>JAFEMH010001055.1:0-548264 GCA_022495995.1 Adenophora triphylla var. japonica
ACAGCGTGACTACCGAAGGGACCAACACAAATGGCATCCCGGTCCTGGAAATCAAGCATGACAATGACGGCATGATGCTGACAGGGTTCACAGTCGAAAGCCCGAAAGCCCAAGTGTGCCACATTGTGATGTACCCGATTTTTGAAATCAAACGGAGTCGCCATGCCATTTTTATTTTGAGGGTTAAAACTTTGAAAAATGCCCGGGATTAGAGATTTGGGTTCGGAGGTCACGTTACGCGCCGGGAAGGACGTTAGTGTGCACCCGGAACGCCTCGTAAAACGAGTCTTCCAAGCTCAAAAACTATTTGTTTGTGTGTGTGTGTGTGTGTTACTTTGGCCAAAATAAGTTGAAACTGAGGAAAGTAAAAATTGGAAATTCTTTATTAGACTTTGGACAGATCTCATGATTTTTAGTGTGATTTTTGGGTTGAATTTTGGTACTCAAAAGATTTTTGGAAGTTGGAAACCATTTCTGCCAGAATGAAAAAGGCAGTGGACACTTAACTTTGAAATGGAGTTTAGGGCTTGAAAACTCCAGAATCTGGGAAAAGTCTGAGAATTAAAAATGTTCAAAACACCTTAAATAAGGTTTCTGTAAAAGAACTTTTCATTTTGGAGATGATTTGAGGACCCAAAACCTTCTGGAAATCTCAGATGTGAAATATGGACTTCCAGAGACTGATGAACTGACCTTCAAAAGAAAATTTGAAAAATGGAGTTTTACTTACGAAAAAAATAAAGTAAAAATATTTCTGGAAAGCTCTGGATGTTGGATACAAAAAGTGTTTTGTAGTAAACACCAGATTCCAAGTTTATCTGTGTTCAAAAATTTAGACCATGGACTGGGGTCTTAGAAAATTGCTACTGGACAGCAACTTCTCAAGAAGGAAAATGTGATTTTAAAGGGGGTTTGGCATCCATGCTTGTCCCCATTTCCCTAGGTTTTGATTAGTAGTCACTAGACATTTTAGTGGTGATCTACTATATCAAACCATCCTTGGGGTACATTAGGACTTAAGCATTTCATTTGCTTGGGAAGGAGAATTTTGTAGAGATGAAATTAAAGAGAAAAATCAACTAGAGATTTAAAATGTGGACCATTTGAGATGGTCATTCATGAAGATGAACTTCAAGATGACCATCTTAGGTCAAGATTTAAGTTAAACTAGACATAAAGTAAATCAAAGTAAGGAGAACAAGATGAACAAGAAGTTAAAAGGGA
This sequence comes from Adenophora triphylla var. japonica, assembly GCA_022495995.1. NCBI lineage: Eukaryota > Viridiplantae > Streptophyta > Magnoliopsida > Asterales > Campanulaceae > Adenophora > Adenophora triphylla. Next base: position 1,225 of record JAFEMH010001055.1, read on the forward strand.
GTTTTAGGGTTTAGAGAAGGAGGGCTTTACCAATGGTGACACCCTATCTTCCTAGGCTTGGAATTTGACTTGAGGAGTATCAAGATTTGGTGTTTTGGATTTGTGTTTGAGTGGATTCAAGGCTTGAATGTGTTTAGGGTTTGATGATAGAGTTGGTCAAAGAGAAAACAAGTAGATAACACTTAAGTCCTCTATGTTTTCTCTCTAATCCTCCTCTTAAGGGGTGATTGAAGCTTGGGCTTGTGCATGAATGAGAGTGATTTGAGAATATTTGGAGTGAATGGGATTTGGGAAAGATTCAAGAGAAAATGGTGGCAATTCAAGGGAATTCCCACTGTTTTCTCCCTATTTTTCGCCAAGGTGCAGTTGCTGTGGTGAATTGTGTTTTTCTTCTTTTTATTTCTGAGACTGGAGGGCTCAATTTATAGCCCTCTGAAAAATGCAAACTCATCCGCGCGGATAGGACCTTGAGCGTGCACTGTTCATTAAATGCTGCTTCAGGCTTTGGACACAAGGAATATTTTTCAAAAAAAATCAAATTAACAGGCGGTTTTGTTGTTCCAGCCATTTCTATTTTTGGTTTTTCTTATTTCTTTTGCTTTTTTGATTCCTTTCCTTGGTTTATCCTTAAATAACAATGCCCACTTTGCCCTTGCTTTGTTAGAAATGTTAGGAATGTTAGGAATTGTTAGGAATATTATAACTTTCGTTAATTTTCTAACGAAAATTCTAACAAGCTCAAATTGGAGCACTTACACACATAGACTTCCCCCTGACTTGGGACCGGATCCCTCCTCCCATGAAGATGATGAAGGTCATGAACTACATTCCGGGGCTCGGTCTAGGCAACCACCATCAAGGCATCCACAAGATCATCGAGGTTAAAGAACAAAATACATGTCGTGGCCTAGGGTACGTCCCTACTCCCAAAGATGCTGCGGAAGACAGAAAAGCTGCATGCGGAAAATGCCCAGCTACTGACAAAAGAGGCCCGCACGCAATCTCTGACCTCCGTCCTTACATCTTCGACATGTCCCTATACTTCACGAATAAAGCCGAAAATTTGAACGAAGACACAAAAAAGGGAACAGACTGATCAACGCCAAACGAGATTGGTCGGCAACAATGGAAAAATGGGAGAAGCTCCAGCGAAGCCTAGAAAGGTTCAAAGGCCTCAAGCCAAACCCCATCAGAAGAGCATTCCTCGACGCACCAACTCTACCGGGACCCACCACCACCACTATTCACAATGAATTTTGGTTTGGGCCCCCTCTTTGACGGAAGAACTCGAAAAGCTTTCTGTCAGCACCCCTGCCGCAAACAAGCAGGATGAGTCCATATTTGAGCTAACAATGCCCAAGGAAAAGAAAAAAGACTCCGCAGAAAATGCCTGGAAATAGCCATCACTACAACAACTTTTCAGTGAAGAAATCGAAGTGCCAGACCTCATCGATTTTGTTACTGATAACTCTGTGGTAGCTGTGATTAGGGACAGCAATGCGAATCCTTTCGACCCTCGCATCCTCTCAAGCTCATCCACAATGCCACTAAAAAACTAGGCCACCTTCTCCGTACCTACAGCCAACAAGAAGGAAATGATCGAACAACTTGGTCTAACCCCTGGCGTCCTAGAGTCTAGATTCGGAACACATTGTCAGTCTGTTGTCTTTGAATTTGAGTCTCTCGAGTCATCTGATGGCCTTACGCTGGAAGATTATGAGCTCATAGCCAACCATGTATTCCCATATGCTCTTAATGAAAGTTTCAACATTTCCGAGTATCCTCTCATTGCATCTTTAACAACTGATAAATTAACTAAATCACAAACAGTTAATAACGATTCACTTGACAAAGAAGCAGACACATTAAACGAACAATACATTAAACACATCTTTAAGCATGTTGTCAAATGAGAGGAAAACCGGGCCCAAGCTGCCGAGGAGGTTTTAACCAAAGTGAATTTGGGAACTGCAGAAGAGCCTAAAGAGATGCAAATCGAAAGTTTCTTTACTGGCACCGAGCAAGAAGCATTGACTGCGCTGCTCCAAGAATTCGTGGACGTGTTCGCTTGGTCCTACCAAGACATGCCCGGCCTAGATCCAGCCATAGTGGAACATCGGATTCCCCTGAATCCCAAGGCTAAGCCCATCAAGCAGAAGCTACGGCGAATCAAGCCAGAATGGTCCTTAAAAGTCAAGGAAGAGATCGAAAAGATGCTCCGCATCGGCTTCATAAGTGTGATCGAATACCCGACTTGGCTCTCCAACATAGTCACGGTCACCAAGGCCAATGGAAAAGTACGCTGCTGTGTCGACTTCCGAGATCTCAACAAAGCAAGTCCCAAGGACGACTTTCCACTACCCAACATAGATATATTGGTCGACACTACGACCAATTTCGAGGTCAAGTCCTTCGTGGACGGGTTCACCGGCTACAATCAAATCAAGATGGCCGAAGAAAACCAAGAGAAAACAACCTTCATAACCCCCTGGGGAACCTACTGCTACACAGTAATTCTGTTCGGACTAAAGAACGCTGGGGCTACCTATCAACGGGCAGCGACCACACTCTTCCACGACATGATCCACAAAGAGATCGAAGTATACGTCGACGACATGATCATCCACTCAAAGGGATCAGACGGATAACTCCTCATCGACCTGAGAAAGTTCTTCGATCGTCTTCGAAGGCATTTAATGAGGTTGAACCCTGCCAAATGCACATTCGGAGTCATCCGAGGCAAAGTCTTGGGATACATGGTCACCGAACGAGGCATCGAAGTCAATCCTCAAAAGACCAAGGCCATAGTCGAGATAAGACCACCGTAAACCCAAACAAAAGTGAAAAGCTTCATGGGCCACCTGCAGTACATCAGCCGCTTCATCAATCAGCTGACCTCCATGTGCGAGCCAATCTTTCGACTAATGAAAAAGAACGTAGACATCGAATGGAACCCAGAATGCCAAGATGCCTTCGAAAAGATAAAGGCATACCTTGTGAGTCCTCCGATCCTCTGTCCTCCCTACGAGGAGAAGCCACTCTTGCTATACCTAACTGTGACCGATACCGCAGTTGGAGCAATGCTATGCCAATAAAAGAAAAAGTCACGGGTCGAGAATGTCATCTACTTCGAAAGTCAAAAGTTCCAAGGCAGCGAGCTCAACTACTCATCCCTCGAGAAAACCTGTGCAGCTCTAGTATGGGTCGTCAGAAAATTACGACACTACATGCAGTCGCACACAGTACACTTGGTCTCCAAAATGGACACGATCAAGTAACTCTTCGATAAACCATCACTGTCAATGAGGCTAGCCAAATGGTCTTTCTTCCTAGTGGAGTTTGACATCAAATACGTGAACCAGAAATCTATTAAGGGATGGGTAATGGCCGAACAACTGGTCAACTTCCCAACCGACGAGGCCAAAGGTCCCGAACCATAATTTCCTGACGAATGAATCTTCGCACTTAAAGGCGAGAACAGATGGCAGCTGTTCTTTGACTGAGTAGCCAACAAAAGAGGAAATGGCATTGGAATGCTCTTTGTTGACCCAAAAGACGAGCACACCCCAATCGCCATAAAGCTAAACTTTGAGGTAACCAACAATGCCGCCGAATATGAAGCCTGCGCTGCCGGACTAGAGGTCGCACTCGAAAGGAACGTCCAAGAGCTAGAGGTCTACGGGGACTCAGCCCTGATCATCAATCAAGTTTCCAACAAATGGAAAACGATAGACCCAAACCTGCAAAAATACCATGCCTGCATGGAAGACCTCATCGCACAATTCAAAGAGGTCACCTTCCACTACTTGCCAAGAGACCAAAACCGGTTTGCAGACGCCCTAGACACCTTGGCTTCACTTGCAGAAATCCCCGAAGGAAAGGCAATAAAGCCATTCAAAGTAGGAAGAAAGGAAATTCCTGCCTACTGTTGCGAAATCGAGCCAGAACCCGAGTCCATCAACGAGTCGTGTACAACCAAATCTTCCAATACCTCAAGAACGGGAAAATCGCCTTCATGAACAAAGAAGGAAAATGCAAAGAAGGAATCAAAGCCAAGAGCATCGTGGCCCTAAAGCGCCTTGCTCACACTTTCTCATCCTCGGGGACATGCTATACAAAAAACGCTACCAAGGACCGCTCCTCCTCTGCATCAGCAAGGAAAAAGCAAATGAGCTCATGAATGAAGTCCACAATGGGGCTTGCGGCCGCCACATGAACGCCAGAGCCCTGATGCAGATCATTCTTCGAATGGGCTACTACTGGATCTCCATAGAGGCAGACTTCATCCACTTTGTCTAAAGCTGCGACAAGTGCCAATGGTTCTCCAACCTCAACCATCTTCCCCCTCACGATCTCTATTACATGACCACTCCCTGGCCCTTCGCCACTTGGGGAATCAAATTAATCGGGAAGATCGCTCCGCCCAAAAGCAACGGCCACGAGTTCGTCTTGGTAGCCATCGACTACTTCACAAAATGGGTCAAAGCCAAGCCATAACTTCCAAGAAGGTCGCATATTTCCTCAAGGAAAACATATGCCGATATGGCATCCCAAACAAGGACATATCAGACAACGGATCTCACTTCGAAGGAGAATGCGACAGATTGTTGGCCGAATTCAAGATCACACGCCACAAGTCTCTCCCCACAGGTCGCAAACTAATGGCGCAGTAGAAGCATCAAACAAGTCCCTCGAAAGGATCATCAAAAAAATGACCACGCGAGGATGAGATTGGCCCGAGAAGCTGTACCTGGCACTTTGGGGCTATCGAACATCATTCAGAACAGCCATGGGAGAAACTCCATTAGCCCTAACATACGGGATGGAGGCAGTAATGCCCGTTGAATTGGAAATTCCATCACTCCGAGTGTTGCTGGAAAATGAGATCCATGAAGTCGAATGCCTTCGAAGCCGACACGACGAATTGGCCCTGCTAGACGAGTGCCGACTAAAGGCCATAGAGTACATTCGAGCCTACCAAAGCAGAATGGTTAGGGCTTTCGACAAGAAAGTCAAATCTTGAGACATCAGGGAAGGCGATCTAGTACTCAAGGAAAAGCCTCCCACCCGAACCAACCCGCTTGGAAAATGGGAACCAACCTGGATTGACCCGTACGTGGTCCAAAAGATCTTCTCTGGAGGTGCCATGAAGCTGACAGACCTAGATGGCAATCCCTTCATGAATCCAGTCAACGAAAGCTAACTTTGCCGATACTTCGCCTGAAGCAAATCGACTTTTCTGTCTCCCCGTCACTTCAAGAAAATGTCAAACTACGGAGAACTGAGCCCCTCAGTCCGGGGGGAATGTAGTCAGCCTTCATTGGTTCGGTCTAAAAACACATAAAAAACAAAAAATTTGGATGCCAATCAAGGCTCAGATCAATCCAAACACAAAATCCAAAAAAATGGATGTCGCCAAGGCTCAGTCTGCTTCAGTCCACAAATACAACAAAAGGTCCAAAGCTGGACGCCGCCAAGGCTCAAACAAAAAGCAAGCAAGAGATCTTGCGTCTCAACAAAGCTTTAAAAGTAAATCACAAATCACTAACGATTAAAACACTTCTTGATGAGTACAAGCACGGTCTACTCTCAAGCTCACAACATGCTAAAAGACAACTTAATACATTTAACAAATAATGTGTCTGCAATGCAATGAATGGATACTTAGGAGGTCATTTCGTGCCAATCGCACTTGTCCCCTCGCCATTCTTCCCTTTCTTCCCTCGTTCCCGGCGAGTCTTCTTTCGCTCCACGTGAGCCAATTCTGTCTCTCTCATTCCGAGATTAGGGGACCTCCCCGCCGAGTCAAACAATCCAGTAGCTTGCAGAGCTACATTCGCTCGTGCCTGGGTTTGGATCTCCTCTCTGCGAGTCTGTAAAAGGGAACCCCTCTCCGTCAGTCGGTCAACTCTAGTCTCATAGTCAAACAAAGTGTCTCCCGTCACTTACTGATCGGGTTAGACCAGGCTTCTGCCCTTCTAAGGCTATAGCTAAGATGACCTTGCCCCAGAATCGCTTCGCGCCTGCTCTCCAAAACCACTTGGGTCTGCCCTGCATGCTGCTCGTACCAATCCAGGTACTAGGTGGTCAACACAACACTCTCCCGACGTCTAAGGAGCACCACATGAGGGAAAGTGGAATACTTTCATACCCTCAAAAAATACAGAAAGGCATCTGAATCTGTCATAGAGAAAGAAGCTACCGATATGGTGGCGATGTCATTCCAACCCAGCAAAGGCTCCTGCCTCATCCCAAACTGTCGAGCAACGAGCAATGGGACATAGAAAGAAGACCAAGACAACCCCGAAACTCTGACAACATAGGAAACTTCCTTAAAGGCCCTCCTAGTCTCAATCCCCCAGTGAGGAACCCATCAACGGATCTGATGCGTACCAAGCTGCGCCATCCATCTCTCCTAGGCGGGCTGATCCATATCCAATACAAGAGGTCACCGAGCAAACGTCCACGGACTAAGAGACGCTGGAGACTCAGGCATAGCTTGAAGCCTCTCTCGTAACAACAAGGTGAGCAAAACGGGGCTTCCCCCTTGCATGAACCTATCCCCTATCGCCAAACGATCAATGCCGTGAAGGGTTTCCCCATAACCAACAGAGCAATATCCTCACCGGCTCGACAGTGCCCTACCACATCCAGCAAAGCACCGTCACATATCCCAAGGGAGCTGACCATGAAGAGCGTTGCTATCACGCATAAAGCAAAGGCATCCCACGAGACATCACTCTCGTCATCACCCATAAACCGCTCAGGCAGGGCAAAAATGTCAATATGACCAGAATCAAAAGTCATGTCTTGCGCTTCTTCCAACGAAGACCGAAGAAAGCATGCGAGCTTCACGCTCACGGTCGCACCGCCGATCAAAGGAAGCGAGATAGCGTCCACCTTCGGTCCTCCAAGCAAAGACCAAAATTCCTCAAAGGTGGACATAATCTCATTGTAGGAGAGGCTATACACATGCCTCCTAACATCCCAGAACCTTGCAGCAGCCCGCAACAACTCCCAATCAGGAACCAACGCCTTAAGGGACCAAACCTAGCGGCGTCTAAATCTCACCTCAAAAGCCCATTTATTGTGCCTCATGTGGTGCCTCATCCACGTCTCAAGACACTCAAGGAAGTATGCTTGCCTCTCCTTTGAAAGCCTCGATGAAATTCTTGAAACAAACGAAGAATCCATGGCAAAAATGGAGGTGTCTTGAGAAAATGGGGAAGAAGGCACGATATTACTGCAAATGGGAGTGGGGAGATAAGGGAAATCAAAATTTTCAGGAAATCTTATCCCCTCTCCAAATGCAAGAAGCGTCTGCGCGGACCTCTTTGCATGCATGAAGTGTCCGCGCGGACCACTTTGCAGCCTGGCTAAATTTTCAGCAAACTGCAAAACAGTTGCTGCCCATGGCAGGACCTTGCCCCCGACTGCTCGTAAGCCTTACCAAATCCATTTTCGGACACCATACACTAATCAAAAATACACTACCAGCTCATGCGGCTTGCACAAAAATAATAATAAGCTAGAAAAAATTCCTAGGCTAGTCCTCGGAATCACAAATAAATCAATACGTGTCAAATAAAATGCTTTGCTATGCCAAATACGAGTATTTTATTACAGATAAAAAATGTTTCTTGCCCTACAAATACAAAACAAAAGAGAAAAAAAACAACAAAAAAGGGGAAGCAAAAGGAGTCATACTCTGATTCCTCATCATCATCACCCTCGCCTGCCGAGAACTCCTGCATCTCGGAAAACCCGGCGGTCACCTCCTCATCATCAGAGATCTCGACCCCCTCCTCAATCGGATACTCGAAGTAGTACGAAGGGTCAAGCCTGGTAAAAGGATCAAAGAAGGGATGCGAGGGTGAACCCTCACCCTGCGCACCCGACGGAGGGAAGAACTGGTGGAAGGTCTGCGGCCTCCGCAGAAGAAGTCCCGGCATCAAAGCTATACCGCTCTCGAACCGGCACCTCAGGCTGTGGCTCCGGCTCAGCCCTCGAAGAAGGAGTATCCACAGACCTCCTCGAAGGCATCGGCTCGAACGCCGCCGCGCTCCGCGAAGACCCGCAGGACATCTTCCTCAAAAGCTTCTTCGTAAAGGCCCTCAACCCCATATACCGACGGGTGAGCACGTCCAAAGATCGCCCCGAGACCTACACAACAAAGAACAAAAGAAAGAGCTCAGCGAAAGAGATACAAAATACTCGACAAAAGAGAAATACAGAACAAGATGCCAAGATGAAAAAAAGTAAACAAACTCACCGCAACATCTGGATCAACCAGATAGGCAGCAGGACCATGCTCTGGGATGGGCATCGACACCCTCCTCCTCGAAGAATCCCCGCGAACATAAGTGAAGTCTGGCCCAAGCACCGGGTTGTTTTGGTCAAATTTAAGCATTTCCAAGTTCCTGGAAGGTATTGGGCACAATGGAATATGATAATATAGATTCAAGATGTAGACATAAAGGATTTAATGAGGAAAGTCCTTGAATAACTTGTTCGCCGGCATAAAACCTCGGAATGGTGGAATATTATTAATATGATGGTGGAAATCCAGTATTATCAGTATACATGGAGCATATATGATCCTAACCGTGGTATGTGTAGTTACATGTGTTATATATATATATAAAAAAATCAAGATGTCCCCTCCTCTTTCGGATATATTTGATGGAGCCTTTATTTTTTGGTTATTACTGACCTTGAGTGTAGCTTGAAATGGCCAGATTTCCCTCCTGAAGAATTGGTCTTGAAACTGCCCTATAATTCAGTGATAACGGTCAGCTTGTTCCGTCAAATTGATAGGCCAAGATGTCCCGGTAAGATGGTGATTTTTGCAGCCTCAACAATTGCCCCTGAATTTTTAAAAGGGAAAAAAGAAGTTTTTGGATTTTGAAAATTCACTAACTGCTAGTGCCCACTAAATGAACGCTCACCGAAAATTTAATATAAAAATAAATTATTTTGGAGTCGCCACGCCGTTTTAAAGGAAACATTGAAAACCTTTTAAAATGAGAAAATGGGTTCGGGGGTCAGGTTACGTGTTGGGAAGAACCGAGAGTTCACCCAACACGCCTCGTCCGTAGACGAGTCTTTCTATGTTCAACATTCAAAACCATCCTAAGTGTGTGCAATTGTGTGTGACAAAATATATAATAAAATGCGTTTTAATGCTTTGCTTTATTAATCAAAATGAGGGATTACAACTTGTGAACCATTTACTGTGGGAGGCCACGTCCCACTTACAATTGATGAAATTGAATTACAAGGAAATGGGTTGAGGCAGTCTGTCCAGGGCCACGGATGTCATACGACACAGGACTTCCTCAGGAGAGGGATGTCGTACGACGCAGGACATCCTGGTCAGATTGCCTCTTACAAAAGGGGGTGGATATGCCACCAATACTACTCTAACACTGAAAGAATTAAAGCATTACATCAAATAAGGCTTGAAACTACAAAAGGGATCAACCTGGGTTTGACTGAAGTCACTGAAGTCAAAACGACTTTCTGGGAGCCTTATGTCGTATGACACAGGACACCTTAGGGTTGTCCTGTGTCGGACGACATACACGTCCTCTATCAGTGGACTTCATCAGATTGATCCCACACTGCACAGACCATGATACTAGGCTATAATACTAACTGAAAACAGTAAAATAATAATAATAAGTGAGTATTATGGGAGGATCACATGGCTTTAATGGCCAAATGTGAATGATCACATGTTTTGAGCCATGATCATGGGAGCCATCACCTCCTAACTCAAACAAAGAGGTAAACTATAACAATGAAGAGGCTGAAATAAAAGAGTATTATGGGAAGGTCATGGGGTTTTGGTGACCCAATGTGAATGATCACGTTTCTTGGGTCACAATCAAGGAACCCTCACTTCCTAACTCAAACAAAGATGATGTGTGCAGCTGAACCAGAAGAATGCATAACCAGCACATCCAGAAACCACGGGGGAAGGAATCAACACTCAGATGAGTGTGAATATAGATGATTCACACTCATCTTCATGTTTAAATCACAGATTAACACAATCCAAACCATTGTATAGCTATAACATACGAATCAAAACATGAATATCACAACTAACACAGTTCAAACAATGCCCAGATCACAACTAAAACATTCAGAGCATATGAACCAGCACATGACCAACGTGAGTAAAAAACCAAGGCAAGATCATTCTACTTGCAGATTTCATGGACTACAAATGATGAGATTAGGAAATGGCATAAGCAGCAGAGAGATGAAGAGTTTAGGGATTAGAGATTACCCTTGTAGTGTCCACACTTCCTATACCACGTCGGTATAGGAAGCCTTCCAATCAGCTTCGTAGGGATACCGACGACGGACGAAAGAGACGGCGGCGATGAACGGATTTTAGATCCGGAAACAGGGGATACTGCATTGACGAGACATTTGTTTGGGCTTGTCCGGAGAAGGAGATCATTGCTGAGGACGATGAAGAAATTGTTGATGACTTTGGGGCTCACCATCGATGTCGAGGTAGGAGGAGGTGGATTCCAGGAAGCTCGTTGCCGATGGAGATGGTGGCGGAGGCTTTGTAGAAGGTGGAGAACTTGGTGGCTGGGATTAGGTGGAAGAGATGGGTGTTGTTGGGAGCGGCACTGTGACTGGGAGAAGGAGAACGGTGATGGCTGATGGTAGTTGGAGGCGAGGCTGCGATGGTGATGGAGATTGAGGGAACGCTGATTTTGGGGTAGAGAAACAGAGGGGTGAGGAAGGATTCGTCGGCCAATGGGTTTTGAGAGAGGGAGGATTGATGTTTTGGGTAGCACCGGAGAGGAAATTGGTGAGGAAGACGATTAGGGAGAGGGAGCTAGGTCGCCATTGGAGAGATTAGAGAGAGAAGGCTGTGAATTGCCATTAGCGTTAAGAGAGGGAGAGAATTACGTTTAGAGAGAGAGAGTCTCTCTCTAAAACCGTTTTGTGAGAGAGAGAGATTGGTCTGTCCCTCTTTTTCCTCTTTACAAAATGAGGAAATCCAAATTTAATACTGCCTTGGAATTATTTTGTGATGTCGTACGACACCGGTCCTTTTACTGGCAGAATGGGCCGAAGGGAGGCAGGCCCAAAACTTAATGCATATAATTAAATAAGAAAGCCCAAAACTAAGGCAAGCCTTTGGAACTTAAGGAAAACAGGCCCAAAAACACAAGTTCGGGTCGGGGTACTCACACCCACTCCATCTTTTCAGTTGAACCGGGAAGTGACGCTAGACGATTTACGTGGCCCTAGGCGTTGGGGTTATAATGGGGCCTACGGTCTTCGAGGCAACTAGAACCCTCTTAATAATCCATGCTGCTATGCTTGGTAGTCTCATTGCTACGAAGGGAGGATTTCTCAGCAGGTACGATTCTCTCTCTCTTTCTATTCCTCTTTTTCCTTTCTTGCAAAATGGAAGATCTAAATGCTGATCTACTCGAGGGTTTTTCTTCTATGGGTTTGCTTGATAAACCTCATGAAGAACATTGTGAACTCACTCTATCTGACATTTCAACTTTGGCAAAAGCTTTTTCGGATCGTACCGTTTTCATGAACCCTAACCCTAGTTTAGCATCTGACTGTGTTTCTCCTGATTGGGTATGTTTTCTTGAATATCCCTTCACAATAGGCCTAAAATTTCCATTTTCTCCTTTAATCACACGCTTTTTTGAAGTCACAGAGCTTGCTTATACCCAACTGATGCCGGTAGGTTGGAGGATTTTAGAAATGTTGGATAGGTTGAGCGCCCTAACTGGTTTACGGGTTGGTATGGAGGAACTGGCTTGTTGTTATGATATAACGTCACATGGGTCATCTAGGTATGGATTTAGGGTTAAGTCTAGGTCACAAGGTTTGCTGGCGGAATCTTTAGACAAAGATAGGGGTTGGAAGAACAGGTTCTTCTATGTAAAGAAGAGCAGCCTGGATGGTGGTGACAAAATGGTGTCTGAATGGAGGAAGGAAGGTAGTCTTGTCTATTTGGCTTCTTGTTTATCTTGAGTATATCATCTTGGTTACTGACCTTCCGTTGTCTTTTGTAGTTCCTAAATTAGCGAAGTTATTCCCCGGCCTTTCTGATTCTCTGGAGATTGTTAAGCAGGTTAGGGCTTTGCCTGAAAATCTTCGAAAGTTAGTCCTATTGTCTGCTGTGCTGAGTGTAGAGAAGCTGGCTATTGAGCAGCCTGAAGAGTGAAGCCATAGGATGTCTTCTGGTAAGCCATCTCTTCTCCGTTGATCTTAACTTTCATAATTCAGGTTGCAAACTAACACTCTTACCCCCTTTTCAGTAACCCAATCTCAGTCTGGATTTACGGCAAGTGAGTTAGTAGCCAAGTTCAAGGTAAGGGAAAGGTAGAAGGAAGCAACCTGCTCCCAGCTCCTAAACTGGAGGTTGGAGACAAGGTGGTGGTTAAGAGGATGAAAACGCAAGAAGTGGTCGACGTGGAAATCACGGTACCGAGTGAGGATGAGCTTGAGAAGAAGGTAACATTTGATCTTGTGAGAATTATTTCGTGTTTTTACTTTTTGCCGCTGACTGTTTTCCTGGGTACAGATTGTTGCTGCTACGGGTTTGTTGGCAAGTGAGGTCAAGCTATGAAAGGATAAGGCTGAATCTTCATTCAAAGCCAAGATGGAAGCGGAAGAAAACCTCAAGGTTGCTCTGGACATGTTGAAGAATAAAAATGAGGAGATTGAAGCAAAGGACGATGAGTGGGTGGTTAGGATGGCTGAGTCAGGTAGGAGGCACAGCAATGAGAAGGAGTCCCTCCGAAATGAGTTAATGACAGAGGCTGCGAAACCTGTTTTTGAAGCCAGAATTAAAACGATCAAGGAATACCACGTCGGGAAACATACTGAATGGGATTTAGAGGAGGAGTATGCAACTTTGAGGAAGATTGCAGGGGAAGAGGTTGGCGAGGTTAACTCTAAGGTGCAGGATGCAGGGAAAGTGGAACAAGTTGGTGAGACGCAAGAGGAGAAGATGGATGAAGGTACAGGTGAGGAATGATTTTAATTTCACCTTTGAAAAAAAAATGTTTGGTTTTTTGCTTTATTACTTTTAATTGAGGGGGTGTCCTCGAAAACAATTTTATGGCTTGTTTAACTTTGATATTCTGTCGAGGGTTTTGTCCTCGCTTTTAGATGATGGATATTTTAGGTTGTAAGGTTTTATGCATGTCCTTTTGAACATGCTTTTGGTATTGCCCTATGTCTTGCGAGGACACGGTGGGTGTTTTTGGATGTTTGGTGAATAGGATCAAAACTTTAATATTTTGGGGTCGTAAAAATGGATTTTTGGGTGTAACATGTTGGTGTTACAACTTAAAAAATATTATGGGGAAGGAATAGATAGATGTTTTACCTATAATTTTTGTGTTCTTTGTGGTAACATGCTGATGTCACAACCTGCTTGTTTCATCTTAAGTTCACAACTTTAATTAAGTGCAAGAAGGTAATCAATATGTTCTTGACACATTGGCCCTCCTACAACTTAACCAAAGCATGAAAAGCGTGCGACTGGGCGAAGGTGTGGATGACCTTAATCAACCTTTAAGAAAGATGCAAAATCTTTGAACTGTTGGAAAGGGAAGTACCTTTTCTGATTGACGGTAAGGGTCATGGGTCAAAAATAATGCTGCCATTCAAAAAGTCATTATTTTAATTTGTCCTAATTCTCAACCTAAATGCCTCTAAGCCTAAGTTGGACATGCCAGTGAAGTACATTAGGAATAAATACTAAATTGGTCAATACTTTCCTTATGCTCAAGTTGACAAGAGTTTTTAGAAAATTATAATTAAAATTAGAAGAACTTAGTGGAAGTGGAATATAGCGAATTGTACCTTCCTCTTGGAGATGGAGGGTCAAGCCCCGCTTTTAGGCTCTTATTCTATTCAAGCTTCATGCCCCATTTCTAGTTGGTGCTCCCGTCAAAGGGGATCAACCTATTGTCTTTCATTTCGATCAAGATGTTTCTTCAGGTCGTTGTTTGTTGCTTCATCTTTGCACGAGGATGTCAAGAGCAGCATGGGCGCTTTGCTTTTGATGCGGCTGCCCTATTGAGGTTGTGTTGCCTTCAAGTCGGTCTGGGGAGTTATCATGTTGGCACAGTCCAGAATCCGCTTTGCCCCTTTCGTGTAATCACAACATCCCCTTAGGGGCCTTCCTGGTGGGAAGTGCGAGGATGGTGACGTTGTTCGTTCGTTGTAAATGATGATCCACGATAGTAACCCTAGTTCTGTCGTCATGATCGTCAACCTGGTGGCATGCCGATAAGTAACTCGAAATTTTCTAATCATTAAATGACCATTGTTTCCCACGGACGACGCTAAACTGTTTTGGTTAAATTTAAGCATTTCCAAATTCCTGAAAGGTATTGGGCACAATGGAATATGATAATATAGATTCAAGATGTAGACATGAAGGATTTAACGAGAAAAGACCTTGAACAACTTGTTCGCCAGCATAAAACCTCGGAATGGTGGAATATTATTAATATGGTGGTGGAAATCAGGTATTATCAGTATACATGGAGCATATATGATCCTAGCCGTGGTGTGTGTAGTTACATGTGTTGTATATATATATATATATATATATATATATATATATATATATATATATATATATATATATAAAATCAAGATGTTGAAATAGCCGGATCCGAGAAAGGCCTCGCGGCCCGGCATACGCGATCTTTCGCGTTGGAGGTGTCTCGCCGTTTGTTTTCGCATTTTGTAGAGTCGCCACGCCGTTTTTATTAAGCCCAAAACATTGAAAAAGGGCATCAGTTTAAAGATAATTTTAAACCGTTTTTGTGTGATGAGATTTTGAGTTCGGAGGTCGAGATGACTCCCAGGGAAGAGAATATTAGAATATTAGAGCTCACCGAGTAGCCTCGTAAAACGAGTCTTTCGGATACCCCTAATATCCTTTAAATGTTGTGTGTGTGTGTGTGTGCTTTTAAAAATGCATCTTTGTATCGGATGTCTACATTGTATGCTATGTATGGAAATGTATTGAAATAGTATAGGAAGGAAGCCTTACCAATGTTGGTTCGTGTCTGTCTTCATTTGGGAATAGTGTTTGAGGTCGGAGTAGCGTTCCGGTATGGATCGGGATTGCTTCGGGAGGGACCGGTTGTACGCGGACGAGTTTCGGCGTGAGTTGAGGTTGTAGGCTGCGTTCGGGCGAGAGGTTCGGCGTGCGTGGGGATCGTCGGGATCACTCGGGCGAGAGGTTCGGCGTGCGTTGTGGTGGCGGGAGTCACTCGGGCGAGTTTCGGCGTGGTTTGGGATCGTCGGTTTGACTCGGAAAGAGCCGGGACACCGTGGAAAGACCGAGCAAGGCCTCGGAGTACCACGAGGGGCCTCGAGTACCTCGGAGTGCCTCGGGGCAGCGCGGGAGCGTCTCGGGAGCGCTCGGGGAGGCTTCGGAGCACCGCAGGGAGCTCGGAAGGCCTCGGAAGGATCCGAAAGGGGCGGGAGTGCCTCGAGAGGACTTAGAGGGGAGCCGAAGGCTAAGGGAGGAAGAGAGAAGAGGGAGGTGTGTGAAAATGAGGAGGGGAGCCCTCTATTTATAGTAAAAATTTCGGAGCAAAGAGGTCCGTACGGACCTTCTTGGTTATCCGAATTTTGGATTTCCTCGATTTGAGGGAATGCGCAATGATGGAGAATATTACGGAATGATGGTGTTCCCACGAGCAATAAGGTCCGTGCGGACCATCTTGCATGCAAAGAGGTCCGTACGGACCAACTCTGCAGGAAGTAATCATTTTCCCGGGATTTGAGGAATATTGTGGACTTTAAGGGATTTAGTAATCATTGAAACAAAGAGGTCCGTACGGACCTTAATTGCTTTTCGATTTCTGAAAATTCCCAAAAGGTCCTTTTGTCCCTTTTTATCCCGGAAGGCTCCTCCACTTGGTTTGGTTGGGGGTTTGAGAGGGTTTTGAGAGGGTTTTGAGTGAGAGAGGTCTACGAGGCTGCGTGGATGAGTGCTGCGGTGTTTCCCGTGTGTTTGAAAGGGGTGATCCAGATTGGGGTACTTACGAAGCCCCTCGACGACGTCACTTATGAAAGAAGTGGGGTCGCCGATAAGATAAGGGTCCTAATCTGGATCGCGTCTTTGGGAGAGGAAGTGGCCGTGAGGGTCAATGTGAGGACGTGGTGGTGTCCTTTTGTGTGACCGTTTAGGTCAATAGGCTGGACCTGTGATAGGATTCCTACGTATCCCCTGGCGGGAATCAAGCACAGTCGTAGTTCGGGTGTGGGGTGAGTGTTTTGTGAATGCGGGCGTGGTGGTGCCACTGAAGTGTCGTGTGACCGCCGAGGTCGGTGGTAAGGACGTGGTGGTGTCTGGGTGACCGCATAGGTCGATGTGGAAGGACGTGGTGGTGTCTAGGTGGACCGTATAGGTCGATGGTGGACCTGTGATAGGATTCCTACGTATCCCTGGCGGGAATCAAGCACAGTCGTAGTTCGGAGGTCGTGAATTTGTGAGTGCGGGCGTGGTGGTGCCACGAAGTGTTGTGTGACCGCCGAGGTCGGTGGTAAGGACGTGGTGGTGTCCTAAGATGTGGTGACCGCCGAGGTCAATTGTGAGGACGTGGTGGTGTCTGGGATGGAAATTTTACGATTTTCCGAATCGGGTGGTTTAAGGCCTTAGGGCCGGAGATAGAGTGAGGACTTGAATCGTCTTCGGTGCGGTTGGTGCCACGGCCGGAGGACTTTGAATCGTCATCGGCGGCGGTTGGTGCCACGGCCCGGAGGACTTTGAATCGTCTTCGGCGGCGGTTGGTGCCACGGCCAGAGGACTTTGAATCGTCATACGGCGGCGGTTGGTGCCACGCAGAGGACTTTGAATCGTCATCTGGCGGCGGTTGGTGCCACGGCCCAGAGGACTTTGAATCGTCTTCGCGGCGGTTGGTGCCACGCTAGAGGACTTTGAATCGTCATCTGGCGGCGGTTGGTGCCACGCTGGAGGACTTTGAATCGTCTTCTGGCGGCGGTTGATGTAATGCGCGAGGACTTTGAATCGTCTTCTAGCCGCAGTTTGATGTAATGCGCGAGGACTTTGAATCGTCTTCTAGCCGCATTTGTGGATGTAATGCGCGAGGACTTTGAATCGTCTTCTAGCCGCAGTTTGATGT
Source organism: Adenophora triphylla var. japonica (assembly GCA_022495995.1). Taxonomy (NCBI): domain Eukaryota; kingdom Viridiplantae; phylum Streptophyta; class Magnoliopsida; order Asterales; family Campanulaceae; genus Adenophora; species Adenophora triphylla. The sequence continues at coordinate 18,405 of JAFEMH010001055.1, forward strand.
AATGCGCGAGGACTTTGAATCGTCTTCTAGCCGCATTTGTGGAGGCGTGGCTGCCTTGTGCTTCGAGAGGCGTAGATGCCTTTGTGTTTTTGCATGTTGAGTAGAAGGTTGGACTTACGATGACTGCCGGTGCTTGCGTTGCCGTTGAAGTGGGCGAGGATGACGGCCGGTGATTGCTTCCCCATTTGGCATTTTGGAGGCGCTTCGTGCCTTGGGACTTGTACTCGGAGGTGTTGGCTCCTTCTTGTGCTTGTTTTGCCGTTGAGTGGGCAAGGATGATGGTCGGTCTTTGAGGATATGCGGTCTTGTATGACTTCCCTTTTCGACTTGTTGGGGGATGAGCTCGGGCTTACTTTGATGGCCGGTGCTTGCGTTGCCGTTGAAGTGGGCGAGGGCCGGTCTTGAATTGCTGGGGATGCGTGACCTTGTAGGGGCCCTTTTCTGTTGGGAAGATGACTTCGGACCTCCAGTGGTTGAGTTGTCGTTGAGCGTTTGGAGGCGTCTTGTGCCTTGATATTCGTCTTTGGGAGGTGTTGGCTCCTTCTTGGAATTGCCGTCGGGCGTTTTGGGCGTCTCGTGCCTTGGGAGTCTTTGGGAGGTGTTGGCTCCTTCTTGGATTGCCGCCGGGAGCGTGGCGAGGACCGGTCGGTTGATACGCCGACGGTGGTTGAATTGTGCCGTTGGAGTGGCGAGGGGGCTTACGTTGATGGCCGGGGATTGCATTGCCGTTGAAGTGGGCGAGGACCGGTCTTACGCTTGACGGCCGGTGGATTGAATTGCCGTTGAAGTGGCGAGGACCGGTCTTACGGCGATGGCCGGTGGTTGAATTGAAGGGTTAGGGACCATTACGCACTTGGATTTCTTTGGAAAAGGCCTTAGGACGGCCGAGGGCAAAGATTATAAGGGCGGGAAAGTAATTTGGCCACCCCTTGCAAAGAGGTCCGTACGGACCAACGGTTGCAAAGAGGTCCGTACGGACCACTTTGGTTTTACGGTTCCCAGGCTTTGACCGGGCTTAAATACCGAGGCTCCCCCACTTCTTCTTCCTCATTTCCAGTTCGTGAACCAGGCGAGAGAGAGAGAGAGAAAATCCTCCATTTTTACACCAAATTCTTCCATTTTTCGCTTGAATCGCTTGCAATGGCGGAGGGATCTCGAAGGAGTCGTCGTCAACGCAGTCAAGAGGTGGTCGAGCAACGGATGGAGCTTCAAAGGAATTGGATTTCGTTCGTTCCATCTTCGAAGAACCCGGATGTTTTGTATCCGAATCCGGAGGTGCACAATCGTCGCTCCATGAACGTCGGGGAGGTAAGAAATCTGTTCCGTTTTGATTCCCTGCTCGAATTTTTGAATGCTAGAACTAGGTTTTAGTTTTTCGCATTTTTGAATTTTTTGTTATTATTTTATGCCTTTTTGTGAAATTCTTGATGAATTGTTGAAAATGGACATGTAAAAATTGTGGGTATGTGTATTTTGTGCAGAAATGTGTAGATTAGCTCTTATTTGTGAAAATAAAGTGCCTATCTAGTGAATTGCATGCTTTGGTGTTTTGTACCGTATGCTATTTATGTATGTACATTGTGAGAAAAATTATCGTGTAGTGATAATTTTTGTGAAAAAAAAAATGTGACACGTGCCGTGTTTTGTGACGGGTTATATGTGAAAGTGTGTGCCGTGTAGGGACGGATTTTTTTTTTGGGTTAGGCATATGTGTCGTGCCGTGTTTTTGGGTGACGGACTACGTGGGGAAAATATGTGCAATATGTGCCGTGTTGGGACGGATTTCTTTTGAAAATGTGTCGTGTAGGGTTTAATCCCCCCTTTTTTCTTTTGAGAAAATGTGTACGGTGTGTGCCGTGTTTTTGTGACGGTGCATGGGAAAAATTATATGCATGATATATGTGAAAATTATGTGCATTATATGTGCATTATATGTGAAAATATGTGCATTGTGTGCCGTGTTTTGTGACGGGTTACATGGAAAAATTAGATGTATAATGTATGTGAAAATTATGTGCAATATGTGCCGTGTTTTGTGACGGGTTATATGTGCCTTTATATTAAGTATTGTGATTGACGTACCTTTCTTTGTGTTTACTGCGGGATGCGGGGCTTATGGCCGGGAAGGCCAAGAGGATGAAGACTCGGGGATCGCTCGAGGCATTTGTGGAGCTATGGCGGCGGATGCCCGATATTTCCGTGGACGGTAAGCCGAGTCCCGGAGGCTGGTTTATGCTTGGCCTAGGTGTGTTCGTTGAGAACACAGTGGAGTGTCGACACGAGGAAGAACAAGAGTGTCTTCACAGGTTTATCGAGTATTGGTGGGATACCACCCACACCTTCCACCCAGTGGGGCGAGGTGACGGTGGCAGCCTACCGATTTTCTTTGCTATTACCGGGCTCTCCTTGAAAGGGAGCCGGTGCGGTGGAGAGATATGATAGGCGATGATGTGTTGACCGAGCTGCTTGGGCTTTGAGCCTCGTCCTCGCGGGGGCACAGGGCATCTTGTATAGCGACGTGGAGATGAGGATCACGGCCGGTATTGGGGCCTACATCCGAGTACCGGCCGGTGACGGCGGAGCGGTTAGCGCGCTCCTTCTTGTGGTATGCATTTGTCCGAGACTTTGTTCTCGAACCACGCGACCGCGGCTCCCTTTGCTTTGTTGGAGAGCTTGATTGACTGGATAGGGTCTGCGACATTGCTTGGGGCGAGCGAGGCTTGGCGAGCTCTACTTCTCCTTGGACCGGTTTAGCTAGGGGTGGCTTGATTCGTTGGCTTTGTTTGACTTTGCTTTGGAGGTATGAGTTTATTCTTTGTTTTTGATTTAGCAACTTGTCTTTTCTCCATTGTCTTTTGCTGAGCCTTCTCTGTTTTTGTCACGAGTGTGGTTTTATGAGGTTTTCCGGTGCTTCCGTGGGATAGAGATCCTGGGGCATTCTTTGCGTACCCTGCTATGCTTTGGGTGGGCTCGTACGGCGAGGAAGAGGAGGACCGGCGGGGAAGCTCACCATCGCCTACGGGGATGTGCGGGAGCGTACGGAGAGGGATAGCCGTGAGGGGTTTGTCTTGTTCCCGTGGGCTCGGTATGAGGGGATGAGTTTGAGGGGGCTCCCGAGGTGGACGGCGCGGCGGAAGATCTTTGCGGGGCTTGACTTGTGATGTCATGTACTTGGGAGCGGGTCTTACAGCGGCATGGCCCCGGTGTGCTTCCCGTGGCTCAGAGGACCCTCCCTTTGGGATGCTTGATTCCGGGACATGGATGTGCTTGACTTCGAGAGGTACCTTGGCGGTGTCGGTGCCGAGGAGTTCATCTTGTATGGAGAGGAGTACGGGGCCTTCGTGAGGAGGAAGGCGAGGCGCCGCAGTGCTGGCGCGGGAGAGAGAGGGCGCCCGCGAGCTCCCGAGAGGTTCCGATGCGGGGCCGGATTTCACGTACGTATGTCCGCGGGGACGGATCGAGGAGGAGGTGTGTGCATGCCGTTCCGGAGCGAGCTCTGCTTGCATACGAGTGGATCCCCAGATAGATCGGTGAGTGTGCTTACTCTTTTCCATCTTGGCATCTTTTACGTATTTTTCTCTTTTTGTTGTTGAGTATAAGCGTATTCTTGAGCGTTTCCTTGGCTTCTTGTTGGTGCGGAGTCCCGGGGAGAGCCTATGATATGCGACTCGCCGTTACGTGGCGATGAGGTCGTTTGCGAAGAAGATGGCGTCGAAGATATCTTGTGGTCTTCGCGACGCGTGCCGCGTACGAGCCTATGCCTTCGAGGCATTACGCAGACGTTCCTCCGCCTAGAGCCGAGCCGGAGCCGCGGCGGGGAGAGGGACCTTTGAGGCGGCGGCATAGCATGGATGCGGGACATCTTCGGGAGCTGCGGGGCCTTCGAGGAGCGGCCCTTTTATCGATTCATGCCTCCGCATGGCGCACTGGGGTGAGGGTTCCTCGAGCCTTCTTTCTTTGATCCTTTCGCCGGATTTGATCCTTGAGTACTTTTCGTAGGGAGCCTCGGGTGGTGCTCGGTATTCCGGCAGCGACGAGGATGTGACGGGCGAGTTCTAGGATGCCCGACTTTTCTTTGGAGGACCTCGGCGAGGATGATGATGCGAGGATTACGATTAGTATTCATTTGCTTTCCCTCTTTTCATATCCCTCTTTTTTTGTTTAGCAACGAGACATTTATGGGTACACTGTAATAAAACACTTGTATTTGCATGGCAAACGGCATTTTATTTTAAGATGTAATGTCATTTTTGTGATTCCGGGATTTGTCCTAGAAATTGTTGCTATTATTATTTTTATTTTTGTACATGCCACGTGGTGAGAGTGTGTTTGTGGGTAGTGTATGTTTGCGGGAATGGCTTTGGCCGGTGTTTGGGCGGTTTGGAGCAAGGTTTGTGATGGCGCTTGCTAGATGTGGTTGTTATCTTTGAAATGGAGAGGATATTAGTCATTGGTGGGGGAGACTCTTCGTGGTATCGACCGTCGCGGCCCAGGGATCGTTTTCATGAGAGGGAAGCCCCGCTTTGCTCACCTTGTGGCTGCGAGAGAGACTTCGAGGCCATGCCGAGGCTCCGTCGTTTAGCCCGTGGTCATTTGCTCGGCGACCTCTTGTGTTGGATATGGATCGGTCCGCACAGGAGAGATGGATGGCACGGCTTGGTACGCATCGAGATCCGGGGTGGGTTCCTGCCTGGAGGATTGAGACCGGGAGGGATCTTGCGGGGAAGGGTCCTACGTTGTCGAGTTCCGAGGTTTGTCTTGGTCCTCCTTCTATATTCCGTCGCTTGTTTCCGGCGGTTTGGGATGAAGCGGGAGCCTTTGTTGGTGCAGGATGACCTTGCTCTGCGGAGGTAGTTCCTCTTTGTATGGCGGCTTGAGTGCCTTCTTGTATTTTACGAGGTATGGAAGTATTCCGCTTTCCCTCTGTGGTACTCCTTAGACGTCGGGAGCGTTGTGTTGACGACTCGATATACGGCACAGTATGGCGGCGTGTTAGGCGATCCCAAGTGGTCTTGGAAAGCGGCGTGTAGCGATGCAGGACCCGGTTGCCGTAGTAGCTATTGCCTTAGGAGTTCGAAGCACAGTCGACCACTTTGGATGTGACGGGAGACACTTTGTTTGACTACGAGACTAGAGTTGACCGGCGACGGGGAGAGGTCCTCTTTTACGGACTCGCGGGGAGGAGATCCGAGCCGAAGCACGGGCGAATGAAGCCACGAGAGCTCTTGGATTATTTGACTCTACTGGGAGGACCCCGGATCTCGGGCGAGAGACGCGAGTTGGTTCACGTGGAGCGAAAGAAGACTCGCGGGGACGAGGAAGAAAGGAAAGAATGGCGAGGGGACAAGCGCGAGATGGCGCGGAATGACCTCCTAAGTATCCATTCATTGCATTGCAAACACATTATTAGTTAAATGTATTAAGTTTGTCTTTTAGCATGTTGTGAACTTGAGAGTAGACCGTGCTTGAACTCATCAAGAAATGTTGTAACCGTTAGTGATTTGTGATTTACTTTTAAAGCTTTGTCGAGACGCAAGATCTCTTGTTTGCCTTTGCTTACATTTGTGCACTTTGTCGGCGTCCATCTTTGGACTTTTACATTTGCATTCGCGGGCCTTGACGGTCCCAGGCCTGACGGCGGCAATCCCCTTTCTTGAGGCTTTGTGCTTGGCGAGAGGTTGAATGCTCCCTTGACAAGTCGTTCTGACGGTCTTATTTTTGTAGCTTCCTTGCCTCTTGTTGGCGTCGGGCTCTTGACCTCAATTTGCGGCTTACGCAGGCTTCTTTTATTTTTTTGTGAGCCCTTGCTGTTTTTTTTGTGAGCCCTTGCTCGAGCTCTCTTTTTTTTTTTTTTTTTTTTTGAAGCGCGTGAGGGCGAAGACAAGCCCCCGGCTTGGAAGCGAGACATGAGTCGGTCGTTTGATCTTTGAGTGACCCTCGGATGTCCTTTGATGTTGCCGTTTGACTTGGTCAAGGTGGCTATTTGGGGCGTGTTCTTGAAAAGTGCGGAGCTTGATGGAGGTCTTGATTGACATTCAAACTTTTGACTTTTTGTGTATTTTTAGACCGGACCAATTAAGGTTGCCTACGTTCCCCGGACTAGAGGGCTCGAGTGCTGCGTAGTTCGACACTACATGGAGTGCCAAGAGATGCCACATTGTTCTTCTTAGGCGAAGTATCTGCGAAGTTTGCTTAGTTATTTGGATTCATGAAGGGATTGCCGTCTAGGTGCATCGGCTTCATGGCGCCTCCGAGAAGATCTTTTGAACCACGAAAGGGGCCGATCCATGTGGGTTCCCATTTTCCCGGTGGGTTGGTTCGAGTGGGAGGCTTTTCTTTGAGTACAAGGTCACCTTCCACGATGTCTCGGGATTTGACTTTCTTGTCGAAAGCTCTAGCCATCTGCTTTGATAGGCTCGGGCGTGTTCCATGGCCTTTAGTCGTCGCTCGTCTAGCGAGCCAATTCGTCATGTCGGCCGGAGCCATTCGACTTCGTTGATGTCATTTTCAGCGGCACTCGGAGTGAGGAATTTCTAGCTCGATGGGAAGAATTTGCTTCCATCCCGTATGTCGGGGCAAATGGGGTTTCTCCCGTAGGCTGTTACGGCCCGATGTGCGGTAGCCCCAAAGTGCAAGGTGCGGCTTCTCGGGCCAATCTCGTCCTCGGGTGGTCATTTTCGGATGATCCGTTCGAGGGTTTTGTTTCTTTGCTTCCACGGCGCCGTTTGTTTGTGGCCGGTAGGAGAAGATTTGTGGCGTGTGATCTTGAATTCGGCCTGATGCAGTCAAATTCCCCCTCGAAGTGTGAGCCGTTGTACGATATGACCTCATTTGGGATGCCGTATCGGCATATGATGTTTTCCTTGAGGAAATGCGCGACCTTCTTGGAAGTGAGTACCTTGTAGGACTTGGCTTCGACCCATTTGGTGAAGTAGTCGATGGCTACTAAGATGAACTCGTGACCAGTTCTTTGCTGGCGGAGCGATTTTCCCGATGACGTCAATTCCCAGTGGCAAAGGGCGAGGTGTAGTCATGCGGTAGAGATCGTGGGGAGGTAGATGATTGAGGTTGGAGAACCGTTGGCACTTGTCGCGGCTTCGGACAAAGTGGATGCAATGCTGCCTCCATGGAGATCCAGTAGTAGCCCATCCTGAGAATGATTTGCATCGGGGCTCTGGCGTTCATGTGGGGACCGCAAGCCCCATTGTGGACTTCGTTCATGAACTTGCTTGCTTCTTCTTGGGCGATGCGGCGTAGGAGTGGCCCGTGGTAGCGTTTCTTGTATAGCATGTCCCGAGGATGACGAAGTGAGAGGCGAGGCGTTTAGGGCCATGATGCTCTTGGTTTTGACCCTCACGTGTGTGGGTCTTCCTTGTTCATGAAGGTGGTTTCCCGCTCTTGAGGTATTGGAAAATACGGTTATACCATGGCTCATTGACGGGCTTAGGTTACGTTCGATCTCTGACAGTAGGCGGGAATTTCCTTTCGTCCGACTTTGAAGGGTTTGATTGCTTTTCCTTCGGGGATTTCCACTGAGGAAGCGAGGTGGCTAAGGCATCTGCAAACTGTTTCGGTCTCTTGGCAAGTAATGGAAGGTGACCTCTTCGTGTGTGATGAGGTCCTCCGTGCGGGCATGGTATTTTTGCAAGCACGGGTCTATGGTTTTCCACTTGTTGGAGACTTGGTTGATGATCAAGGCCGAGTCCCCATAAACTTCGAGTTTACGGGACATTCCTCTCGAGTGCGGCTTGTAGTCCGGCGCGAGCTTCATATTCGGCGGCATTGTTGGTTACCTCGAAATTGAGCTTTATAGCAATTGGGGTGTGCTCGTCCTTGGGATCCACCAAGAGCATACCGATGCCGTTTCCCTTTTGGTTGGCCGCTCAGTCGAAGAACGGTTGCCATCGATTTTCGCCTTCGATTGCGAAGATTCCCTCGTCTGAAATTGTGGTTCGGGGCCTCGAGCCTCGTCGGTTGGGAAATCGGCCGGTTGTTCGGCCATGGCCCGTCCCTTGATTGACTTTTGGTTTACGTACTTGATGTCAAATTCCGCTAGGAAGAAAGACCATTTGGCGAGCCTCATTGACGAGAGATGGTTTGTCGAAGAGGTACTTGGCTGGGTCCATTTTGGAAACCAAGTGTGCGTGTGCGGCTTGCATGTAGTGCCGTAGTTTCCCGACAACCCATACCCGGAGGCTGCGCGGAGTTTTCTCGAGGGCTGAGTAATTGAGTTATTTGCCTTGAAACTTTCGGCGACGAAGTAGATGGCGTTTTCGACCCGTGACTCCCTTCTTTTCTTGACGAGCATGGCTCCAAGCTGCGGTGTCGGTCACGATTAGGTATAGCAACAGTGGCTTTTCCTCGTGGGGAGGACGAGAGAATCGGAGGACTCACAAGGTATGCTTTTATTTTTCAAAGGCATCTTGGCATTACGAGTTCCATTCGATGTCGGCGTTCTTCTTCATCGGCTTGAAGATTGGCTCGCATATAGAGGTCAATTGGTTGACGAAGCGGGCGATATATTGCGGGCGGCCCATGAAGCTTTTCACCTGCATGCGAGTTTGCGGTGGTCTCATTTCGATGATAGCCTTGATCTTTTGAGGATCCACCTCGATGCCTCTCTCGGTGACCATGTATCCCAAAACCTTGCCTCGGCTAACCCCAAATGTGCATTTGGCGGGGTTAAGCCTCATTGAGTGTTTTCGGAGGCGATTGAAGAATTTTCTCAGTGCAGTGAGGTGTTGTCCGTCGATCCCTTTGAGTGAACGATCATGTCATCGACGTACACTTCGATCTCTTTGTGGATCATATCGTGGAAGAGGGCGGTTCTTTGCCCGTTGGTAGGTAGCCCCAGCGTTCTTTAGTCCGAACGGCATTGCGTAGTAGCGATAGGTTCCCCAGGGGTTGTGAAAGCTGTCTTTTCTTGGTCTTCTTCGGCCATCTTGATCGATTGTAACCGGCAAAACCGTCCACGAAGGACTTGACTTCGAAATTGGGTGTAGTGTCTACCAACATGTCGATGTTGGGTAGTGGAAAATCGTCCTTGGGACTTGCTTTGTTGAGATCTCGGAAGTCCACGCAACGGCGTACTTTTCCATTGGCCTTGGTGGCCGTGACGATATTGGAGAGCCATGTGGGGTACTCGATCACCCCGATGAAGCCGACGCGAAGCATTTTTCGATCTCCTCTTTGACTTGTAAAGACCATTCGCTTGATTCGGCGTAGCTTTTGCTTGATGGGCTTAGCCTCGGGATTCAAGGGATCCGGTGCTCTACAATGTTAGGATCTAATCAGGGCATGTCTCGGTAAGACCAAGCGAACACGTCCACGAACTCTTTGAGCGGTGCGATCAATGCGTCTTGCTGTGCCGGTGAAGAAACTTCCGATTTGCGTCTCTTTTGGCTCTTCGGCGGTTCCCAAATTCACTTTGGTTAAAACCTCCTCGGCGGCTTGGGCCCGGTTTTCTCTCGTTTGACAAACATGCTTAAAGATGTGCTTAATGTATTGTTCATTTAATGTGTGCTGCTTCTTTATCAAGTGAATCGTTATTGCTTGTTTGTGTGTTAGTTAATTTATCGGTTGTTAAAGATGCAATGAGAGGATACTCGGAAAGATCGAAGCATTCATTAAGAGCATACGGGAATACATTATTGGCAATGAGTTCGTAATCTTACGGCGTGAGGCCATCGGATGACTCGAGAGACTCAAATTCAAAGCTAATGGACTCGGGATGAGTTTTGACACTAGACTCTAGGACTCGAGGGTCGAGACCAAGTTGTTCGATCATGTCCTTTTTCTTTGGCGGTGGGTCCGGAGAAGGTGGCCCGGTTATTGAGTGGCCATGAGCTTGATAGGAGATGGGGCTTGAAAGGCTTTATGTCACCGTTCCCGATCATTGCTATCACGAGTTATCGAAACAAAATCGATTAGATCCGGCATCTCGATTTCTTCTTTGAAGAAGCAGTGTGGAGCGGTGGTTCGTCCCAAGCATCGTCTGCGGAGTCTCTTGCTTTTGTCTTGGGCATTACTAGCTCGAATGCGGGCTCGTCCCGCTTGTTGAAGGCGGAGTGTTGACGAGAGAGTTTTCGAATTCTTCCGCCAAAGAGGGGTTTTCTTGAACCAAAATTCGTTGAATAGTGGTGGTTGTGGATCCGGCGGGCGGTGTGTCGAGGAATGCTCTTCGGACGGGATTTGGCTTGAGGCCTCTGAATCTTGCCGAGGTTACTGGAGCTTGTCCATGGTTGTCGGCCGGCTTTGTTTGGCGGCGATTAACTCTGTTCCCTTTTACGGATCTTCTTCCAAGTTGCCGGCCTTCCTTGTGAAGTACTTGGTCATGTCGAAGCTGTAAGGACGAAGATCGGAGATGGCGTGCAAGCCTCTTTTGTTATACGTGGAGCGTTTTCGCGCGGCTCGCTTGTCCTCCGCAATGTGTTCGGGAGTAGGAGAGTATCCCGGGCCGTGCAAGGTATTCTCGTTCTTTGATATTGATGATACGTTGAGTGCCACGATGGCGTTTTCCCAAACCGAGCCCCGGGATGTAGTTCATGTGCTTCATCATTTTCATCGGGGGAGGGATCTTGTCCCAAATCAAAGGCAGGTCTATGTGGCACACTTGGGCCTTTGGACTTTCGATGGTGAACCCTGTGAGCATCATGCCGTCATCATCGTATTTGATCTCTAAAACCGGGACGCCGTTGGTATCGGTCCTTTCAGTGACTATGCTGTCGCCGTAGATGATGGTCGAATCTCTGTTCCTTGGACGAACTTTACGCATTGATGGAGAGTGGATGCCACCCCATTGATCGATGTAGCAGGGCGTCCCAAAATGGCAGTGAAGGTGATTGGGATGTCGATGACTTGGAAGTCTGTCGGGACCATTTGTTTTCCGAACCACAAGTTCAAGGTGGCTATTCCCAAGACTGGGCGGGATGTTGAGTCGTATGCCTTGATTGCCTGAGTCGAGGGTTTTAGATCAGTTGCTTTGATCCCTAGCAAATCCATCATTTTGGCTGGAAGGACGTTCATGGATGATCCTCCATCTACCAACACCCGAGGGAGACGGCGCTCGTCCAGTTGAGCTGTTATGTAGAGAGGCTCGTTGTGGTCGGCCCAAATTTTGGAAGATCGAGCTCTGTGAAGGTGATGATATTCTTTGTAATTGACGTTGCCAATCATCCGCCTCATCGGGTGTCACTGTGATGGGAACCATGGTAGTGCAGGCCGGGCTTTCTTCCAACTTGAGCTTGTGCGGATAAGATGAAGTGAGTAAGGACCGAGTGAGATGTTAGCTGAGTGCGCTTGAGCCGTGTCAAGACAGGATCTTCAACCTTTGGGTCCAAGGTTTCGGCTTCTTTGGCGTAGGGCCCCTTTTCCATTCGTGGCTCGGGTATGGCGGCCTTTTGTCTGTCCGTGGAGGATTCACTGGGATTTGGCCGGAACGTGTCGAGAACATTCACCTCTGGACTTATGGTTTTGCTTGTCTCTCCCGTTTACGGAGTGGGAGGAGCACGATTGGCGTAAGGCCGGCTGCGCATTTCAATTCGTTCACTTTGTCATGGCTTTTCTTGAAGCATCAATAGTGGCTTTGAGATCTTCCCAAGACGGGGTTGGATTATCTGGACCTTCGGGCCTTCGGTGGCGGTGCGAAGCTCGTCCCGGTGATCATGGAGCAAACATTGCCGTGGCCACTGTGCGAGAACTAAGTGCGGGAGATTTCTTTGGAGTAGATGACATAGTAGTCAAACTTTCCTGAGGGTTCTCCAAGAGTTTCGCGTGGGATCACCCAGATTCATACCTCTTTTCGCTTTTTGTTGAGAAGATAGCTTCTTCTTTCGTCGAGGACGGCCCTCGTTCATTGCATCCTGGAATTCCATTTCCGAGACAAGCACTTCCTGTCCCAGACGTCCCACGAGATGTGTTCGTTGTTCGGCGGTGAGTACCGGGACCTCGGGAGTCTGGATGGGCGAGGCTTTCCTATGGAAGGTCTTGTGGTCTTACATCATAAGCTTGCATGGCTCGTACGAGGGTAACGGGTTGACTTCGGGAGACAATGAGAGATGTTAGAGGCTGTAGGAGCGATCATGGCTTAGGAAGCCCCGGGTAGTTGGGTGGCTAAGGTTCCGAAGTGGTGCATGGCACCTTCGATCCAGGCTTGTTGCTCACCTTGACGTTTCTCAATAGCCATGAGGACTGCCAAACTTCTTCCGGTGTTGGGAAATTTCTTGGGGTAAGGTCCCGTTCTCATCCTTGTTATCCACCGACTTAGCCATGGGAATTGACGGATTGTCACAGTGACGAGAGGTGGGTAGGACCTTCTTTGTTTTGACACTTGGGAGACGGGTTCCGGGTACTCTCGACCACTCTCTGTTAGCTGGAGGGGGTGATGGGCAAGGTTTAGACACGGGAATGGCCTAACGGGATAAAAGGGGGAAAGCTCACGTGGCATGCGGTTTCCGTTTCTTTCATTTTTTGATTTTGATTTTTTTTTGTTGTTGTTTTAATTTACTTAAAACATGTTTTCTCAGAGTCCTAGGTAGGTTGGAAAAGATTGCTCTTCTTTTTCGCAACTATGCTAGATCCTGGGTCAGTGGAGACCATCTGTGCGGCTATAAGCCCCTCGTTTTGCACACTGTATTTCGACATCCCGGGGTGGACGGCCCGGGCGAGGGTCCTATAGTGCAAGCGGTTTCCACCGGCCTAAAAGAAAAATCGAACCTAAGGACCGAGCTGTCATGTTCGTTTTGATGCGTTAGCCATGTGAATAGTGAGGAACCGAGCCGGCCACCGAGTCAAGATCGAGTCAAGAGTTCGGCATGACCTCTCTTTACCTTGCTTGCGCAAGGGATGCAGTGGACGTTAGGCGTTGGGTGGGTCATATTGTCATGGGCGACGTATCAAAGGCGTGATGACATGGTGTCATGCAAGCATGGATGTATATCAGGGACGGAACATCGTGCAGGTGTAGCTTCGGAAATCAAGATCGAGTCAAGATTTTAGCATGACCTTTCATCGCTTTGCTTGCGCAAGGGATCTTGAGTTCCGAGCCTTGACTCAAAAAATGGCCGGCATGGTATATGTATCCCCATTGTATGACACGGAGGGTAAAAACCAACCGAGTGCGGGACGAGTGTGACTCAAGACTCAAACGTGCGGGGTTGACGCTTGGCTAGGATGGGATGTTTGGAATGATCCCGTGCGCGCCCAAGAGGCCTAGGAAGACCAAACGGACTGGCAACCGAGACCACTCCGGGTTTAAGGGTTGTAGTGTGCGGTGTATCCGAGGCGGCCGGTGCGCATAGTGTGCGGTGTAACCGAGGCGGCGGTGTGAGTAGAGTGCGGTGTAACCGAGGCGGCGGTGCGCGTAGTGTGCGGTCTCTAAAATTCTTTTTCGAGTAAAACGAAGTTTTTTTTTTTTTTTTTTTGAAGAATTTTAAATGTATGCACGAGATGTATATTGATGCATTTTTTTTTGTATTTTTATTTTTTTGTAAAATAAAAACGAAGCACGTGCACACACACACAACAGCTTAAAGGAAGGGGTAAAATGAAAGTTTGACCCTCATCATCATTTAAAAATCTTTTGTTTTGTTTAAAAGTTTTTAAAACAAAATTACTCCCAGTGAGTCGCCAACCGAAATAGCCCGGATCCGAGAAAGGCCTCGCGCCCGCATCCGGCGATCCTTCGCGTTGGAGGTGTCTCGCCGTTTGTTTTCGCATTTTGTAGAGTCGCCACGCCGTTTTATTAAGCCCAAAACATTGAAAAAGGGCATCGGTTTAAAGATAATTTTAAACCGTTTTTGTGTGATGAGATTTTGAGTTCGGAGGTCGAGATGACTCCCTAGGAAGAGAATATTAGAATATTAGAGCTCACCCGAGTAGCCTCGTAAAACGAGTCTTTCGGATACCCTAATATCCTTTAAATGTTGTGTGTGTGTGTGTGTGTGCTTTTAAAAATGCATGTCAGTATCGGATGTCTACATTGTATGCTATGTATGGAAATGTATTGAAATAGTATAGGAAGGAAGCCTTACCAATGTTGGTTCGTGTCTCGTCTTCACATTGGGGAATAGTGTTCGAGGTCGAAGTAGCGTTCCGGTATGGATCGGGATTGCTTCGGGAGGGACCGGTTGTACGCGGACGAGTTTCGGCGTGAGTTGAGGTTGTAGGCTGCGTTCGGCGCAGGTTCGGCGTGCGTGGGGATCGTCGGGATCACTCGGGCGGAGGTTCGGCGTGCGTTGTGGTGGCGGGAGTCACTCGGGCGGAGTTTCGGCGTGGTTTGGGATCGTCGGTTTGACTCGGAAAGAGCGGGACACCGTGGAAAGACCGTGCAAGGCCTCGGAGTACCACGAGGGCCTCGTGAGTACCTCGAGAGTGCCTCGGGGCAGCGCGGGAGCGTCTCGGGAGCGCTCGGGGAGGCTTCGAAGCACCACAAGGGAGCTCGGAAGGCCTCGGAAGGATCCGAAAGGGGCCGGGAGTGCCTCGAGAGGACTTAGAGGGGAGCCGAAGGCTAAGGGAGGAAGAGAGAAGAGGGAGGTGTGTGAAAATGAGGAGGGAAGCCCTCTATTTATAGTAAAAATTTCGGAGCAAAGAGGTCCGTACGGACCTTCTTGGTTATCCAGAATTTTGGATTTCCTCGATTTGAGGGAATCTCGCAATGATGGAGAATATTACGGAATGATGGTGTTCCACCAGCAATAAGGTCCGGTACGGACCATCTTGCATGCAAAGAGGTCCGCACGGACCAACTCTGCAGGAAGTAATCATTTTCCTGGATTTGAGGGAATATTGTGGACTTTAAGGGGATTTAGTAATCATTGAAACAAAGAGGTCCGTACGGACCTTAATTGCTTTTCTGATTTCCTGAAAATTCCCAAAAGGTCCTTTTGTCCCTTTTTATCCCAGGAAGGCTCCTCCCTTGGTTTGGTTGGGGGTTTGAGAGGGTTTTGAGAGGGTTTTGAGTGAGAGAGGTCTCTGAGACTGCGTGGATGAGTCTGCGGTGTTTCCCGTGTGTTTGAAAGGGGGTGATCCAGATTGGGGTACTTACAGATGTCCCCTCCTCTTTCGGATATATTTGATGGAGCCTTTATTTTTCAGTTATAACTGACCTTGAGTGTAGCTTGAAACGGCCGGATTTCCCTCCTGAAGAATAAGTCTTGTAACTGCCCTATAATTCAGTGATAACGGTCAGGTTGTTCCGTAAAGTTGATAGGCCAAGATGTCCCGGTAAGATGGTGGTTTTTCCAGCCTCAACACGGGTCATCTGGAGGATGCGACGAGCCAGTCCGCCTCTCCCTCGCCAACACCTGTGGCGTCCTCAACTTCCGTCTGACAAAGGTCGCATACTCTTCGCCCTCCAAGACGAACTCCTCGGTACTCACGCCGGCCCGGTACCTCTCGTACTCCAGCACGTCCATATCAAGAGGACTCATCATGCGGAAGGGCGGATCCCTCGGAGCCATAGGGGGAACACCTGCGCCATGCTGCCAGAAGACCCTCTCCCCCAGATACATGGAGTCGCAAGTGAAGCCCCGCGAAAGCTTCCTATGCCATGTCACCCAGTGGGCACCCTCCAGCTCATCCTCGCCATACCTCGTCCTAGGGTACAACTGACACCCCTCCGAGTTGTCCCTCTCCAAGAATCACTGCACATCCCTATATGTGACAGTGATCCTCCCCCGGCTCGTCCTCCTCTTCCTCAAAGAGCGAGTCCAACACAGCATGGCGGGATACCCAAACATGGCCTCATCCTGCCAATCCCACGACTGGCACCGGAAGACCTCATAGCACCACACATGCAACAAAAAGCAGATAGTGCTCAGAACAAGAAAAAGAAAAAGAAAAGGAGAAATGATGATATCCTAAACTAGAAAAGCATCTAAACTCATACCTCCAGTGCGAAGTCAAAGCACCCCAAGAAGTTGACCGCGCCCCGGCTGAATCGGTCAAAAGCAAAATAGAGCTCGGCCAAATCCGTCTCGCCCCAAGCAATGTCACAAACCCTCTCCAAGTCCACCAAACTCTCCAGCAGAGGGAAAAGAGCGGAAGAGGCATGATTCAAGAACAAAGTCTCGGAAAGCGCAAACCACAAGAATGAGAGCGCCAGCTGCTCCGCCGTCACTACCCCAGTGCCCCGGCTATAATCCTCGATGTTTGCAGTAATCTTCGCCTCCACATCATGATACACCATACCCAAGCCCTTACGGGGCCAAGGCGCAAAGCCAAGCAGTTCAGTCAGCAGCTCATCGGACATCCGATCCCGCCACTTCACCGACTCCCCCTTGAAGGACAGCCCGATAATGGCAGCAAAATCTGTGGGAGTCACCGTCATCTCTCCCCAGCTGCAGTGGAAGGTGTGCGTGGTGTCCCACCAATACTTAGATAAGGTCAAGAAGACGCCCTTGTTCTTCTGCGTCTCCGCCAACCCGGCCAGGTTCTCCATGAACACATTCAGCCCCGTAGCAATAACCAGCCTCCGAGGGCTAGGTCTCCCATTCCAGGATATATCAGGCATGCTCCTCCACAACTCAACCACGGCCTCAAGGGACCCCCGCGACTTTATCCTCTTCGCCTTCCCATCCCAGACAAAGGCACCTCATCCTGCAGGTAAACACAGCAAAGGTACGTCAATAACGATACTCAACAAATATACAAAAACAAAAATAATGACACATATCATTGACAAATAACAAAAGTCCATCCCAACACGACAATCTCACAAATAACAAAAGTCCGTCCCAACAAAGAAATTTCACAAATAACAAAGTCCGTCCCAACACGGCAATCTCACAAATAACAAGGGATCCGTCCCTACACAACACACTTTTTTTCACAAAAAAGGAATCCGTCCCTACACACTTTTATCACAAAAAGGGGATCCGTCCCTACACATTTCTTTTTCACAAAAAAGGATCCGTCCCCACACACAATTTTCCAATAAAAGGGATCCGTCCCTACACAAATTTTTCACAAAAAAAGGGATCCGTCCCTACACACAATTTTCCAACAAAAGGGATCCATCCCTACACGACACACTTTTTTTCACAAAAAAGGGATCCGTCCCTACACGACACATTTTCAACAAACACAAGGAATTCGTCCTTACATGACACATTTTCAAACAAAAGCCCTTCACAAAAACACGGCGCACAAATTTTTTTCCACACAAAGTCTGTCCCTACACGACAATTTTCCCACAAAAACCATGTACATACAAAAATAGAATCAAGGTACAAGCCACCAAAGCATGCATTTCAAGGAAAGTCACTTTATTTTTACAAATAAGAGCTAAACTCCACATTTTTGAACAAAAATCACATACCCACAATCCCTACATGCTCAATTTCAACAATTTATCATCAATTTCACACAATGAGCATGGCAACAACAAAAGCCTCAAATATGCAAAAACTAAAACACTAGTTCTAGCATACATTCAAGCAAGAATCAAAACAAAATTTAATTTCTTACATCCATTTTCGCTTTTCCCCTCGATTTGTGCACATCCAAATCCGGATACAACTCA
This sequence comes from Adenophora triphylla var. japonica, assembly GCA_022495995.1. Lineage (NCBI taxonomy): Eukaryota > Viridiplantae > Streptophyta > Magnoliopsida > Asterales > Campanulaceae > Adenophora > Adenophora triphylla. The sequence continues at coordinate 35,926 of JAFEMH010001055.1, forward strand.
TCCGAATTCATTGTTGAAAGTGAGAAGGAAGAAAAATTCCTTTGGAGGTCCAACCTCCTCTCTATGGTCTCTCGGCCCCTTTGACGACGACCTCGCCCCAATCTTTCCGCCATGATAAAAATCTAGCGACTTGGAAGGATTTCCTCAAGAAAATTTTGCTCAAAATCAAAGTTCTCTCCTCCTTTTTCTTCTTCCCCCTCGGCTGGAAACGAGAAAATGAAAGGAAATGGCTTTGCTGAAAATCTGATTCTGGTTAAGAAAATCAGATTTGCAGATGTATCCGCGTGGACCTCTTTGCATGCAAGATGTATCTGCGCGGACACCTTTGCAGCCCAGGCAAAATTCCCCTTTTGCCCTTATAATCTTTGCCCCTGGCTGTCCAAAGGCCATTTCCAGCAAAATCAATGCAGTTTGGTCCCTAAACCAACAAAAATAACACCGGCCGTCATCGTAAGTCCGAATCTCGCCCACTAAATGACAAAATAAACATCGGCCGTCATAGTAAGTCCGGACCCCAAGGCGCAAATGCCTTCAAACACAAATCCCAAGGCGCAAACGCCTTTAAACACGAATCTCAAGGCCCAAACGCCTTCAAAGCACAAAGATAACACCGGTCATCAATGTAAGCCCGAACCCCCTTTTCCCAATGAACAAAAGTCAAACGACCATCCTTACGAACCCGTACAAAAATACATATCCCAGCAAAATAACACTGGCCATCATCGTAAGTCCGGACCCCAAGGCCCAAACGCCTCCAAACACAAATCCCAAGGCGCAAACGCCTTCAAACACAAATCCCAAGGCACAAATGCCTTCACAACAAACAAGTCATTTCCCCGGCAGTCATCGTAAGCCCGAACCTTTCTCCAGCGGACAAAACACAAGGCAAGCACACCTCCCAGCAAATCAAAACACAAGGCAAGCACACCTCCCAAAATCAAAGCATAAGGCAATCACGCCTCCCAAAATCAAAGCACAAGGCAAGTATGCCTCCCAAAATCAAAACACAAGGCAAGCACGCCTCCCAAAATCAAAGCACAAGGCAAGCACGCCTCCCAAAATCAAAGCACAAGGCAAGCATGCCTCCCAAAATTAAAGCACAAGGCAAGCATGCCTCCCAAAATTAAAGCGTCGTCGTCACCTGCAAGAGTGGGCCAAAAACGGGACTTGAACAGGGCAAGCACGCCTCCCAAAATCAAAGCACAAGGCAAACACGCCTCCCAAAATCAAAGCACTTAAGCATGAACGCTTTCCTCTCAAAGCACAAACAGTTTCATCCCTAGTCCAAGACACCACCACGTCCTCTGACAACTTCACTCTTAGGATACCACCACGTCCTCCCACAACTTCACTCTTAGGACACCACCACGTCCTCCTCCACCACAAACCATCTTTTAGTAAGATTCACTACAAGAAAACTGACTTTTCGCGATTACTTTTGGCGATGGCAAAAAAAACAGTCACGTTTGATTATATAAGAAGACGGCCTTTGTGACTGCATTTAGTGCAATCACATTAGGTTAGCGTGATGGCTAAGCAGTCACGGATGCCATCACATATACTCCCTCCGTCCCGTCAAGAGTGTCACCCTTTTAGGGGTGACACGCAAATTAAGAAAAAGTGTGGGAAGAAAAATATTGTGAGTGTAATTTGAAAATAGGAGAGAGAATTAGTGGAGGAAATAGTGAATTTAAAAAGTGTTGTGAGTGTAGAGGAAAGAGAATTAGTGGAAGGAATAGTGGATGGGGTAATAGAATATTATAAAATATTTCCTTTTTAGGAAAGGGTGACGCTTTAAACGGGACACCCTTTTGGGTAAAAAGTGACGCTTCGAGTGGGACGGAGGGAGTATGTTTTTCCTTTGGTGCCAACAATATAGTCTGGGCGCGAGAATGTGAAATTCTAACACAATTGTATTTTTATCAAAGGCGATGGCTTTAACAATCGCGTTTTATAAAAATATTAAATTAAATAATTTAAAAATTAGTTTTTTAATTTTCTTTTAAAAGCGACTGCTTTCGCAATCGCTTTAGATGAAAAATAAAATAAAAATATTAAATTAAATAATTAGAAAACCCACGACCGTAATTTAGAAAACCTTTTTTCTTTTCCTCTCTATCGGATACGCTCGTTTCCTCTTCCTCTTCCTCTTCCTCTTCCTCTTCCTCCAGGCGATTCACAGGCGTTCTTCCTCCAGCGCCGATTCCCAGGCGATTCTTCCTCCAGCGCCCATTCTCGCGATTCCAAGGTACAATACTCTCTCGCTCGCTCTCTCTCTTTCTCTCTCGCTCTCTCACTCTCTCGCTCTCTCTCCATGTCTACCCGGCGACTTAATTTTCTTGTTTCATAGTTTATTTTGATTACAAACTAGGGTTTTGATTACATACTAGGGTTTACAATATACACAAATTTATAGATTAATGATTGTATTTGGGTATAGTTTCATCCTCTTTCCAGAAAATAATAGCAAATTAAGCCCTAGAGCAAGTTTACTCATCATCTTTATGTATTTGAAAGAGCTATTTACCTTGTGATTCTAATTTCTTATTGAATTGATTAATACAAAGTGTATTGTGTGTTAATTATTTGTTTTCCTCAAATTTTAGTTCTATCCACATAGTGTAAATTCGATTTTATGTACATGGTTTTTTGTTAGGTGTAAGTGGTTTTGTATTGTGCCCAGATTTAATTTTCCGATTCCCTTGGCTTCTAGTTTTCGCCTGTTTGCAAGAATGTGAAAATATATGCTGATTGCAGGAAGGTATGTTGATTTGGTACTTTCGTTTCATATTATTTCAGTTTCATTTTTTGGGGAAAGGGTTGGGGAAGAGGCAAAACAAACTAATCATTTCCAAGTTGTATTCTTTTGTTTTTAATTAGCAAACCCTTCACAAAATATTTTGCAGCGGGATAAGATGAGCCTAATATTTTATTACCAGTTGAACATTTTTGCATTTTTTTTCTTTGATGAATATGATTGATTACTGTATTTCTTTTTATCTTCTTTCAGAATTTAACTCATCCATTACTTTCCAAAACTGTTCAAGGTTTGTTTTGCTGGATCAGTGTCTTGCATTGATTTTTTGCAAGTTGAAGCTTAAGAAATGACAATCATATGTATAACCTGGGTGCAGGTGGGTGCTGGTGAAAATGCAATCTAGCAACCACTCAATTTTTAGCATGTGCAATAATATGGGACTCGTGACTTGTAAGTTTTTTCTTCGTTTCAGGTGTGGATCCTGATCTTATGAGTAAAATTTTGGCCCCTATTTCTTGAGCATGGCGTCTGAAACATTTAGCAATCTATCACAGACCATCCAAACTAATGGCCCTTAGGCATCTGCTTGGGTTGGAGAATCTGGGGATGCCTTTAACAGTGGTGGTCGTGATATCTCTGATACCTTCGTAAACAGCTTTTGGTAAGTATTTTTATTTGTAATCATATAACTCCAGCATATGAAAGGCAAAAAAATCGTATTATTTCTCTAATATTGTCATGGGAAGGCTAAATCTGAGACCTCATTCTTTGTAAAGCCTCCCGATGCCCACCATTAGGCCACCCTGTAGGTTTACAAATATCATGTGTTAACTGTGAGTTTTCACCTCAATCATATATCACATATTAGGTACTTGGATCAACTCGCAATGGCAGCCAAGTACAACACTAAAGTATATTGTGATGAACTCCCTGAATTACAAGAGTTTGCGGGGACGTGGGCTTCACTTATGGCCCAGCATCTACTTGCAGCAGCAGATCGATATGGGCTTGAGAGGCTTAAATATCTTTGTGAAGCTAAACTATGCGAGGACATTGCCATCAACACTGTAGCGACAACTCTGGCGTTGGCAGAGCAGCACCATTATTTCCAACTGTTATCTGTTTGCCTCAGATATGTTGCCCAGCCTTAAAATCTAAAAGTTTATACACACACCATCACATGTCACTAGATCTTTACTGGGTTTCCCAGGTTTAGGCTCCCATAACACACACACACATACACGCACACATATACTCCCTCTGTCCCATAACAAGGGGCACAAATTTCCCTTTTGGGTGTCCCATTGACAAGTCACATTACCCAAAATGGAAACTTCATAATACATCTTTATTTAATGGTTCTCACTAGTCATATTCACAACTATCCATGTACTATTCCCTACCCCACTTTCTCTCTCCTACGTCACTTTTCATACTCACAACACCTACTCCACTTATAATGTTTTTTAATATATATACTTCTTCCTTAATTCCCGTGCACTCTCAATTTTGTGCCCCTTATTACGGGACAGAGAGAGTGTATGTTTTTGTTTTTGAACTTCGTGATATATGGAGTGTGTTATTCAAGGATATTACTTCCTTTGGTCCAAAATAACTGTCGTTTTTAGCCAAAATATGGGTTCAAAGTAATTGTCTCTTTTGACTTGAAAGCATTTTTTGACCCGGAAGAGTATCATTTTTTTATTTTTATGTTTACCTTTTTGGGTTTCCTTTTTCTTGCACTCTAATAATCCTGCCTTTTGAGAACTTGGATGTGCATTGAGTAACTCATCATCTTTCTGATTAATTGTATTTGGACTCTTATTTTGAGAGTCTGGAGCGAGGATGAACACAATTGAAGTCTGAATCATCTTTTAGATGCTAAAGAAACACTTTTTTTTTTGTGTGTGTGCAGCTGTAATGCAAATGGATGGATTTGATTACTTGAAAGAAAGCTGCCCTTCTGTCATAACGGAGTTGTTGGTATATGTAGCCAGGATCTGCCAACATTATTTATCCTCTTATGGATATGGGAACGAGATGGAAGGCGAGTTAAACAGAGAATGTACTGACGAAGAAACAATAGCCGGGCATTGATTTTTGTGAAATTATAAAAAGCTCTGATTGTGTTGCATTCTCATTCATAATGTCTTCTACATTTAGGTTTTAGAAAAAGCCTATTATTCTGTTACATTATCTTTCATATATAAAATTTGTTGTATTTGCTCTCTTTGTTGGTTTTGAGCCACATTCTTTATGGATCAATTAATAGTATTATTTTGAATATTAATCATCATTATTTTTAGGAAAAAAATATCTTATATAAATAAGTAGTGAGTTTACGTGATTGCAAAAGTTGTCTCCTTTTATAAAAGCTAAGGCGATTGCATTTGTCGTCTTCTTTTTTTAACACAAGGTGATTGCATTTGCCATCTCCTTTTTTAAACCTAAGGCGATTGCTTTTGCTATCTCCTTTTTCTAAGCTAAGGCGATTGCAAATGTGATTTAAATAATTAAATAAATAAAATTAATAAAAACTTTTATGCGATGGGAAAAGCAGTTGCGAAAAACAACTACCTACGGCGACGGCTTTTTCCCGTCGCGTTATCCTTCCGCAACAAGACTTTACGCGACTGCCGTAGCGATTGTCTTCCCAGTCGCGTTTACATTCCGCGACGGCTTTTAGGCTTTACGCGACGGCATTTGGCAGTCGCAAAAAACTGTTTTTCTTGTAGTGATTACCCATCTTTCCGTAAGATTACCCATCTTCTAGTAAGATTACCCATCTTTTAGTAAGATTACACACCTCTTCGTAAAGATTACCACATCTTTCTAAACTACGATCATGCTTGATTTCCATTTGGGATACGTAGGAATCCTACTAAAGGGTCTAGCCAGCCGACCCAAGCGGTCACATCAGGGGACACCACCACGTCCTCATACACGACAATGCACACCTTTCCGAACTACGATCAGGCTTGATTCCCATTCGGAATACGTAGGAATCTTACTAAAGGGTCCAGCCAGCCGACCCATGCGGTCACCCCACAGGAAACCACCTCGTCCATAGCCAGTCGACTTTAGCAATCACATCACATCACGGGACACCACCACGTCCTCACAAAATTTCAGTCAGAGGACACCACCACGTCCTCATACACGACAAACTCACATCACATACGAACTACGATCAGGATTGATTCCCACTTGGGATACGTAGGAATCCTGTCAAAGGGTCCAGCCATCCGACCTAAACGGTTACCTTAGGACACCGACACGTCCGCCTCACTTCAGGACACCGACACGTCCACTCACCATTTCACCAGGACACCGACACGTCCACCTCACAATCGTACACCGACACGTCCACATCACATCAGGACACCGACACGTCCACGTCACCTTAGGACACCACCACGACCTCACAACCTGACCAACACGGTCACCTTCCCTCTCCCAACCAGCGATCCAGATCAGGACCCTTATCTTATCGACGACCCCACTTCCCTCATAAGTGACGTCGCCGAGGGGCTTCTGTAAGTACCCTAATCCGGATCGCTCCCCATCCGACACATGGGAAACACCGCGGACTCACACGAACGTGATCCCGAAGAGCCACAACCTTCAAAACCCCAAAACCACCAACCAAACCAAGGTAGGACCCTTCCGGGATAAAATAAAGCAAAAGGAATTTTTGGGAATTACGAAAAAAGTTCAGCCTGCAGGAGTGTCCGTGTGGATACTTTTGCAACTAGACATCATCATGGAAAAAATCCCCTTAAAGTCCACAATATTCCCTTAAATCCCAAAAAACCAAAACAAATGGTAATAACATATGTGTCCACGCGGACACTTTTGCATTTTTCTTGGGCCTATAAATAAAGGGCTTACCCTCTCATTTTCTTCACACCTTCCTTCTCTTCTCTCTCCCCCAGCCTTCAGGCTCCCCTCTCAGCCCTTTAGAGGCAATTCCGGTCCCTTTCGGTCCTTCCCGGGGCCTTCCGAGGCCTCCCCAGGCGCTCCAAAGCCTTGCCGAGCCATCCCGAGATGCTCTCGAGCCTTTCCGAGGCGGTCTCGAAGCATCCCGAAGCCCTGTCGGTCCATTCTGAGCCATTCCGAAGCATCTCGAGCCATTTTGGTCCATCCCGAAGCCCTGTCGGCAAATCCCGAGGCATCCCGACGCACGCCGAACCTCTGCCCGAATACAACCAACAATCCCGAGGCACGCCGAACCTATACCCGAGTACAACCAACAAACCCGACGCACGCCGAACCTCTGCCCGAATACAATCAACAATCCCGAGGCAAGCCGAACCTCTGTCCGAGTACAACCAACAAACTCGGCGCACATCGAACCTCTGCCTGAGTACAACCAACAAACCTGAGGCACGCTGAACCTCTGCCCGAGTACACACAGCCAAACTGAGGCACGCCAAACCACTGTCCGAATCCACACAGCAATCCCAAAGCACGCCGAAGCTCTGTCTGCAAACACACCTAGAATTCCCAAGGCACGCCGAAGCTCTGTCCGCAGACACCGGTACATCTCGAAGCAATCCCGGTCCAACCCGGAGCACTATTCTCACTCAAACACTATTCCCCAGTGAAAGATAGATACGAACCAACATTGGTAAGGTCTCCTTCCAAAACTATTTCAATTCATTTCAATACATAGCATACAATGTAGACATCATATTCAGCATGCATTTTTAAAAAGCACATATACACACACACAATTTTTAAAGATAGAGGGGTATCGAAAGACTCATGTATACGAAACAACTCGGGTGAGCTCTACTATTCTCTTCCCGAGGCGTAACCCGACCTCCGAACTCAAAATCTCATCACACAACAACACCTTTTTAAACAAAGCCTTTTCTCAATATTTTGGGGGTAATCGAAACGGCGTGGCGACTCCTCCAAACGCAGCGACACCTCCCGACGCCAGCAATGCGAGATGTCCGGCCCGCGCACGCGGATCCGGGTAATTTCAATTCCTACACGATGACCTGAATGAAGTTGCGTACATGCACCACCAAAGTGGCCTTGGCCCAATGGTATGTTGGTGGCCTCCCGAAGGGGAGGTCACCGGTTCGATTCCCCTCAAGGGGAGTTTCTGTGGTTTAATTTCTACCTTGGTTCAGGGTCCTTTGGAGTCTCCCGGGGCACATCCGTGCAGTTAAGGAAGCAGCATTGCTGGGCTTGTATCCTCAGTGTGGGGAGTTCGAATCTTGGCAGGAGCAGCTGGAGCAGCCAATTGGTGTTGTAAGAGTGATGTAATTGCCTCGGCAGGAGCAGCTGGAGCAGCCAATTGGTGATGTAAGAGTGATGTAAATGCCTTGTAGGAGGGCTCCCTTGGGGCTCTGGAGTATAAGGGGTACTGCCACCCTGGCTGCATAGGGCACATCCCGCGGATTTACCTCCACCAAGATACCTTGTGGGGCCGGTACTGGTGGTCCGGATTAGTCCGTGAGCCGGGAACCCGGGTATCAAAAAAAAAAAAAAAAAAAGTTGCGTACATGCACCATCCCTTGGGTTGTCGTAGCAAAGAACTTCCAGACCATGTTTGCTTGCTCAAAAAGTCACTATATGTCCTCAAACAGGCCCCTTGGTCATGGTACAACTGTTTTGCGTATTTTGTGTCTTATCTCAGGTTTATACAAAGCAAATCCGATAACTCCCTGTTCGGTTATCAAATGGTGCAGATCTTGCATATTTACTTGCGTACGTGGACGACATTATACTCATTGCCTCGTCTAATACACTTCGGACCTCCTTCATCACTCGTCTCAACTTGGAGTTTGCTATGAAGGATTTGGGTCAACTTCATTACTTCATCCGTATTGATGTTGCTCGGACCAGGGTAACCTTTTTCTTTCCCATCACAAGTATGCCTTGGAGATAGTTGAGCATGCTGATATGACCTCTTGTAAGCCTGCCCTAACACCGGTCGACACCAAGCCCGAACTTAGCGTCATGACTAGCCCCATATTTGATGATCCATCTCTTTACCGCAGCTTAGCCGGTGCCTCACAGTACCTGACTTTCACCCGCCCGGATATCACATACGTAATCCAACAGGTTTGCCTACTCATGCATGCTCCACGGGTTGAACATATGCTCGCTCTCAAGAGGGTTTTTCAGTATATTCAAGGGACTCTTAGCTATGGCTTATATCTCAGTCCGTCTACCACTACTTCGCTTGTGTCTTATACAGATGTCGATTGGGGAGGGTGTCCTGATACACGTCATTCTACATCAGGTTATTGTGTCTTCTTAGGTGACAACCTTATTTCATGGTCTGCCAAACGACAGGCTATCATCTCCCATTCTAGCGTCGAGGCATAATATAGAGGTGTTACCAATGTTGTTTCAGAGTCTTGTTGGCTTCGTAATCTATTGTTGGAACTTCGTTGTCCCTTGGCTCATGTTACTTTGGTATATTGTGACATCGTAGGTGCCGTTTAATTGTCAGGCAACCTGGTGCAACACCAGCATATCAAACACAATGAAATGGACATCCATTTCGTGCGTGAGAAGGTAGCCCGTGGTGACGTCCGTGTGTTTCATGTTCCGTCGTGACATCAAGTTGCTGATGTTTTCACTAAAGGACTGCTATTAATAATATTTCAAAATTTTTGGGACAGTCTCGGCATTCGGTTACCTCCCGCTTCGACTGTGAGGGAGCGTTGGAATATTAGTGTTAGTAAATAACATTCTGTATATCTTGTAATTGTATAGTTATTTATCTTTTTTTCTAAAATAGTAATATTAATTCCTAGAATAGTTAATCTTAATTAGAATACCCTAGTTAGTTAGGTTTTGTATTACTATTTAAACTCTCGTACATAATGGAAAAGATTACGGATTATGTTATTCTTTGACAAATCTCTAAGTATTTTAATAATGAGATCGCAAGCAACTAGTGGGTTATCTAAGATATGGTGTACTTGTTAAGGATGAAGCTCCTCCCATTGTCCCAAGAAGCAATCACATAAAGGAATCTACAGAGGATGAGGCGCCCGCCCTAGTTCCATCCATGCGCTCGCCTCAAATGGAGGAAACAAAAGACGTAGCCACTGTGATTGAGGCGCACGCCTCACGAGCTCCCAGGCGGCCGCCTCATGTGTCACCAACCTCGGCTGTTCCTACGGCTTGCCAGGCGCTCGCCTTGTCATGGCCCAGGCGCCCGCCTGGTCGTGGGATTCTTCCTGTGCAGACATGAATTCCTGTTTCCAAAAGATGATGTTTTCTAATTGACATTAGTTTCCTAATCTCTCTTTTCCTATTGTATTTGGTAAATATCTTTTCATAAATAGATTAGGCAAATATATCTTCCATGTATAGAAAGGATCTCACAATCCTTGTAGAATTAGGACTCTTCAATTGTAACTATATATATTGATCAATTGTGAATAAACAAGCTAAGGCTTCAAATTCTTTACATGGTATCAGAGTTGTAAGATTCAAAGCCTCACAACCCCCAAAACCCCTGTCAAAACTCGGCAGCCCCACCCCACCTTGGCAATGGCCGGAGCCTCCTCCACCATTCCAAACACTGCACAACCCGACCAACCACTTTTCTTGGTCAATCTCTCCTACTGTCGCACACTCACCCCTTTAACCTATCTCACATGGGCATCCCAAATTACCTCCATCCTCTTTGGCCTCGACCTCTTGAAATTCGTCGATGGCACCCACCCAAAACCCGATGATAACATCATCACCATCACTCCCGCAACCGTTGAAACAGATGATGAACCGGCCAAACCAGCCACCACCACCACCACTCCTAATCCGGCAGCCATTACTTGGTCTCGCCAAGATCGCCTCATCCTAGGAGCCCTCATAGGAACCCTAGACCCCGCCATTGCTCCCCTTGTTCATCAAGCCAAAACCTCTCATGAAGCTTGGACCATCCTCAAAACCACCTATGCCAACCCCTCTCGTGGCCACATACTTCAAATTAAAGACAACCTTGCAAACCTCACCAAAAACCAACTATCCATCTCCGACTACATGAATGCCGTCAAAACCTACACCGACAAACTCGCCATTCTAGGAAAACCCATGGATTCCGAGGACATAATCTACACTATCCTCAAAGGATTGGACTATGAAACCTTCAAACCCGTCATAGACTCCACCCGAGCCCGTGACAACCCTATTTCCTTTGAAGCCCTACACGAAAAACTCATCCAACATGAACTCACCCTCAAACAATCCAAAGCCACCTCTCCTCTTCCCACCACCGCCTTCACCGCCCACACCCACCCTTCGCCTAACCGTAATTCTTACCGCAACACAAATCCCTCTCCATCTCACAACTCGTCCTCCTCCCCTCGCCCCTTTAATGGCAAGTGTCAATACTGTCGCAACATTGGACATGTTATCTCCCAATGTCGCCAATTCAAACGCGACTACCCCGCCGTCAACTTCCCCCCCTTCATCGCCAAAACCGAAATACAAATCCTAACCCCCAAGCCCACACCGCTTCCCATCCCAACCCACCTCCCCCTCCATCTTGGCTTGTCGATAGTGGAGCTACCAACCACATTACCAATGACCTCTCCAATCTTGCCCTTCACACACCCTACAATGGCAGCGTGATTTACGTCATTATCTAGCGATGGTTCTTCTCTCCCAATCTCTCACATAGGTTCCTTCTCTCTCCCCACATCAACCTCTCTTCTTAAATTTAATAATATCTTACATGTCCCTCTCATTACTCGCAATATTCTATCTGTGTCTCAATTTTGTCGTGATAACAATGCCATCATTGAATTCTCACATTCTTCTTTTCTTATCAAGGACAAAGCCACGAGTCAAACTCTTATCCATGGAAACCTTGAAGATGGCGTCTACATTTGGCACCCTCCGCCCATTCAAGCTCTTTCAAGCTCCCTCTCATCGCAGCTGTGGCATCATAGATTAGGCCATCCCTCTTCCCCCGTTCTTAGTCTATTACGTAGCAAGTTCAGTTTATCTACTCCTTCTAGCTTACCTCCTTGTAATTCTTGCTTAATTAATAAAAGTCACAAGCTGCCTTTTGCATCTTCCACTATTGTCTCACATGCTCCCCTTGATCTTATATTTTCGGATGTTTGGACATCTCCAATTCACTCACTTGACAACTTCAAATATTATGTCATCTTTGTCGATCACTTCACCAAATATATTTGGTTTTATCCTCTCAAACACAAATCCGACACCTACAACACCTTCCACCGCTTCAAAGCTTTAGTCGAAAAATACTTCAAACGTCCCATCATTCAAGTCTACTCCGACAATGGGGGTGAATACCTAAAACTCACCCCCACTCTTGGTCAAAACGGTATCACCCATCTCACTACACCTCCTCACACTCCTGAACACAACGGGTACGCCGAACGTCGTCATCGCCACATTGTTGAAACCGGCCTCACTCTCCTCTCCCATGCCAACCTACCCCTCACCCTTTGGCCCTATGCTCTCACCACCGCCACATACCTCATAAACAGATTACCCACACCCACCCTAAACAATGATTCCCCATACTTCCGCCTTTTTCGCTCCCCTCCAAACTACACCAAGCTACGTAGTTTTGGTTGCCTTTGCTATCCATGGCTTCGCCCGTACACCACCCACAAACTTGACCCAAAATCCACCCCTTGTATCTTCGTCGGTTACTCACCCACGCAAAGCGCATATCATTGCCTTGACCCTACCTCCCATCGTGTCTACACCTCCCGCCATGTCCGCTTTGTTGAAAACACTTTCCCCTACAACTCCCTCACCACCTCATCCCCCACTCCTGCCTCTCCTCCTTCCTCTGAATGGCACACACTTTTTCTCCCCATCTTAAACACCACCCCCTCTATCCCAACCCCCCAACCCCAACCCCAACCCCCTCCGCCACCCCCCACTCCCCCCTCCCCACCTCATCCTACTCCCAATCCCACCCCTAATGAACCCCCTACCCCAACTCAACTTGACACCACACCACCCACTCCCAACCCACCATCCCCTCCACCTCCCACCCGTACCATCACCACTAGATTTCCCATGGCATCACCAAACCCAATCCCAAGTATGCCAACCTATCCCTTCTCACATCTCCCACTAGCCTTCCCACCACCACCAAACAAGCCCTATCCGTTCCTCATTGGCGCAATGCCATGATTGAAGAGTTTCAAGCCCTAACCCGCAATAACACTTGGTCCTTGGTACCATCCACATCAGCCCATAACATTGTTGGTTGCAAGTGGGTCTTTCGCGTCAAATACAACCCCGACAACACCATTCAGAAATACAAGGCCCGACTTGTCGCCAAAGGTTTTCACCAACAACCCGGTGTCGATTACACCGAAACATTTAGCCCCGTTGTCAAACCAGCCACTGTTCGGCTACTTCTATCCCTTGCCACAACCAACCATTGGCCCCTTCACCAACTCGATGTGAACAACGCCTTCCTTCAAGGCACTCTCTCTGAAACCGTTTTTATGACACAACCTCCCGGTTTTGAAGACTCCACCAACCCATCCTTCGTTTGTCGCTTGTCAAAAGCAATCTATGGCCTCAAACAAGCTCCCCGGGCATGGTTTCAAGAACTCAAAACCTACCTCACCACATATGGCTTCCAACCCTCCTTAGCCGACCCCTCTCTATTTATCTTCAACAAATCTCCATCTCCAATTTACCTACTTGTCTATGTTGATGATATCATTGTCACCGGACCCTCCCCCTCTCACCTTCAGTCATTCATCTCCAACCTCTCCAACCGGTTCTCCCTCAAGGACCTTGGCCCCCTATCCTACTTCTTGGGTGTTGAAGTCGTCCCTAACCATCACGGGCTCCTCCTCTCCCAAACCAAATATATCCATGACCTTCTACCATTCCCGTCACAAAATGATTGATCGCAAGCCTCTTCCCACTCCTATGGTACCATCTCCTCCTCTCACTCGATCCACTACAACTCCACTGCCGACCCCACTTCCTACCGTGCTATTGTTGGTGGACTTCAGTATTTATCCTTCACTCGTCCCGACATCGCCTTTTCGGTCAACAAGCTTGCACAATTCATGCAAAATCCACAATCTTCTCACTGGGTTGCATTGAAGCGTCTTCTACGCTACCTTCATGGCACTATGCACCTTGGTCTTCAGATTTTTGCGACGTCACCTCCCTCTCTTCATGCATTCTGTGATGCGGATTGGGCCGGAGACAAAGATGATTTCGTATCCACTTCTAGCTTACTTGTCTACTTGGGCAAAAACCCGGTCATTTGGTCTTCCCGAAAACAACGTGCTCTTGCTAGATCCACTACTGAAGACAAATTCCGGGCTATCGCCGACACCGCAGCCGAACTTACTTGGGTTGGGAACTTACTCACTGAACTTGGGTTTCCATCTCTTGATACACCTGTGATCTACAGTGACAACCTTGGTGCCACCACCTACTCTGCTAATCCGGTTTTTCACTCTCGCATGAAACATGTGGCTCTCTCATTTCACTTTGTTCGTGAGCAAATTCAGTCCGGTTCTCTTCGAGTACAACACATTGCCGGTTCGGATCAACTTGCAGATATTCTTACCAAGCCACTGCCTCGCATACGCTTTCAACTACTTCTCTCCAAGATTGGTCTTCTCTACGGATCGTCCATCTTGTGGGGGCGTGTTAAGGATGAAGCTCCTCCCATTGTCCCAAGAAGCAATCACATAAAGGAATCTACAGAGGATGAGGCGCCCGCCCTAGTTCCATCCATGCGCTCGCCTCAAATGGAGGAAACAAAAGACGTAGCCACTGTGATTGAGGCGCACGCCTCACGAGCTCCCAGGCGGCCGCCTCATGTGTCACCAACCTCGGCTGTTCCTACGGCTTGCCGGGCGCCGCCTTGTCATGGCCTGTGCGCCCGCACTTTGGTCGTGGGATTCTTCCTGTGCAGACATGGATTCCTGTTTCCAAAAGATGATGTTTCCTAATTGACATTAGTTTCCTAATCTCTCTTTTCCTATTGTATTTGGTAAATATCTTTTCATAAATAGATTAGGCAAATATATCTTCCATGTATAGAAAGGATCTCACAATCCTTGTAGAATTAGGAATCTTCAATTGTAACTATATATATTGATCAATTGTGAATAAACAAGCTAAGGCTTCAAATTCTTTACAGTACTTACTATGTAACAAAATAAATGTCCAATTTTTTTTATAAAAAAATGTTTTTGATCAAAAGCAATTATTTATTTATTTATTTTGAAACAAAAAAGGACTCTAGTTAACAATCGTGGACATATATAATCCATTGATGAATGTAAAGTTCAAAGAAATGTACAAATAAATAAACAAGCGTAAAATCTAGGGAGAACTCCATAAATTATGGAGAAACGGGTTACGGGTATTCAGAACCTTTTGAAAGGATATCCAGAAACTTTTTGTATTGGCCATGACCTTGTCCCATGGTTACTTCTGGATATCAGTCTCGAAAGGTTAGGATATCCGTAACCCTTTTGAAAGGATATCCAGAAGCTTATGAAAGTGATATCCAGAAACCTTCAAAATGATATTCAGAAACTTTCAAAATGTTTCTGGATATTCATTTGATGGTTTCTGGATATACATTTGAAGGTTTCTGGATATCCAGAAACCTTCAATATGCAATTTCTGGTCTTGGCCTTGGATTTGGCTTCAAATCTATTTTTTCTGGATATCCGCCCAAAGGCTTCTGGATATCCGTTCCAAAGCTTCTGGCTATCCAGATCCCTTTGAGACTGATATCCAGAAATTTTCTTCTGGTTATCAAACGTATAGCTTCTGGCTATTAAAAACGCGTTTCTCCATAGTTATGGAGAAACGCGTTTCTCAGCAGACCTACTCATAAACAAGAGTACTGTTCAAAGAAATTTCATTGTAAAAGAGAGTAGGAGCAAATAAAGGATTTTTTTTTCCAAAATATTGCTTTTTAAAAACTAAATACCAAAATAACATTCAACAAAACTTATGTATCATAATAGCATTCTTTTTTAGTTTATGGTTTGGCAAAATCGAAATTAAGTTTAAAGCCGGTAGTGGCAATACCGGCTCTTCATTTTATTTTTTACTTTTTTAAAAACTGATTAATCTGTTTTTTTTTTTAAATAAAAAGTGTGAAACCGGTATTGACAAAATGGGGATTGAATTTAAAGCTAAATCCAGGTTTGTCAATACCGGATTTAAAGTTTTTTTTTAAAAAAAAACAAATTAATCGTTATTTTTAAAAATAACAAATTTGGAGCCGATAGTGACAATACCGGGATTGAATTAAAAAAAAAATCTTAAAGTAAACTGATTGGGGGACATCATGGCTGGGTGAGAGAAAAAGTGAAGAAAGGAAAATAGAGAGAAGTGCTGGAAAGAGAGAGAAGGAGTAAGAGAAAGAGAAGAAATAGAGAAGAAGGAGAGGATTTGGAAAGAGAAGGAGAAAGAGAAAGAAGAAATAGATAAGAAGAAGGAGAGGAAGAAATATCTTCTTAATTGTAAGTTAATTTTTCTTCTTTCTTTTTCTTTGCTTGTATACTTTTTTTTATAATTTATTGTTAAATTATTAAGATTTGTTGTTAAATTAGGTTTTTGATAATTTTTTTTTCAATTTTTAGGAATAAATATGGCTGAAATTTCACTTGTTTTCATGTGTTATGGGGAGGAGATGATGAACACCCGTTTGAAGGTGAATATTTTGAAAGGGGATCAAAATGTGCACTTAGGGCTAAAACTCAGTGGAGTTACAAGAAGTTGATTAAGAAGTTAGCTTAGAAAATTGGGGTAGATCGAGCTAATGTTCAGTTGCAAGTTACTTGTAGATATCCTCATCTTGTCGCTCCCGGGGTTGCAAATTACATTCCATTTGTAATCGACAATGATATGGGTATGAAAGTCATGTTTGATGTTTCTGCTCAGTTTGGTGAGTTGAGTAGCTTACAATTATATGTGAAGATGGATTTAGTTGATAAAGTTCATGACATGAATACCTTACAGATGGGTTCTTTAAGCTGCTATAGTGAGAGGGATGCTGGAACAAGTACACAAACATATGTGGAAGAGGGAGAGGGAGAGGAAGAGGAAGAAGGAGAGGAAGAGGAAGAGGGAGAGGAAGAGAGAGAGGAAGAGGGAGGGGTGAGGGTGAGAAATTGTATAATGATGATGATAATGATTCAAATTATGAAGAAAACATTGGGTCGTTTCTAAATGAAGATCGTGACGATGGATATGATGATTGTAGTAGTCCTACTGATGATAGCGAGAATGAGGGTGATGCTGGGGTGAGGGGAGATTTGGGGTTACATTTGGTTACTTACGAAGAACCACAACATCATGTGCATGAGAGAGCCGAGTATCAATTTTATCGTGATATTAGAGAAGGATCAGAGATTTATGATAATAACCAATATAACTTTGCTGATTGGGATGCAGAACATGATGAAATTGCCAAAGGTAAGACAGAGGTGCAACATAAAATGAAGATGTTTCATATTAAGAGAAATCGGCGCTTCAAGGTAAAACGAAGCACAACCCAAAAGTGGACTATTGAGTGTTTGGTGAAAGATTTTCCGTGCAATTTCTATGTGAATGTGAGTTTGAAGAATGTTGGGTATTGGGAAGTTACCAAATACAAGGGTCCTCATTCTTGTTTAGGAACAGAAATTAGCGAAGATCATCAAAACCTAGATGCTAAGTTCATAGGGCAAGAAGTTTTGAAACTGGTTAAGGCTGATCCCGAGTTGAAGATTGCAGTTGTGAAGGCGACAATAAAAAATGCCCATGGGAAGAATGTTTCATATAGGAAGGCATGTTGTGGCAAACAAAAAGCTATTGCAGAGGCATATGGAGACTAGGAAGAATCTTACATAAGGTTACCAAGTTGTTAGCAGCTATCCAAAAGTGGAACCCTGGAACCATTGTGGAGCATTCTGATCCTCCTCCTCCTCCCGGTGCTTTAGGTATGTTTGATCGTATGTTCTAGGCATTTGGCACTTGTGTGGAAGCATTCTCTCATTGTCGTCCTGTTATTTCTGTTGATGGTACATTCCTGCATGGAAGATATAGAGGGGTTATTCTTATTGCAATGGGTGTTGACGCAAATGATAGTCTACTTCCTCTCGCATTCGCTATTGTTGAAAAAGAGGACTACCGAAACTGGTGTTGGTTTCTGCATCTTCTTTGCAAACATATTATTAACGGTTGTGAAGTTTGCTTGATATCTGATCGGCATAATAGCATCCTTTCCACGGTTGGAGACAATGACAACTGGCCACGAAATGTTGTCCACAGATGGTGCATGTTGCACTTGCGAGCTAATTTTCTTAAAGCTCACAAGGGCGTTGGATTGAAAGATCTTTTTTGGCATGCTTTTAGCACCACCCAAGATAGAAAGCTTAAATGCTATCTTAGGCAAATTCATATCATCAACCCTGAGGCATCTAAATGGTGGGAGTACTTGGATGCTAGAAAGTGGACAATGGCTCATGATGGTGGATATAGGTACGACATTAAGACTACTAATTTGTCTGAAGTTTTTAATGGCGTTATGAAAAGAGCCCGGGGGATGCCTATTTCAGCCGTTGTTGAGACCTCATTCTATAGGTGTGTGGCATACTTTCAAGATAGACTCACTAAAGCAATTAGGGCTTTAGGGGGAGATCCTAATGGCATCCCACCACAAAATGCCGCGCTACAATTCAGTGAGAGGATCGATAAAAGATACCGATACAACTTGAGTAAGACTGGGTATCATCAAGTCACAAGGTTTAATACTACGTCTGTGGGTGTTTATAGTGTGATGACCAGGGTACGTGGTGACAAAGGTGAACACATTCAAGTTGTGAAATTGGGTGATCGAACATGCACTTGTGGTAAATGGATGCAATATCATTACCCTTGTTCGTATGTTCTTGCGTGTTTCAAAACGCAAAATGTCGATGGTATGAGTTATATTCATCCTTTTTACAACATTGGCTCGTACTACAAGACGTGGAGTTGTTATTTTCATCCAATTCACGACGAGGCCTATTGGAATGTAGATCATATTGTCCCACGTTTTTACCCTAACCCAGAACATCGACGTGACCAGAAGCAAGGGAGACCCAAGTCAAGGCGACTGAGAAACTTTATGGATTGGCAAGTTGCAAAAAAAAAAAAGAATCGTTGTGGGATTTGCAAGGTAGAAGGTCACACGCGAAGGAGGTGTCCAACTCTTAGGGAGTAAGAGTTAATTGTTATTTACATTTTTAGTTCTTAAATTAAGTACTTTGAACTATTAAGTATTGTTGTTTTATTTGAACTTGTAATATATTGAACTTGATATATATTTAACTATTTGTGAAGTATGTCATCAAATATAGTTGTAGTTGTGGAACTTGAAACGACCAAGGTGGAAGTTTGGATGGAATTTAATTGTTTTGGTTGACTGAAGGTGGAAGTTTGGATGGGATTTAATTGTTGTTGACTCACGTCACGTGGGTGGGTAACTTGTTTGGGTTAAAGTATTGTTCCTTCGTCTCGCATTATAAATACATCATATTGTAGCAAATAATTTATAAAAAACTGAAATAACATTAAAATAAATAGTTCAAATTGGTGACCACATCCCGATCACATAGGATAGAAAATACAAGTCCAACAACTCTGACATTAATCAAACAAAATATTTAGTAATCTCTTCCAGGTGACATGAAAACCCCCTTCATGGAAAATCAGATGGAATGAAATCCTTATAGAATACCTGCAACGCAAATAAAATAACGTCACTTGTTGAACAATCACTCACTCAGAGTAGGATCATAACAATTTTACCTTGAAGACATTGGGGAGTGTGATGTTAAGATAATATGCTGATCCTGAGGGGGAGAAAACAACAACCTAAAAATTACAAAACAACATGATTAGATGGCAATATTAATAACGATTCCAACTGTTGCATTTTTGGTACAAATTTTTTAAGTGTACTAACTGATATGATTTGATACATCATACCTGATGAAGTATCATAATAGAACCAACAGATATGTCATTTGCGAACTCACTCTCAGAAAGCACTTTTCGATGAATTGAACCACCTATTGTTCCCGTAGGATTCTATCAATTTTACCTTAATTAGTAAGATAAGACACATACTAATCATGCTAGAAAACATAGAAAACTCATATACTAACCTTCAAAGTCACCATAAGATCACCAAATTCATTTGGTGTGCAGGTCTTGACAACAGCAACAACAACATTAATCCTATCAAAATTGACACATCCACCCTTGATAGTATTCAAAGGGGTAGCAGGAATCATACCATCGGCATTGAGCAGTTCAATTGCGGAGAGCCAAGGACTGCGTTAGAAATATTTATCCTCCACGGGATCTTCAATCGCTCTTCGTACATATTCTTGGGTCGTAATCAGAGGTTCTTTAGAGGAAACACTCTGACGATCGAGGTTTCTCTGGCGCATAGCGGCCTGCACGACACCAGCGGGACTAGGAATCAAAAGTTTTGAAGAGGGTTGAGAGAGATTGCTTTGAGAGAGGTGAAAGGGTTGAGGGGCAGATGTTTGGCCGGAGGAATGAGGACGGCGCTTGGAATGGCGGGGGAGAGATTGATTTGAGAGAGGTGAAAGGGTTTTGTTTGAATCGGGTTATAAGTAAACTGATCCTTTTAAAGGAAAGTAATCTTGAAATTCAGATAAGATAAATTCGACATTGGTAGTGCCGGATTTGTCAGTTAAGATAAATCCGGCATTGGCAGTGCCGAATTTGACAGTTAGTGTAAAGTAATTAGCGTAAAGTAATCAAGTGGGTTTTTGTTTTTGATTGATTAGACTAAATTTAAATTGCAAAGAAATTAAACTAATCATTAAAGATCACAAAATTAAGTAAGGATTCAAGCAGAATTTAACAACGAGATTCACGGATTGGTTTTCGTAATACATAATCCTTAACTACTAACTAATGTTTAGTATTTATACTAGGGTTATAAAACATGAAAACAAACTATGGATACCTTATCATATAGGTATGGATGTAATCCATATCCTCTTCACCAAACTGCCCATCCACAACTAGGGATGGCCAAACCGGACCGGAATCAAAAAATCGGACTAAAACCAGATCGAAAAAGTCCGGAACCACCATGAACCGCCACGAAAACCGGAATCGGGGTAACCGAAACCGTTTTGGATAAGGGTCGGTTAAGGTTCACATAAATGATGAACCGGACCAGAGCCGGACTGAAAATTCCTTGTTTTTTTAATAATTTTTAGCTTCTTTATTCATTATTGATCGGAACCGCACCGGAACCGAAACCGTACCGGAACCGGATCCGGGGTAAGCAAGGGCCGATTAAGGTTCACCCTTTTGCCAAACCGAAACCGGGCCCGGAACCGATTTTGGTCATCCCTATCCACAACCATATCATCTCATGAGTTCCACATTTCTATGTATTTCATGTGGATTTGGACCAAGTTGGCATTTGCCCGACCTCGTTTATTCATATCGTGCAATTCTTCCTCAGTGTCACAGTCAACAGGGATAGTTTGCAACATCCCAAACTGCCTCATGACACGATCCGGAAAGTGTCACTCAATCCTGTCAAAACAGATGAGGGGCACCTTTTCTCTCCATATATTTTGCCCCTGCAAGCAATAATATAGAATACGTGCACCTAAATATGGTTGCCACCTAACCTGTTCCTTGGTAAAAAACGAGAGCTGGTCTCTATAAGCACGAAGGTTGTGGGCGATAATGGTTGTGTATGATAAGGGAATCATCCATCTACATAGGTTGAAATTTACATAAAAAGTACTTAATAAAATAGTGAAGAAGAAAAACTAAACAGAAAATAAGTTTTGGGGAGCAATTTAAATATACCTGTGACCATATGGCAATGATCCGTCCAATCAGAGTATGTCATCCCTCAGCCTAGTAGGTTGTGTACACAACAACCTCTCCTATGCCCAAAGCTAAAAAAAATCAAAAAAAAAAAAAAAAAATTAGCGTCCCGTAGAAAATAACATTTTAACTATACTAGATCATGTAAACAAATATAATTGATATACATGCACAAGAGTCAAAAACCCAGCACACCCACATGATTTGGGGGTGCTTTACACAATTCTCTATACAAAAAGGTCAATGCTGCACTGCCCAAACTGTATCAACCAATGGAGTTAACATCCCTGAGCAGTGGGAGGTATATCAACTTAATCTTGCTATCACTCGAATCAGCTAAAAGATATGACCCCAAACATAGAAAAATATATGCTCGAGTGTACAAGGTAACCAGCTCATCGGTGGCGTTCCCGGGGAGATTCTCAAAGTCATTATAAGTGAAATTTTCAAAAATCAATTTCACTTTTATACTCCCACCTTTAAGGTCCGAGTCAGATGGTTCATAATTAAGTAAGTCTGCGCATAATTCTTTTCATTGCGCAGGTGTCATATGAGTTTCTGTATCAATCACAGGATGTCCTTTTACGGGAAGACCACATAAGCTAGCAACATCCTGAAGGGTGATTGTCATATCTCCTACAGGTAAATGTAAAGTATGCGTCTCCGGACGCCATCTCTCAATCAAAGCCTCAATCAAACATCAGTCGTATTTAATATGACCTAATTTATATACCCAAAAAAAACCTAGATTATTAAGTTTCGTTTCAATCCTAAAATTCAATTTTTCAAGAAGCTGTGTACCACGTCTACATCGAAATTTGGAAAACTCTTCTCCATTCCAAATATTTTATGTCGATGTGATGACTGACAGGTTAATACAAACGGGTCTATTGGTCCGGGATGAACAAACATACCGACTTCTTGTTGATTCATCTGAAATACGCAAATCATATTGTCATATTTCTAAAAAACAAAAACAAAATCAATTGAAACACACGAATACTATTTATAATGATTAATTTCTTAATAATCAACAATTGAACTCATAAATAATAATAATTTTAACAATAAATCATAAAAATATATACAAGCAATCCTTAAATATTTATAATTAGAACTCTATTTATTCTTCCCTATTTCTTCATATCTTAAACATATATACAAGCAATCCTTAAATATTTATATTAACAATTCTCTTTGTACTTCCCTGTTTCTTCATAATAGTTTTTAACAACAGATCATAATAATTTTAACAATAAATTATAAAAAAATATATACAAGCAAAAAAAAAAAAAAGAAGAAAAATTAACTTACAATTAAGAAAATATTTCTTCCTCTCCTTCTCTTCTTTTCTATTTCTTCTTTCTCTTTCTCCTTCTCCTTTTCCTTTTCCATCTCTTTTCAAAACCTCTCCTTTTTATCTATTTCTTATTCTTTTTATATTTCTTTTTCTTTCTCTTACTCCTTCTCTTTCTCTTTCCAGCACTTCTCTCTTTCTTTTAATTTTTCCTTTCTTCACTTTTTCTCTCACCCACCCGTGATCCATCAGTTTAGTTTAAGAAAAAAAAATTAACTTTAAAGCCGATTTTGACAGTACCGGCTTTGAATTTAAATTCAATCCCGGTATTGCCACTACCGGCTCCACATTTATTATTTAAAAAAATAACGATTAATCGGTTTAAAAAAAATAAAAAAAATTTAAATCCGATATTGACAAACCCGGATTTAGCTTTAAATTCAATCCCGATTTTGCCAATACCGGCTTCACACTTTTTATTTTTTTTAAAAAAAAGATTAATCAGTTTAAAAAAAATAAAAATGTAGAGCCGATATTGCCACTACCGGCTTTAAACTTAATTTCGATTTTGCCAAACTCGAAACTACAAAAGAATGCTATTATGGTACATAAGTTTTATTGAATGTTATTTTGGTATTTAATTTTTTAAAAAGCAGTATTTTGAAAAAAAATTCCAAATAAAGAAGCAGGTAAGCCCATAGTTATAAATCCCGTCCCGTCTCGATCCGTTCCGTCCCAGTGAAAAATCGGTACGGATCGAGATATATATCGTCCCAGTCTAAAAACCGCTTTGTACCGAATCGAACCGGCTGAACCGCCCCAAACCGGTAAAAACCGGCCGAAATCCATGAACCGGCTGGGACACATTTTTTTTTCTAGAAATCCATGAAAATTGAAAAGGATGAAAAAAAATCTTTTTTTTTTTTCATTTCTTTCTTAAAATTACTATTAATTGGAAAAAGAAAATCAGTTGCTTACCTTGAACACTTAAATTTTCGGTCCAGCAATACTTCAAGGTAGACATGTCCAAATAGAATCGGAAACCGACGGAACCGGCGGATAGAACCGGAACCGGGAACCGGCGAGAACCGGGAACCGCCGGAACCGGGAACCGAACGTAACCGGGAACCGGATTGAAACGGTTCGAATACGAATCCACCATATTGGGAACCGAGGAACCGGCGGAACCGGGAATCGGCGGTTCCGAAACCGGGAATCGGGGATTGATCAAGGTAAGTTAAATGTAATATTTAGCATTTATTTAGTATTTGTACTTGTAGTGTAGTGTTGTTTTATTTAAATTAGACTAGAATTTAGATAAATGTTGTAATATTTAGCGTCTTTACTGTCTTAAGAGGTTTGGATTTAAAAAAAAAAAAAAAAGGATAGATGGTGATGGAACCGTTGGAACCGAAACCGGCAGATAGAACCGGGAATCGGGAACCGAATTAATATGATTCGAATACGATTTCGGCTATTTAAAAACCGAAAATCGACAATTTCGAAACTGAAAATCGAAACCAAAACCGTTTGGACATGCCTACTTCACGGTCAAAGGACCTTGACTCAAGGTCAGGGGCGGAGCCAGGAATTGGTCGAGGGGGGGGCAAGATTACACGGGGTTCAAGCGGCCACTGCATTTCGGGTCGGACAAGTAAAAAATGGATCGGATTCATGAAATACAATGTATTTTAGTTAACAAAAATGATAAAAGTAAATAATTAAACTTGGGATAATAGGAAGAAAGACCAAAAACAAAAAATGGGAAAAGCCTAACGAATTAATTAAGATTGAAAAATGTGAGGAAATTAGGAGAAGAGAAAAAACAAAGCTGTTAAGAGAAAGAATAGCAAAGATGAAAGATAAAATTAATTAAAAATGTAGGTAGCGGGGTTCGAGCATGAATCTAAAAGGAAATGAAAACTTAAGCTTCACCTACCTTCTACCGCTGAACCATACCACTCACTGATGTTAATTTTGAAGTTAATTATATATATACATATATAATAAAAATATGGTGGGGGCAAAAGAAAAAAAATTTCACTGCATTTCCGCCGCTGGGGGCGAGTGCCCCACCTGCCCCCGGATCCGCCCCTGCTCAAGGTCAGTCGCAAGAACTTCGGCCGAAGCCTCTGTTCGTCCCCTTTTGATGTCAGTGCCTCTTCTTATCTCTCTGTTAATTATTGGAGCTACTATTTACACTACTTACATTGTAAAATACGTCAAAAGAATAAACAACTAAATAGTAAAATGTATTCTCCCAAATCTGGGCTTTTCTAGCTCACTTTTTTATTTGATAAAATATACTAGGAATATAATTAGTGAAAAAATAAAAAAAAAATGCGATAAATTCGGTACGATGTACCGGTGCATTCCGATACCGATATGTCCCGTCTCAATGACAAAATCGGTGCATTAATCGGGATGGGATTTATAACTATGGGTAAGCCATTAAAGTTTTATCATATCATCCACACTCAAACCCTTTTAAAGGATTTATCCGATCTGTCACGCCACCACTTTAAATACTTCCATTTTATCAATCTCTAGTATTTTTTTCTCCCACAACAATAAATCTCTTAAATAATGAGTTTTCTTATTAAACAAAAATAATATTCATTTCAATTAAATAAATAAAAAATGGAATTTTTATTTTGGGATGAATGAAAGCTATTTTCTATTAACAAAATACTCCCTCCGTCCCACTATAGTTGACACCCAAGGAGTGGGCACGGGAACTAAGAAGAAACAATTAAATAAAGAAAATGTGTGGTAGAAAATGAAGAGAGAGAATGAGTGGGATAAATAGTAGTGTTGGTTGAATAAAATGAGTGGTGGAAAATGAAGAGAGAGAATGAGTGGTGGGGTCCATTAATATAAAAATATAAAAACTTGATTATTTTTGAAAGGCTGTCGTGAAGACGAAATGAAAAGAGTTGTCAGTATAGTGGGACGGAGGGAGTATACATTTTGAAAAAAAAAAACTGTTAAAGAATGTATGATGAGTGCTCTATGCAAATTATGCTTCATTGTGCGTGTGTGGAGTTACTTTATATCTTCGCTTGTTAGTGCCTAGATGTAGTCCTAATGGTTGAAATGGGTGAACAAATTTCATATTATTGTATTTTATTACTTTTCATATGGATGTTGCATTCATATTATATTTTTCTTGTACACTTGATATGAGAAAATTACTGTTCAAAAATCACCAATTCCCCAGATATTATAGATCCGATTTGAAAATCATGAGTGTCCAAGTTAATTGGATGTGGACTGTAGGAACATGGTTCAAATATGGGAATCGGATTCGGAGATATTAAAATCATGAAAAGAAAAAGACGAAATATTCAAATATTTATACCTTTACGGGTGTGGATTGCACAGGTGTGTAGATCACGGTTAGAGCGCATTAATCTTGAAAAATAGCAGTCAATTGGGTTCGTTGACTTTTTGATTCGGAAGCATTGTCTTATCAAAGGGCAGTAGTGCGAGGGTATGAAACTTTACTTTGGGCGAGTCAATATTGTGGATGTGACTGTGTTGCTGTTGGGTGATTTGTATGAACATTCATGGAAGGAATATACGACTAGAATTCTGTGAGAATTCATTTAAAGGAAGGTTGGTGGTCGCATTCGACCGTGGTCATGGAGGATTGAAATGAGCTAACTTGGTAGCTTGAATGCAATGTGATTGTACACCACATACAATGATTCATTAGGAAAAATGGAGCATAAATCAATGATGAATGGCGGGGGAGAGGGAGGGGTGCGAGATCTTCATGGTAAATATCATGAACGATATGTTGGTAGAAAGTTGGATGTGAAGGCTAGGGCTAGCTGGAATAACTTGTCCAACAACATGAGCATTATCCAGAACTGATTTGAGATGATTGCCTTGGGACACGGACATGACCTAGATTGTGAAGGCATGTGGTTTGCGTAGGGGTTCGTAGATAGAAACAATTGGCAAACGAGCGGAGATGGTTGCAAGGAGTATCACTTTGAAAGTGAAAACTCAGAGCAAGAGATTTCGGTAGTTATGTTGAATGCTTACGCTTCGATTCAACTAGTTTGTGTGGGCTTTGTTGAGCCTGATGGTTTGAATTTTGGCAGAAGTCAAATGCAGCGGTCACAATATATGAAGTCATTATCGGGTGAAAGTTTGATGGTGGAAGTCACTTGTGGTTTGTCTCCAAATGAAAGTTTGATGGTGAAAGTTACTTGTGTTTTGTCTACAGGTGAAAAATTGTTGAGATTAGATACAAACCACAGTTAAAGGATCGAGGTTGCACGAAAGAAAATAACAAGAATCACAAAACGAAAAAGCAACACCTACATGCTCAGATTATGTGAGAGCATAGTATGATGAGAGGAAGGGCCGGCTGAAAGGGAACTCTATGCGCACAGGTTACGTGATCACATTATGTCGGGTTTGCAGCAAATATAGTTTTATATTTTATCGTGGTTTATTTTGGCAACGAAATTCTTTCAACCATGATTTGTATCTAATCCTAACAGAAAAAAGAAATGAGACAACTAAAAATAAAAATTTAACTAATATATAAATGAGAGGGACACATTTCTTAGTATACTCCCTCCGTTTCATGATAATATGCAAAATTATCCCTTTTGGACGTCTCACAATAATCTACACTTTTCTAAAATGGAAATGAAACCCACTTCTCTCTACTCACAACCATTACCTACTTACTCCACTTTCTCTCTCCTACCAACCATCTATACTCACAATACATCATCTTTTTCACTTGCTCCTTAATTTCCATACCCTCCCAAAAAATGCATATATTTGTGAGACGGAGGAAGTATTTTCGAGAAAAATACCCATAATAAAGGTAATGTTACAAGTATCGTTGCAAATAATATGACATAACTCAAAAAAATAGCTACTTATTAAAATTTAGGGTATTTGTATATTGCATGGGCCTTGATATATTGAATTAGAATAAGTATTATACAAGTCATCAAGAAACGAAACATGATTCATGTTATTTATAAGGAAATAATGCAACAATTAGCATCTAATTATTGCATTTTTGTGGATAATATCATTAAACTATTTTTTTTTTTGATCCAACACATTAAACTGTGTTTTTTTTTTTTTGTATTCATGGGGTTAGTTTTTTCTAGTTAAATGCCATTTATTCAGGGGTATTTTCGGTATAAAAGTCCTAGGTGATGAATTAAAAAGAGGATTAATGTCTGGCCTCTATAATCCAGGGATATTTCGGTATAAAAGTCACCGGGGTATTTTCTGGGTTAGTTTTTCCTAGTTACCCGAGGGTACTTTTGGTATAAAAGTCTCAGGGGTATTTTCAGTATAAAAGAGAAGGGAAATATAGAGGCCAGACATTAATTCTCTTTTTAATTCATCCCCTAGGACTTTTATATCGAAAATACTCCTGGGTAAATGGCATTTAACTAGGAAAAACTAACCCCGTTAGTCGAGTGGT
Source organism: Adenophora triphylla var. japonica (assembly GCA_022495995.1). Taxonomy (NCBI): domain Eukaryota; kingdom Viridiplantae; phylum Streptophyta; class Magnoliopsida; order Asterales; family Campanulaceae; genus Adenophora; species Adenophora triphylla. The sequence goes on from JAFEMH010001055.1 coordinate 64,339, forward strand.
AATAAATACAAAAAAAAAACAGTTTAATGTGTTGGATCCAAAAAAAAAGTTTAATAGTATTATTCATAAAAATGCAATAGTTGAATGCTAATTGTTGCAATTTTTTTCTATTTATAAATATAAAAAAGCACAAGACAACAATAGGCCTGTAGATGTCCCAATAGTAGTGTCTTTTTTTTTTTATTATTGTTTACTGATAAATCATACTCTCTCCATCCTTTTTAAAAAACAAAAAAACAAAAAGAAAGTCACGGAATGGGCAAAAGGTTAAAAAAGAAAAAGAAGTCATGGATTTTGAAAGATTCAAAAAAAAAACAATCATGGGTTTGTGGTAGGGACTGTCAAATCGGACCGAAATCGAATTGGAAAAGTTCGAAATCGGATCGAATCGGGAGAAAATCGGAATTGGAGTAACCGAATCGGAGTCAACGACGGGCCGGTTAAGAGTCACCATTTTGGTGAACCGGATCAGAAAAAGCCCGAAACCGGATGAAAATTCCTTGGTTTTCAAGAGAACCGGACAGAAAAAGCCCAGAATCGGACAGAACCGGGAAGAAAACCGGAACCGGAGTAATCGGACCGGAGTCAACGACGGGCCAATTAAGGGTCACCATTTTGACAAATCGAAACCGACGATTTTCAGCCCGAAACCGAACCGGAATCGATTTTTGCTATCCCTAGTTTGTGGAAGCCAAAAGGCTGCACAAAATGTAAAAAAGGAAAAAATACTTGATGGCTGGTGGGAACAAGCCCATGTTATGCTCCGATCATTTTTTCCCTCAACAATTGCTTTTACTCGCGGTTGAGATAAATTCAAGAAAAGTTAAGCAGAGTATCGAATATGGTACCTAGGGAAGGATGGCAAAAATCCGAAATTCGATCCGGACCCGAAAGACTCGATCCTAATATGCCAGATTTGGGATTCAAAATTGAAAACCCGTCGAATTTTTATAGGGTTCGGGTTTACCCACGCCTCGCCCCGAACCCGCCCCGATTAGCTAGAAAATTACAAAAATACCCTGACTAAGCGACGCTTAGGGTTAGCCGGTTAGGGCTCCCTCCCTGTTCCTTCATTTCCTCTTCTCCCAATTCTTTTCCTCTTCTCTCCCACTCCCAGTTCCCACTTCCCAGCCGCACCCCACCGCGGTCCGCAAGCCGTCAATCCCTCCCACTTCCCAGTTTGCGCCGCACCCCACCGCAGCGTCGTCCTTCCCCCGCAGCCGTGAGCCATCGCCTTCACCATCGCCTCTCTATCGCCATCGCCTCTCTATCGCCATCGCAGGTACTTCCTCTATACGCTATACTAGTCATATTTTAGAAAAGAAGCAAGAAATTTTACTCTTTATCTTTCTCATTTTCTCCTATTTCGCATTGTTCCTTTGTTACTTGTTGTTGAGACCTAAATGCTCCGATTCTTAAAACATATTATCAACTTGCAACTATGATGCCGATGATGATTGATCTTGTTGTAAGTTATAGTACAACATTCTGACAATTTTTATTTTTCAAAGATGCTATAGTTTGCTACAGAAATGCAGGTTGCAATATTTTCATATGTTGTTTTGTCCATAAGAAAGTTATGCTGGAAGGAGCTATTGAAATGTGATGATAGAAATGTGAAGTAACATCGCAAAAAAAATTTCTGTGAAAGTTGTTTCTTTTTTGCTGACACGTCTGTTTTATAAATCCTAGGCTATGCTCCTTAATAATTCACTTTCTGTTACTTCAGGGCTGTTTCTTTTTTGTTCCTTGATGATAGAAATGTGAAGTAACATATGCCTATTGATGCTGGACGATCCTTTTGAAGAGGTAATGTTTCTGGACATTCCATTTGAAAAGACATTGGAAATTCACTTTTGGATCTCTGAGCTTGACTTAAAGAGGATATCCTTAATTTGTATGCTCTGCACCTATTTGAAAGTTATCCCTTTTTTTAATAGTTCAGCATCATTTCATTCTTTTAGGTTTATAAAATCTAATCATCTCTATTACATTTTCATTTCCTGAGATTACTTGAAACCTTTTTGTCTTTGTAGATGTTTTTTTATGCGAACAAGGCAATTGCAATAGATGAAGCTGAATTCTAGGAGAAGAGCTATCTTTTGAGGTCTACACAAGCTGGGAATCTGGATTTGGCCCATGCTACTGCTGGGAATCTGATGAGCTACATCAGATTTTATTAATGCAACTATGTTTTTGAGGCCTACACAAGCTGGGAATCTGGATTGAGCCTGAAGTATGGATTTAGCTACTGATTTGGACTCTACTGGCCCATACTTAAACAGGCCATAGCCCATGTTTTTTGCTGAATGTTTAAATTTTTGCTGAGATGATTATCGGGGTGGGTTAATCGGGGCGGGCTCGGGTAATGCAACATTCGGGGCAGGGCGGGTTCGGGCAAGAGTATATCACTATAGGGGCGGGTTTGGGAAATGAAAAACCCGTCCCGAACCCGCCCCATTGCCATCCCTAATGGTACCTTCTCTAATGGCAACTCCCACCATGATACATGATGATAACAAAAACATTTGAATCATTATAAATCCATAAATAGGTTGTAATCTATATGAATAATCTGAAAAAGATAAATAAACATGTAAACTAAATCGGAGCTTCACCGGCGAATGCCGTTTGGCGTGAAAGTAAATATTTATTTGTATTAGAGCAAATCAATTGACAAAATTTTAGGATAAAGAGAATGCGTGTGCGTTACTCCCACGAGAGAAGCCCATTCCCCTTATCTTGATATTGACCGATAAGACCTTGATCGTCCTTTGGAGATGGTCAGCATGTGAGGATGCCTTGGTCGGCATTTACATATACCTTGATCGGCATATATCCATATTTATGCCTTATTCATTATATCGCTCTTCTATTTCTAGGTCGACATAGTAAGAAATGATGAGTAGCTATAACAAGCATATGTAGAAAAGCCAATTTCCTATGTCGTATTTGGGACTTGTGCAAATATTACTTTGGGCATGTTGGGCCTTTCCCGATTTATGACCCGTGGTCGTACTCGATTTATACCGTTCAGTAGCCCCCGACTTTCTAGCTCGACTTTGCCGAGTAGTAAGTGGTCCTCGTCCTCGATTTTTACGAATACGTAAGGATTTTCTCGAATTTCGAGGCAGCAATTATTTATCCGCCAGTTATTTGGACATTGATGGGCTCGATTTTTTATAACTAGACATTCCTCTTGGGAACCTACTAGAATCACTAATGAGGAGAGGGAAATTATGCCTCGACCCGGTTTGATCGACCCCATACCGTTTGAATCTGGGTATAAAAATAGAAATATATTTTATTTTTACTCTTTTATCAATATTGATATCTAAGACAGAGCTCTAAGGTTGAAATCCGCAAGTGAGTTCTTGATTTTCTTCTTGATTTTTGGAATTTGTGCTTGAATCCTCCGTGTTTTTCTTCTTCAATAACAAATCAGGTATAAATTTCTCCCCCTTTTGCTGTTTTTTCTCATATTTTTCTGGGATTTGTACTTGGTGGGTTTCTCGAACCGCCATTTAGGGGTGTGTAGGGGCCTAAAGCCCGGTATGGGCCCATTTAGTTGTGGGCTTCAATTTCAAGAGCCCAACATAGCGGGCTTTATGCGGACTCAAATTAATGGGCTTTTGCGGGCTTTAAACGGGCATTGAGCGGGTTCAGACTTGACGGACTTACAAATTAGATTTTGTATTTTGAAAATTTTAATATATTGAATTCAAAATCATCCTGGTTATGAATTCACATTGCAATCACTTAATAATTGATTTTCTTGGTTCAAAAACTTCCTCCAGTAACCACTATAATTTGCAGTGCCCAACTCAAGCCAAGGTTTCATGTTCCCATTGAAGTGTAGAACTACTGCTTTCTTGATGCTTTCATCATCCAGAAAAACTTTAATGTATTGGACAAATGCACTTTTTAAATGGTATCCTATATAATATAAACAACAAAACTATTTAGAGCCTTCAGAAAAGGCCACGTCAAAGGCCACGTCAGCAACAATTTTCAACTCATTTATATTCCAGATTTTAGTTATAAAAATATAGGCTTTAAAATAAAAATTCCCTCTAAAATTCGGATAATGCAATTGAAATTTAGATAAAATTTAAAATTTTGATAAGATATATCTAACTTTAAATTTCTAGATTATATTTAACTGTAACAATTTTTCAAATGTGGATAATATATTCCGATAAATCTCAAATTTTTGAAATATAACTAAGATGTCATCTGAGCATAACAAATCATTTTTTCTTTCAAATTATTTTTAATTTCTTGAATTTTAATTGTTATTTCCCAAATCCCATCTGGGTTTTGTCCCATTTGCATTAATTTCTTTGATGCTGTTAGATTTTCGTTTCTTCATTTCTGTTTATCTTGGGTGGGTGTGCTCCTGTCAATTGGCATTGTACCCAATGCTGCAAGATTTGTTAATTCCTGAAATTCCATCTTCGTTTTCCCATTTGCATGTTATTGTGTAATTTTTTTGTATCTCCTGTGAGATTCATTGATTTTTATGTGTAAACTCTCAAATCCTCACCTAGGTTTTGTTCCATTAGCTTGATTTTGTTTAACATTGTTAGTTTTTGTTTCTGCAATTTTTTTTGGCTCTGCTGAGACAATTTTTATACATGTCGGTTGTTCGACTTTACGAGTGTAAATACCGAATCCTCATTTGGGTTTGCTCCATATTCATGATTTTATTTGATATTGTTCTATTTTGGTTTTACGCATTGCCGTTTATTTCGGGTGTTAATCTTTTTTTTTTTTTTTTTGAGCAATTTTCTGGTGTTAATTTTGAATTATCCATCTGGGTTCAAGCCAGTTGCATGATTTACAATTTACACCTAATTTCCCCCCAAAGTTGAAATTGATCTCTGAATAAGATTTGTAGATCTTTGAATTGGCTTTCCACAGACACCAAAATATTCAATTTTGGCCTGCTACATCGTCATTTATGACAAAAATGGCAAACTGTGTCCTGTGAGAGTCAAAATCCGGCAGCTTGACATTTATTGTCATTTAGATCATTGATGACGATATTTTTAGCATTTTGGGCCTGAAGATAAATTGTATATAGGTTAATTAGTGATGCAATGCAATTGGAATTGGATCAATTGGATTAGTTTAGATCAAGATATTGTCCAAATACAGATCTGTGTTTTGATTCAAATTTATTCTCAAATTGGACAACAATGTAATCCATTTTGTTCAAGCATAATTGGGCCACACAAAAGCAAGATTGGATTAGTATGGCAACATATAGTCTTAGTACATTGTCTTAGGTGTCCAACAACATCAATTTCACGTGATTTGGATAAGTCTAGCTCAAGTTATGACCTCAACACCAAGCACTACACATACTAACAATGTTAAACCATGCTTATACCTTCTATTACATGTTTTAATTGCGTGCAATGTATAAAAACATCTTTAAAGATTTAAGGGTACAAAATAATTAGTTGCAGAAGGTTTTATCTACCTTATTTATAATTCTTTAAGATATTGATGCTCTCAACAATGGTTGTCTGAGTTCTTCACGCCTTACCGTTCCCACCCGATTGATTGTATTTAATTTTATTGGTCAACTTCCTTATTGCTATTTAGTTCGTAAAAGATGTTTTATGTTTTTCTAGAAATCGACAGTAGCAGCTTCAACAGCAGTGTGGCTGATCAAGGAGTAAGTATCTTTTCTAATATTTTTTTGTGTTGTATAGGTTCTCAATGTGAAGAAGATAAATTTATCGAGCAGCCACCATGCATGAGTTGTAGAGTAGTCATCCTTGGTGTGGCAATGGAACTAATCATAATGTGAAGAAGATAAATTCCTAAAGTTTTTTTTTTTTTTTTTTTTTTGGTGGTTAGTGTACTAGAATGTCTAAAATGTAAAAATAACTGATGCGTTATTTTATTAAAATAAAGAAGCAAGAAGTGCAAAAATACCTACTCCCTCCGTCCCATTAATAACTTTACTTTTTGTCAAAACGGGTGTCCCGTTTAAAGCTTCACCTTTTCTAAAATGGCAAATAATCTTTACTATTCCACCCAATCATTCTCTCTCCTATTTTACTATTACACTCACAACATTTTTTAAATTTACTATTTTCTCCACTCATTCTCTCTCCTATTTTACTATTACACTCACAACATTTTCTCTACTCACCAATTTCCTTAATTTGCATGCCGGGGACAAAATGGTGAACTTATTATTGGGACGGAGTGAGTATATTATAACATAATACTCCCTCCGTCCCATTACAAAGAGGAAATTTACTGTTTGCGCGGAGAATAAGGAAAAAAATAATGATATAAATGTTGTGAGTGTAAAAGTAAAATAGGAGAGAGAATGAGTGGAGGGAATAGTAAATTATAATGGTGTTGTGAGTATTAAAATAATGATAGGAGAGAGAATGAGTGGAGGGAATAGTGAATTTGTGGTTTGTAATGGGACGAAAAAAAAGGAATACTCCCTCCGTCCCATAGAACATTACACGTTTACTATTGAGAACGGAAAATAAGAAATAATGTTATTAAAGTATGTGTTGTGAGTGGGAGGAGAGAGAATGAGTGGAGAGAATAGTAAATTTGAAAAGTGTTGTGAGTGGGAGGAGAGAGAATGAGTGGAGAGAATAGTATTTTTTTTTCCTTTTTAGGAAAGTGGGACTTTAAAGAGGGACGCCCAAAATAGCAAAAGGAGTAATGTTCTATGGGACGGAGGGAGTATTTGTGATTTGTAATGGGACGGAGGGAGTATATAATTTGCAGGCTATTTCAACCTCTAATATTTTTTTGTGTTGTATAGATTCTCAATGTGAAGAAGATAAATTTATCGAGCAGCCAACCATGCATGAGTTGTAGAGTAGTCATCCTTGGTGTGGCAATGGAACTAATCATAATGTGAAGAAGATAAATTCATGAAGTTTTTTTTTTTTTTTGGTGGTTAGTGTACTAGAATGTCTAAAATGTAAAAATAACTGATGCGTTATTTTATTAAAATAAAGAAGCAAGAAGTGCAAAAATACCTACTCCCTCCGTCCCATTAATAACTTTACTTTTTGCCAAAACGGGTGTCCCGTTTAAAGCTTCACCTTTTCAAAAATGGCAAATAATCTTTACTATTCCACTCAATCATTTTCTCTCCTATTTTACTATTACACTCACAACATTTTTTAAATTTATTATTTTCTCCACTCATTCTCTCTCCTATTTTACTATTACACTCACAACATTTTCTCCACTCATCAATTTCCTTAATTTGCATACCGAGGCCAAAATGGTGAACTTATTATTGGGACGGAGGGAGTATATTATAACATAATATATAATATATATGAAGGGTGGATATTTTACTTTCAATTTTGTTGTATTCAACAGTCCTCCCGATCGCCCAGACTGGTCTAGAGTAGATTTCATCGTTTCTATAGTTACTTCATGATTTTTTTTCATGCATATTTTACTTTTAAAATAACTAAATAAAATAGTTTTCATCAAATATACAGTAATATTCTGGCTTCATGATCTTGGATGCACATGTAATAATAATCCAACACTATTATTAGGTTATATGCATCTTATTGGAATATTAGAGATTTAGAGTATAAATGTGATCATCATCATCTCTATTTTGTTGAATAGAATACATCTAAGAAAAAATCAATGTCCATGCTCAAATTTCAATATGTTGGATGCATAGTTGAGTATAACTTTATCTTCTATGAGGAGATCCATCTAAATTGTTTTGGGTCAATTGACTTTTTTAATTACTGTACTATGATTTATTTTCGCTTTTAACCACTGTTATTTTTTTAGAAGTTTTAACCTCTGTAATTAGAATATGCCTTCACATTACCTAAGTGTCCTAACTCAATCCAAATCTGTTAGAAAATGTTAACAAAATCTGACAAAAGTTATGTTGTGGGTTATTTCATGTATTTTACATATCACGTGCATCAAACTTGAATTAGTTAAAAATGAATAATCATTCCTCTCAACCCCTCTTCCACCACAACTCCGCCACCATCCCTCTCAATCTCGACCACCACCACCACCACCCATCATCCATATCAATCCCACCCCACCCAATCACCACCCCTCTTCCACCCAATAAAGGCAGAATCAAATACAAAACTCCACAATTCCACCAAACATAAAAAATCAAGGACACATTTTCGATTTAAAATTAAACCAATCTTAGTTTCCCTCGATCAAAAATCTCTCATCCTTTCTCAATTCTCCGACGACTCCGAAAAACCCAATCTTCTCCAAATCGCAACTTTTGATTTCTTCACGGTAGGAGGGCCCATATACAAATCCTACGCTAATTTGCGAGAATCGAAGCTGAGATTGAAGTGGTTGAAAGAAAACTCACCAACTGATAATCAAGAATTTGATCTTACCACGCTCCTGAAATAAATGAAATTTAAGGGGATTTGATGGGTATTACTACACAACCGAATAGGCGAAAAGGGTCCTCTGCTTTGACTCAGTTTGTGCCTAATTTGTTGGCGGTTTTGAGAAAGGAGAACAGGAAGCCCAGGAATACTATCGCAAGATCTTCTCAATGATTAACTTTGGCGGATATTTCTAATGGTAATTTTATTATTTACTTTATTATTATTTTAGCATATCCATTAATATCATGTGTACAAAATTAAATTATAAGAATGCATGATTTTATATTTATTTTTTTACTATCATTTTAAAAGACGATGAGAAAAGAAAAATCGGGAGACCAAGAAAGGTAGCTGCTTCTATTTTTGAATCTTCAAAGATAAATTTGGATGTTGATGGATTCAGTTCTGCAATTGAAGTTGAATTAATGAAAAACGGTCCTATATCTGGTAAGTTATATGTTTGATTTATTAGTCAACTATATATTTTAAAGAGCTAAAATAAATATATTAATCGTTCTCAACATTCTTTTGACAATGTAGGAACAGATAATGTAACAGTAGCAAATAATACAACATTATTATCTCCTACTGTGAATTTAGGTAATGATTTTTTTTAATTGTTCAACATTCGATATTTTTAAATAAAGCTATTTATTATTACAAATTATTATTCAATAGTTTATGATAAAATATATCATTAATACTAAGTCATATATTCCATTTGTATACAAAATCCGCGTTAATAAATAATTCTCGCATGCATGCGACAACAAGTGAGTCGTTAATAAATCAGAAGGAAAAATTCAAGAAAGCGTGCATCGGTAGAAAGCAAAAAAGATTCGGACTAACAATATAATACAGGTGTTTATTATTATTTTTTTCTCAAGTATATATTATATTATTATTTTCTCTGTATAGCCAATGAATTACTAACATAATTTAAATATTTATCAATATATTGTAGTTTATGGGGATATAGGCGATCCGGAGTACGAATGTGCGAAATGTGGTGCGATGTTCTGGTATGATGAAAGGTTAAAAAGTACGCAAGCATCAACACAGCCTAAATTTTCATTATGCTTTGCATGAATGGAAAAGTTCCATTGACCCATTAGTGCAGCCACCTAAGTTATTGAGTGATCTCTTAGAGAACAAGCATGAAAAGAGTAAAAATTATAAAGACAATATTCGAGCGTACAATTCTATGTTCGCATTCACTTCAATGACCGGTGCAGTTGACCATGGTATAAACAATGGTCGTGGTCCTTATTCGTTTAAATTGAAAGGAAAGAATGATCATATGATAGGTTCTTTATTGCCTAATGACGGTCATCCCCCTCATTTTTCTCAGCTTTATATCTATGACACGGATAATGAAGTTAAAAATAGAATTAATGCTTTCAGGTACATTTTTATTTAATTATTCGAGAATTATAATGTATATTACATATATTGTATGACTATCTTCTATTTATATGTCTGATTCTTTCACACAAGCAGGAAAGATAAAGATAAGCCTTCTCCATTCGATGAGTCATTTGTTGCTGATTTGAAAAATATGATAGATGTGCATAACCCTTATGCACAGACGTACAGAATGGCCAGAGCACATATTGGAATGAAGAAAGATATTAAATTGAGACTTATAGGAAAGCGGGGTAGAGATGAAAAACCGTTTAATATGCCGACAGCCTCAGAGGTCGCTGCTATAATTGAAGGTGATATTGATGATTCGGGTGATGTCAGGGACATTGTTATTGAAAAGCAGAATGGAGATCTGAAACATATTCATGAATTTGATAAATCTTACCTTCCTCTACATTATCCTCTGTTATTTGTATAATGTGAAGATAGATATTTCACAGACATTCCGAGAAATAAACCTCCCGGGCAAAGAGATCAAGTTTGTCAATAAAAGAGTTTTTATCTTTTCGACTTCAGGAGAGGATAAGAGAAGGATCACAGCTTATGAGAAGCGGTCGGTTGCTGCTGCAATTTATGGTTGGTGCATATGTTATGATGGATACACATAGGCTTCAATGGATACGTTATAATCAGCCTACTCTTCGGATGGAAACTTATAAAAATCTGTCGGATGCATCGGTAAGGGGAGATACCGGCGAAGCATCTGATAGACGAGTTATATTGCCATCCTCTTATACCGGCAGGCAGCGGTGGATGACTCAAAATTACCAGGATTCTTTCGCTATATGTAAATGGACCCGGTATTCGTCACTTTTCATAACATTTACGTGTAATCCTAAATGGCCGGAGATTACGAGATTCTGTAAAAAATATGGCATTAGGCCTGAGGATAGGCCTGATGTATTAAACAGGGTATTTAGAATGAAGCTTAATCAGATGATTGCAGATTTCAAGGAAGGTAAAGTATTTGGCACCCTAAAAGCAAGTAAGTAAATCTTTAAATATTATTTGTTTTCCTCTTATTGTTTTGTCATTTATATTTTTTTTATTAGCATGTTCCCCTTATTTTGTTAATTGATTCATGCAGTTATATACACGGTGGAGTTTCAGAAGAGGGGCCTTCCGCTTGCTCATATTCTTCTCTTTCTTAACCGTCAGGATCAGGGTCATAATCCTGAAGATATTGACAAGTGGATTATTGCTGAGATTCCTGACAAGGAGAAATATCCTAGATTATACGAGGAAGTTGCTGAATATATGTTGCTGAATATATGTTGCATGGACCATGTGGATCACAACAGGTGCTCAAAGAAATTCCCTAAATCATTCAATGATCGCACTCAAGTAGACGAGAATAGGTATCATGTATATACGCGAAGAGACACGGGTTTCATAATTGATAAGGGTGGAGTTGCTCTCGACAATCGTTCAGTTGTCCCATTCAATCCATATCTTTTGCTAAAGTATGAAGCTCACATAAATGTCGAGTACTGCAATCAGAGCAAGGCAATCAAGTATTTGTTCAAGTATATAAACAAGGGAACCGACAGGATATGCCTTGCAATCGAAAATGATGAGGTGAAAAGGCAAATTGATTGTCGATATGTCTCTGCGTGTGAAGCTATGTGGAGGATTTTCGGATTCGACATACATTATCGGACCCCTCCTGTTGAGCGCTTGGCTTTTCACTAGGAGGGTGATCATAGTATCCCCTTCAAGGACGGAGACTTTCTTCCTGATGTTTTGGATAAAGCGACAGTTAAAGAATCTCAATTTATGAAGTGGATGGAGTATAACAGTATTCATTCAGAGGCTCGGAAATATAAATACTGTGAATTTCCTCATCATTTCATATGGGATAAAACTAAACGTGAATGGCGTCCGAGGAAAGATAAACGTTTTGCAGTGGAGCGTATTTATCATGTTCCAATGAATTGCGGAGAATTGTATTACCTCAGGATAATGTTGAATCATGTAGCGGGTCCTATGGAATTCAAGGATTTGAGAACTGTAAATCGCGTTGTTCATCCCGATTTCAAATCTGCATGTTACGCTCTGGGATTATTAGATGATGACAAGGAATATGTTGATGGAATTATGGAAGCGAGTCATTGGAGGTTGCCCGATAGTCTGAGAAGACTATTTTCTATGTTGCTACTATCTAATAGTATGTCGAATCCGGGAGAGGTATGGGAGAAGACTTGACACTTATTATCTGATGATATAGAGTACAAGTATCGGAGGATGCACGATAATCCGGGTATTCCGTTCCATGTTTACATATTTGTTTTACAATAAATATCAATTATGATTTTATTTCTACTTTACAGTTATACAATATGATTCTATATATTTATCTATATTAATATATTTATTTTGTTTTTTATAATTTCAGGTTTGAAATTAACTAATGAACAGGTTCAGAATCTTGCTTTGGCGGAAATTGAGAAGCTACTGATCGAGAATTGCAGCAGTCTCCATAAATTTAAAGACATGCCTAAATCGGTGGGCAATGTCATTGGTGATGCGATAAATAAGCTCATTCTAGATGAGACATCTTATGACATTGATGAGATGAAAGCTGAGCACTTTAGATTACATCCTCAGTTAACAGCCGAGCAAAAGAGTGTTTATGATAAGATTATGTCGGCTGTTGATCGAGGAAACGGTGGTTTGTTTTTCCTATATGGTTATGGTGGTACGGGAAAGACCTTCTTATGGAAAACATTGTGTTCTGCATTAAGGAGCAGGAGAGATATTGTTCTTCCTGTTGCTTCCAGTGGCATAGCTTCATTGCTCCTTCCGAAAGGTAGGACCGCGCATTCTAGGTTCGGTATCCCGATACAGGTAAACGAGAGCTCAACTTGCAGTAAACTAAAGTCGGGTACGGATGAGGCAGCACTTCTACAGAAAACCAAACTAATTATATGGGACAAAGCTCCAATGGCTCATAAACATTGTTTTGAGGCTCTCGATCGTAGCCTCCGAGATATTATTCGTACACCCGAGGGGAGATATTTCAATAAACCATTTGGTGGTTTAGTTATTGTATTCGGTGGTGACTTTGCATGCATTTTACCTGTTGTTCCTAAAGGGAGTAGGCATGATATTGTGCATGCTGCACTCTATTCATCCAAAATATGGAATGAATGTGAGGTTCTCAGATTGACGCATAATATGAGATTGCAGGTAATTCGTAAATAGCCTTTATTCATCTACTTAAATATTTTTATTTCAATTTAAGTAATTTGTATATATTTAACTTAATGTAGGGTGATTCTACTTCTCATAATTCCGAAGAGATAAGAGATTTCGCTCAGTGGCTCTTGAGTGTCGGAGATGGGATTGCCGGTGGAGTAATGATGGGGAAATTTACATTAACCTTCCTGATGATATATTGATTCGAGATGCTTCAGATCCTATTGCAAAAATAGTCGAATCTATATATCCTGACTTATTGCAAAATAAGGATGTCGAAGGATTCTTCCAGACTAGAGATGTGCTTGCTCCAACAAATGAGATTGTCGATAACATAAATGATTATGTCATGTCACTCTTTTCGGGAGACGAAGTTGAATATATGAGTTCTGATGCCATTTGTAAGGATGAGGATGATGAAAATGATGCGGAAGATATATTCTCACCTGAATTTCTAAACACTATCAAGTGTTCTGGATTGGCAAATCACATTATTAAGCTGAAGGTTGGGTGCATAGTAATGCTTTTGAGAAATCTTGATCAAGCTGCTGAATTGTGTAACGGCACTAGAATGATTGTCACTTAATTAGGTAAATACAGTAATTTTTTATTTTTTACATACATATAATTTAATACTTAATTTTGTTACATATATGTAGGTAAGCACGTAGTCGAAGCCAAGATGCTTTCGGGAAAAAAATGCTGGCATGAAGGTGCTTATTCCTAGAATGATAATGTCTCCGTCAGATGTGACAAAATTTCCGATAAGATTCCAAAGAAATCAATTTCCACTTGCCGTTTCTTTTGCTATGACAATCAACAAGAGTCAGAGACAATCTCTTTCCCATGTAGGACTATATCTTTCACAGCCTGTTTTCAGTCACGGACAACTTTATGTAGCATTTTTCAGAGTAACCAACAAGAGAGGACTTAAAGTTATTATTTGTGATTCAGATGCTCAAACATATGACAAGACGCTGAATTTAGTCTACAAGGAAGTTTTCGACAGACTCTGAGAATTTATGTCGCACAATTTGTGGATAAACAAAAGTATTGCAATTTCTTATTATTTTCTTTGTTTTTATTTTGTTTTTCTTTAAATATATAGGAGATGTAAGAGATTATGTTGACACTTAGGCACACACTATTAAACTCACGCTATTGTAACCATATCTCTTCATCTTCCAAAGTTGTAACACTAAAATCTTAATAATGTTTTTTGGTTAGGCAGGGACCTAACCTCCCGTGGTTTTGTGCCGGCGAGATAGTTGTCTCAAGGGCTTTCCACGTTACATCATGTGTCAACATCTTTTTTCTGTATTAATTATACTCCTAATATCCGCTACATTGATTATCAATTTCGATTTATATTGTTACTTAAAAATCAATTAAAACACACAAATAATTATTTACTTAATAAAAAAAAAATTATTCACCGTCGGGTACCGACGGGTTACTGACTAGTTATATTAAGAGCAAATTTAAAATTTTATGGTCTTAAAATACTTTGCAGTATTCGTTAGACTGACATGTTTTATTCTCAATGTTCTTGGTAATGAACTGACATATTTTGGGACGGACCAAATGACTACTTGGGTATGTTTTCAATATGATGAGTTTTGATTAAATTACAGCTCTTTATTCATATTCTCTTTCTTTTAAATTGAATTGAATATGCTTATATTGTGTCTTATTCAATCTATCGATCCCTCGTTTGCTAATGGGCATGTGAGAAATTGTGCGAGTATAATTTCATGGGTCTTGAGTCTTTTGGCTTTGTAAGTGTCAAATTTATTATATATATAAATTATAAAACGGCGTAGTTTCGAAAGAGACGGGCCGGGCCGAGCCCTAACGGGCTGTAGAACAATAAGAGTCCGATCTCAGCCCGAGCCCGCGGGCCGGGAAAGCTGTCAAGCCCAGCAGGGTTGAAAACATTGCGGACGCAGGCCTTGCGGGCTTTGCGGGCCGATGGACAGGTTTGCACACCCCTACCGCCATTGTTGTTTTTTGAAGCTTTTCTTGAGCTTTCTTTTGATTTCCTTGTTGATAGTAATGGCAAAAACATAGAGAAGTAACCTCAATGCTTTATACAGCTACCACACCCAAAATCTTAGGATTTACCAAAAAATCGATGGGTCGTGGATGTTGGTAAATCTGGGTGAAGTTGGGGAGATCTTGACAAGATACCAAGCTACTAGAACCGACGTACGTTATCCTAGTCGGTTTTGGATTGACCGTCTTAGCATAGACTCCCCAAATGTCATGCTGTTCCACTGTTGGTCAGACATCCTTGATCATATAAACTTGTATTACTTGAATCCAACCATTTGGAGCATCCATTGTTGAGTAAGAATCCCTTCTCGACATTTACTGAATAAGACGAGGAGGTATACTTCCTCGTCCTCGTCTTTACCAATGCCTTTGCCAAGATCTGATCTTTATTATTTGTTGTGCATATATGTCTGGGAGAGGAAGTGGCATTTCCCATCCTCAATCAGGTCCCTCCTCGTCTAAGAGGATAGTCGATGCATTTGCCGAGGGAGCTCATGCTGGTGGCCGTTCAAGAGGTCGTGGTAGGTGCAAACGTGGTAGGGCTAGCACTCCTAGGCCTAGGTCTGCCAGGGACGGGGAGCCCATGATTAAGGAGTTACACACTAAGTATGGACTGTCGAGGGAGGAATACCAACTTGCATACGTCCCCGGTACCCCTGTTCATGATAAATATGCTATGAGGGACTTCATGTATAGTCTAAACCATGTCAAATTTTTCTATAAGCAATTTCAATTGGGCCTTCGTCTCCCCCTCAATCCATTTATTTGTGAGTCTTTACAAGATATGTAGGTCGTCCCTACCATGATTGGGGCTTATGCTGTGAGGTTCCTAACTGACTTCTTTGTGTTATGTTGTAGTCTAGGTTTTGAGCCTTACCACTTGACTTTCCATAATTTCTTCACCGTTAGCTATAAGGAGGACACCCGTATTATTGTGGTGAGGAGTGACGATGACATCCTTACTGATGCCAGTCATGTCTTCATGCTTCCATATGAAACTCTTTATTCTACTTCTCAAGAGATCAACAAGTTTTTCTTCGAACTTTGCTGGTACATCACTTCCAATGAGCACTTTGAGTTATGGGTTGGAAGGATCTAGCAACACTTCCTTCATATCATGTTCTCTTGCTTCCAATACCTCACGCGCTCCCTTCTGCAATTGCTATGCTCGCCTCGGAGTCGTCGATGCCTTCATGGATGTCTTGTAGCATTCCTTTGCAACTTGCTGGTCACTATACACTTTGGCGATTCCCCACTGTGTAGGGAATTTAACGGACTGATGATGTGTTGAAGGCACAACTTTCATCCCGTGGATCCATGGACTACCCAGTATTACATTATAAGATGTCGCACAGTCGATCACACAGAAACATTCCATTGTATTAAGGCCATGAGAGTAAATTGGAAGCTTGATCTCTCCAACTAACTCCTTGGTCTCACCACTGAAGCCTACTAGTACTGACGTCCTCTTGACAATCTCTGACTCTGGAATATTCATTTCCTTTAAAGTTCCCAACATGATGAGATTGACCGAACTGCCCCCATCCACCAAGATGTGCCTAACATTATAGTTGGCATCTGAAGAGTAATCACCAGGCCATCATGGTGTGGGTCTAATACGTTGTCCCATTCACTTTCTTCAAAGGTAATTGGATCCTGAGAAGATGTCAACATCCTTGCCGACCTTTCTGGCCATTCTTCCTTCGACTCTTTTGCATGTCTTTTGGCAGCAGATTAAGAAGTACCGCATATATCTGGCCCACCACTGACGAAATTAATGACTTTAGTAGATGCTGGTGGAGACATCAGTCGTTCCAGTTCTAGAGGCATCTCCTTACTCTCAGTCTTCTTCTTTCTAGGACCAAGTAACTCCATAAGGTGTCCCTTTGACAGTAGATAATTGATCTCCTTCATCAAGGCTATACAATCCTCTGTGTCATGTCTGAAATCCTCATGATAGGCACACCATTTAGATTTATCACACTACCCTGTAGACCTTTCTACCTTCTTTGGCCACCTTGCTTTATCTCCCAGGTTGTTCATCGCACAAAGTACACCTAAAATATCCACAGAAAAACAGTAGTCAGATATATTAGGTATATTATCATCATCTTCATCCTCACCTTCAACCGCATTGATTTTGTTGCTATCGCTCTTTGGGTAAGGTCTGGATCTGTTGTTTCTATGGTGAGATGACTCTATCTTCCTGTCTAGGTCATCATATGTTGATGCCTTGCTTGCTGATTTGGATCGCCTCAACTCATCTTCCTCCAATCTTATGAACCTCAAGGCCCTACTTCTGACTTCGTCCAATCTCTTACATGGAGTCATTACCAACTCCTGATAATATGGAGAATCCTTTTTCGGCCCCATCTTAAATGCTTCTGTAGCTGTCGACATGTCCAGATTGGGAATTTCAAGGACTTCCCTGTTCAATCGGTGGACATAGTCTTTCAGGGTTTCTGTAGGTTGCTGGGTTACGCTATAGAGATCGCTGGTCAACTTCTCAAATTGTCGGTTGCACGAGAATTGGTTGTAGAACATATTGATGAGTTGAGCAAAAGAACCAATCGAACCCAGAGGCTGCCTGATCAACCATTTGAGAGCTGGTCCAACCAATGTCAAACCGAATCCTCTGCACAAACAAGCTTCTCAAAACTGTAACGGGATATGCACTATGTCCATCTTCTCTTGATAATGGGCAACATGCTCATCCGGATCGGTGCTGCCATCATACAATTTCATGGAGGGGTCATTGAAACACTTTGGATTGTCGACATCTGCTATGGCTGGGACAAACCGAGTTTGATTGTAGCAATTTGGTGACACTTGCTGAACTGGAGGAGTAACGCCTGGTACATTCATTATCATCTCTCTGAGATCCTACAACTGCTTGGCTAATGGATTTCTGCAAAAGGGTTAGTCACAAGAATATGATTGAAAACATTGTCATTCATAAGGTTACCAAGCAAACCAGTGTTATCTCCAGTTGGGGTAACAACAATGCTGTTAACGAATGGCATGGAAAAGGTGAGTCCTGTTGAATGTGTCAACAAAGTATTATTGGTGGAAGATGGTAGCATCGTGGAAGGTGCCATTGTCGGATCAGTATAAGATGCGCTACCCATTGGAATGAATTCATTGTGAAATGGAGTTTTCGAAGCCTCTGGTCCTGCTGTATCTTGATCATAACATTAGCGAGCAACCTTGAGTTACCATCCTGGCTATCCAGTCGCTGTTGTAGTAGATTCAGGGTGCTTCGGATGTCAGCATTCACATTAGAAGATCCTGGTCTTTGGGATGATGACGAAGGTGGTGTCATATGAGGGTTTGATGTAGGAGGTGGCGGCAATGTGAATGTCTTGTCCCCAGATGATTGTGCTGTACTAACGTTGGTAGTCTTGCCATCGGCGGAACTCTTTGGGTGAGTTGACATAGTGAATTCAAGGAGTAATCCGAAGAATCAAAAAACCAAGGGCCCCTTGGTGGGCGCCAAACTGTTTTGGTAGAAAAAACAATGGATGTAGAATCTTGACTAAAAAGTGTATGGATATATTCTGGAGGGGACTTTGGGATTTAATTTAAATGGATTATAAAAGTAGAAATGCGAATGAGAACTCAACGATGTAACGAGGAAAGCCCTTGAGAAAATTATCTCGCCGGCATAAAACCTCGGGAGGTTAGGTCACCTTCCTTACCAAAAATTCACTAAGTATTGTATTAGTTGCAAGAGAATTTGAGAGCAATGAAGATTACAGAGAGACTGGTATGTGCGTGTGTTATCGTGTTCTCTAATGTCTCCTTAAATAACTAGTACTCCCTCCATCCCATAAAACATTACCCATTTTACTATTTTGGGCGTCCCACTTTAAAGTCCCACTTTCCTAAAAAGGAAAATTTTTAATACTTCTTAATTCACCAGAGCACTGGGACACGAACACGGAGGTCCTGGGTTCGACTCCCCCCAGTGGTTAGAGTGGATGATTTTCCGATCTACTTTAGAAAAGATTGTTATTTGTGCTGATATTTGGTTACTAATACCATTTGTAGTGTAAGTAAAACTAAAAAAAATTGAATGAGAAAAATATACAAAGTCTTTTAGTCTCCTAAGTAGTTCAAGAGAGGTGTGTTGATGTGCTGCCACATTACACTTATGATTTTAAGTCCTTTCAAAACTTGTCAACATGGCGTAACGTTAGGCTTCTTCCTTAACTTTTACATTAATAGATTGGGGTTATTACTGTTGAGTCTTTCACCCTAAGTGAATTGATCAATAAGAACAATAGAATTTGGTTTTAAACCACCTGGTCCAACACCAAAATCAATTTTACCATATGATCCAAAGACCATTTATATCATACACTCCAAACAAATACCCACCCCCTCCACACAACACAGTCACACACTCACTTTCTCTCTCTACCCTACCCACCTCCGGCAACCTCTCCCCACCTCTGGCGACCTCCTTCGTCTCCTCCAGCAACCTCTCCCTTCCTACCATCGGTGACTCCTCCCCTACTGCCAGCGACAACTCCCCTTCCTCTTCTTTCCGCCTCCTATTCCTTCCCAACCTTATATCCTTCTCCAGCGACATTTCAGCTGCACTAAGATACCCAGAAATCTCAGATCTACCTTTGTTCGAACAACTTTGATCTTCCTCCTTCTGCTTCGACTGTGACCATCATCTTATCCGATCTAGATCCGACCAATGACAACATATCTCTAAATTTCTCCCATGTTTTCTCACCTCTCATTATTGTAGTACCGAAACACACCATAAAACATCGAAGCCCCATTCCGAGACTCCGACAAAGTTTTTCCAGTCTTCAAATTTCAGGTTCTATCGAACATCGATTGAAAACGATGGTAGCTAGGAGAGTTGAGGAACTAATGATAATTAGGGGTATCAAAATCTTTGCTTGATGTGAATCAAACTACGAATCAAGTTGTAGAAGAGTATAGAAAAGGAAAGAAATGGTGTTGATTTATTTGTGTGTTTTTTACGAATTATGGGGAAAAATTGCTTGATAGTGACTTCTACTGATTGAATAGACCCTCACTATGAGTCACTAATAGTGACTTATTTCTTTGGTGTAGTTCATCTCTTTTTCCTTTACTCTGCATATTTTTTTTTTGTAATTTAGGTGTTATATTCTAGATTAGGCCGATTGGCTTTTCACTGTCTATTGTTTATGGTTTTTGGCGAGGTGCTTTGATGCAGTTGCATATCAACAAGCTGATGAAGTTCAACAGGCACGACTCGTGCCCTATAGCTCGACTCGTGACTTTGCGGGCAAAAGTGATCAGTACAACTTCAACAAACTTCACGACTCATGCAACGACTTGGTGAAGGAAGGAACGACTCGTGACTGTTAGCACTAGTCGTGCTTGCGACAGAATTCGTTTGCTAGTGTTTTTAATTTTGCTGATGTCGAACAATTACTTTGGGTATTTTGTCTTTTACTTTTAAATTCATTTTAGGGTTTTGTTATAGTATTTAAATTTGTTTTAGGGTTTTGGAACAACTTAGTTTTTGATTTTGATTAATAGAGAAAAGCATAGGCTTTCATAATTGTTCTTGTTCTTCGTTCGGTTAACAATGACTGAATGAGGACATGGTGGTCGTGGTGGATGAGGTGGTTGTGGTAGGGACCGTGTAGCGGATTCACATGAAGATGATCACCATCGCGAGCGAGACCTACGTGATATTGAGATGGACGAATTGAGGAGACAGATTCAGATACATTAGAATCGCTTTGATCGCGTGGAGCGTCCACCAGCTATGGATTAAGATTCGGATGTGTCATCCGAGGGCACGGAGTATCAAGACGGGGTCAATCCCTTTGACCGCAACAGGCATGCCACATATCCTTCTAAGGACGTCGTTATGAAGATCGATATTCCTGATTTTGAAGGTAAATTGCATCCTGATGAGTTTATTGATTGGCTTAATATTGTTGAACGTGTTTTTGATTTAAAACACATGAGTGATAGCAATAGAGTGAAAGTGGTTGCAATCAAATTAAAGAAACATGCTTCGATCTGGTGGGAACATGTTAAGAAACAACGGGTTCGAGAAGAAAAATCCAAAATTCAGTCTTGGGAAAAGATAAAGAAGTTGTTACGTAGAAAATTCTTTCCTGAACACTATAGGCAGGAGTCTTTTATTCAATATCACAATTTAAAACAAGGTGATAAGTCAGTTGAAGAGTCTATCAGTGAGTTTGATCATATGCCACTACTACATTTAAAGTCTAATGCAACGGCTAAATTTGTTGCCAAAGAGGCCAATCCTTGTTGCATTAGCTCTAATACAACGTCAAACGACTGTCGCATTCTGTCCCGTTGCATCAGGCCTAATGCAACGAAGAACTAATCTAATGCAACAACATTTTCTTTGTGTTGCATTAGAGTGACATCTAATGCAACGGGCCGATTGGTGAAATAATACAACGGTAATTCCCTAATGCAACGATAATGATATATAATGCAAGGGCTCGTTTGGTAAAATAAAGCAACGATTCTTTTCTAATGCAATGACTTGTTAGGTGAAATAAAGCAACAACCCTTTTTTGATGCAACGGCCTACATATAGGTAATAATAATAATAATATTAATTTAATATTTTAGTATAATATACTAATGATAATATTCAATAGATAATAAAAGATGATATTGACAATAAAAACTTAAATATATAAAAAGTAACATTTCATGTTTCGTGTCCAAAAAGACACATTACAAAAGATAATTTACATAAATAAGTAACATGATCTAACAAGTTTCATGCTCAACACTCAAACGACATAATGTTATAATGTTCCATCTCTCGATAACAATTCTAGTTTAACAACAACCCACAAAATGATGTAAAAAAATAAAAAATAGGCTCCACCATCTCATTGATTATTCTTCATATCCATTTAGCTCATTATGTACCTACAAGTTAAAACATAGAGGATTAGAACTACAAAAGAAAGCAAGTGGTGTCAACTCATATGATATGCAGCTACCCACTTCTACATTTTTTTTCCTCTACATGATAAGACATTGTGCATTACACAAACAGAGCACAATGGCCATTTCTATCTCTCTCTTCAGTGATCTCAATGACCATTCCATTCGACAATCAAATGTGCTTGCCTGCTACTGTTGAATTAGTTCTAATACATTCAGAGGTAAGAAAAATATTTTAGCTTTTGTTTATGAACATTAGAAACTTTTTTTTTTTTTGTGATACTAAAATATGTTGTTATTTTTAGTTTTATTAGGGTAGAAGAATCCAAGCAATCATACCTGAGTCATCTATGATTATAGATATGTGTTTTGTATATACTCTATGTATCTATGATGTTAAGGGAAAATGACATATCCATAACAAAATAAGTTTGATAAAGGAAGTAAGCCTCCCCGCAAGAGCAGCCTCCAAAGCTCCATCAGCAGTTGAAAACATGACATGCTTAAGCCCATTATCTTTCATAAGTTTAGGACCCAGCTGCAAAATAAAAGAAAAAAGAAAAGGGAACATTATTAAAATTGAAATATGGGACAACTAAAAGGAGAATATTTTAAAGGGAAAGAATGGAAATATAATAGCAATTAACTGATAAATAGTTACATAAGTGAAACCAGTGGAAACTCTTAGAGGCTTCTCGGCTGTCCATTGAGGCATTTGAGCTAATTCCTTCAGTGAATTAATATTCTCAAAAATCCTATACTTGGGTATCTACATGAAGAGGGGAAAAGTATATGATGATTAAATATTGCAAATTAAATAAATCGATTATTAGATACTTTTGTAAGGTGAAACATGAAAAATGGCTTACCGCAAGTGATAAATGACAATCTCCATAGTCAAGTGCATCATGAACAATGATTAAGTCCTCATTTCCCTAGCAAAAACAATTGAGAGGCATAAGTGTATAATGCTTATACATTCTATATGACTATGCAAAAGAAAATCGAGGTATATCAAATGAACTCAAACATTTATAAGCACTAACTTGGTGAGTACTCTCCTTGGTCAACTGTAAATAGGGACGAACTAAATCAGAAATTTGCTAACCCTCGCACAAGAGCTATCCCACAAATCTATGCTATCCTCCACAACATTTCCCCCACCTTCACCTACCGCAGACCTTTAAACTGTAGAAAAGTATTATAAGGCTCTCCACATGCAAGAACATGCCTATAACTTATGAAAACACCCAAGATGGAAATTTTAAGACCTCCATAGGTAGGCTACTAAATTATTTATTAGAAACTCAATTCCTTTGTAGAAAAAAAAAATCTCTAGACAAATTTGTGGCATAAAAGAGTGAGGCTGCCTAGCAAAGGACCAACAACATTCCCACCAAAGATAACCTTGCCACCGCATCCCTGAGGATTCTGCTTACTTCGACAGTTCTAAATGGATACCTGATACTCAACTAAAATAAATTGGTTTATCAACAACTTCCTGGAACAAAGAAAATAACACTCTTCGACAGTTCTAAATGGATACCTGATACTCAACTAAAATAAATTGCATATAACATTCAAAATCAAATGAACAGAACGTATTCATGAAAAATTGTCAAACGGAACAACCATATGAATATAAGGTGTTTGCATAAGTTCCTATCAAAGATAGACTCTGTGTGTATCTGACCAATATATCCATAATCAGATTTCATGTAGACATTCAAAATCAAGTGAACAGAAGGTTTTCATGAAATTGACAAATAGAAAAACCTTGTGCATATAGGGTGTTTGCATAAATGCCTAACAAAGATAGATTGTGTGTGTGCATATCTTGTGTGACATATAATGAGGAAATTTTCAGATTGAGAGAGAAACAAACCTTGAGTGGTAGTAGTAGTGGTAGTAGTGGTAGTAGCGGTAGTAGTGGTAGTAGTGGTGGTAGTAGTAGTAGTGGTAGTAGTAGTAGTGGTGGTAGTGGTAGTAGTGGTAGTAGTAGTAGTGGTGGTAGTGGTAGTGGTAGTAATGATGGTGGTAGTGGTAGTAGTGGTGGTGGTAGTGGTGGTGGTGGTGGTGGTAGTAGTAGTGGTGGTAGTGGTAGTAGTGGTAGTGGTGGTAGTGGTTGTAGTGGTGGTAGTAGTAGTAGTGGTGGTATTGAAGGCGTTGCATTAGTAATATAACAATTGCATTGGAAGGATATAATGCAACGCCATGTAACTTAATGCAAGGGTGTTATTGAAGGTGTTGCATTAGTAATATAACAATTGCATTAGAAGGGTATAATGCAATGCCAAGTAACTTAATGCAAGGGTGTTATTGAAGGCGTTGCATTAGTAATATAGCTATTGCATTAGAAATGATATAATGCAACACCAAGTAATTTAATGCAAGGGCTTTATTGATGGCGTTGCATTAGAAGAATCTAATGTAACGCCTAGAAACCTAAGGTAATGCAGAAGCCATAACTGTTGTAATAGCTCAAATAAACTGTTGCATTAATGAAATAATGCAATGCCATTCTAAAGCATTGTTGCATTTGATGCATTTGATGGGTTACATTTGTTCGAAAATGTAGTAGTGTGCGAATGCGATGTGATGTTGCGGAAGAGGATGAGCAGACAGTTGCTCGTTTCCTTGGAGGTCTCTGTATTGATGTCTCAGAGGTGGTTCAATTACAGCAGTATTGGACTTATGAGGATGTTTGTAGGCTTGCTTTGAAGGTTGAGCAACAGTTACAGAGAAAGAAGGTCGTGAACTGTTGGCAAAGCAGAGATTTTGCTAGTAATCGAGGGAAGCAGTAGTAGCACTACAAAAGGGGTTGCACCGAAAACTCCTAAACCACCAGTTGTAGCAAAGCCTGGGTTTATTTCGGAAACGACAAGGGTCAGACAGCCAGCTAGATGCTTCAAATGTCATGGGCTTGGTCATCTCCAAGCTGAATGTCCCAATCGACATGTTGTTTCTTTGTTTGAAGACGAGATGCATGTGTATGATGCAGCTTCTGATGGGTCTGATGGTGAAGTTGAGGAGGTCTTTGCAGACCAGGGTACAATGTTAGTGGTTCGACGGGTATTGAATGTGACTGCCGTAGAAGATGAACAGTGGCTTCGACATAATATCTTTCAGACCAAGTGCACTGCTAAGGGTAAGGTTTGCAAGGTGATTATTGATGGTGGTAGTTGTGAGAATGTCATTTCTACCACAATGGTGGAGAAGTTACACTTGAAAATAGAGGCTCACCCACAACCATACAAGTTATCGTGGTTGATTAAAGGGGATGAGTTGAAGGTGAATAAGCAATGTTTGGTGCAATTCTCAATTGGCAAACGTTACAATGATGAGGTTTGGTGTGACGTAGTACCAATGGATGCGTGTCACCTGTTATTGGGCCGTCCATGTTTATTTGCTCGTCAGGTTAAGCATGATGGCAGCGATTCAGCCTCTTTTGGACGTTTATTCCGATATAACACCAGATGAGATTCCTCCGGGCTTACCACCTATGCGGGATATCCAACATTGCATTGATCTTGTATCGGGTGCATCGATTCCGAATAAGGCTGCCTACCGTTTGCGGCCCAAGGAACATGAGGAGTTGGAGCGATAGGTTCGGGAGCTACTTGACAAGGGAGTCATTCAGGAGAGCATGAGTCCGTGTGCAGTGCCAGCACTTATGGTTTCGAAAGCTGGGGGTGCATTGCGTATGTGTATGGACAGTTGCGCCATCAACAAAATCACTATCAAATACCATTTTCCCATTCCCCGTATTGATGAATTGCTTGATCAGTTACATGGTGCGAGGGTGTTCTCCAAGATCGATCTGCGAAGCGGGTACCATCAGATTCGCGTTAGGCCGGGTGATGAGTGGAAAACTGCTTTCAAGACCCGGGATGGTTTGTATGAATGGATAGTGTTGCCGTTTGGGTTGTCTAACGCTCCGAGCACATTCATGAGGCTTATGAACCAAATTTTCAAACCATTTATCGGTACGTTTGTTGTTGTTTATTTCGATGATATTCTTGTCTATAGTCAATCTGTGGAGCAACATTTGGATCATTTGAGACAGATTTTTGACGTGTTGCGGGCCCAAAAGTTGTTTGCTAACCGTAAGAAGTGTCATTTTTTAACGGAGGAAGTGACTTTCTTGGGGTATGTTGTCTCAACGGATGGTATTAAGATGGATGGTTCGAAAGTGGAGGCAATTACTTCCTGGCCAACACCAACGAACATTCATGACATTCGGCGTTTCCATGGTTTGGCTTCCTTTTATCGTTGATTTATTCAAAGTTTTAGTAGTGTTATTGCCCCTATTACTGAGTGTTTGAAGGGTGGAGTATTTGTGTGGACAAAGGAGGCGGATACGGCATTTCAGGTTCTGAAATCCATGGTAACAAAAGCTCCTGTTTTAGCTTTACCTGATTTTAATGATGTTTTTTAAGTTTATTGTGATGCTTCTAATGTTGGCATTGGGGGAGTTTTGAGTCAGAATCATCGACAGATCGCTTTCTTTAGTGAAAAGTTGAATGAGGCACGACGTAAATACTCGACGTATGATAAGGAGTTTTATGCTCTTGTTCGTACCTTGGAGCATTGGCAACACTATCTTTTGTCGAAGAAATTTGTGTTATATTCTGATCATGAGGCTCTCAAGTACATTCAGGGGCAACATAAACTCAATCTTCAGCATACTGAATGGCTGGAGTTTATTCAGATTTTTACGTTCGTCATCAAACACAAGGCGGGGGTTCAGAACCAAGTCGCAGATGCATTGAGCAGACGACACTTGATGTTGAACACTATGTGTGTGGAGGTAGTTGGGTTTGACAGTTTGCGTGACTTGTATCGTGATGATCCATTTTTTCGTGATATCTGGGAGCAGTGTATGCGGGGTAGTGTTCACCAATATGTCCTACACGATGGGTTCTTATTTAAAGGTAACAAAATGTGCATTCTACTTTGTTCGTTTCGTGATCTTATTATCTCTGAAAATCATGAAGGGGGACTCGCTCGGCATTTTGGGAAAGATAAGACGTTGGCATTGATTGGGGAGCAGTTCTATTGGCCTAAGATGGGGCATGATGTTGCACGTTTTGTTGCACATTGTGGGGTTTATCATGTGGCCAAAACTCATAAGTCCAATGCGGGGTTATATACTCCATTGCCGATTCCTGTTGCACCTTGGGAAGATATCAGTTTAGATTTTGTGATGGGGTTACCTAAAACATAACGACAGAAGGATTCTATTATGGTTGTGGTTGATCGCTTCTCAAAGATGGCTCATTTTGTCCCTTGCAGCAAGACTTTTGATGCAACCCAGGTAGCAGACTTATATTTCAAGGAGATTGTGAAGCTACATGGTATCCCTAAATCGCTCACTTCTGACTGTGATGTTAAGTTTATAAGTCACTTTTGGCATACGTTGTGGAGGAAATTGGGTTCAAGGTTGCAGTTCAGCAGCTCTTATCACCCACAGACAGATGGGCAGACGAAAATTGCTAATCGAAGTTTGGGGAACTTTTTACGTAGTTTGGTGGGGGACAACCCGCGTAAGTGGGATTTGATACTAGCGCAAGGCGAGTTCACCTACAACCATTTACAGAACCGAACCACCGGTAAGACTCCATTCCAGATTGTTTATGGGACTAATTCGATCAGTCCTTTAGATCTTGTTCCTGTTCCGGTGAATATTCAATATAGCTCGGATGCAGACGACCGTGCCAAGCAAATAAAAGACCTTCATGAGCAAGTCCAACTGAGTATCATTGAACAGAATGAGAGGTACCAACAGTCTGCCAATAAGCACCGCAAAAGAGTTGTATTCCAGAAGGGTGACCTGGTGTGGATTCATTTACGTAAGGAGAGATTCCCTTCCGGACACTTTGGTAAGTTGCAGCCACGCGTGGATGGTCCATTTCGTGTTCTCGAGCGTATCAATGACAATGCCTACAAGATTGATTTGCCAAGCCATTATAATATCTCTACAACCTTCAATGTCTCGGATTTATTGCCTTATCGTGGTCACGCTGACGGGGATATCTGACGCAGCACGGAAGCCGATAAGTTTCGTGATTAGCGCACTAATCACAAGAACTCTTCAAGCGAAGAATCCTCAAACGCGAAGAACTGGAATCCACCAGAAAAGAGAAGAAATTCTCTGAAATTTTATTAATCGAAAAGCTCTTGAAAATAATTAACAAAGTTGTTTAAATACCCTCGAAACCCTAAGCAACAAAAATAAAGCAAATGACTGAAGTACCCCATGTTTGACAAACAAGTACTCAGTAATTGGAAGTAAGAAACGTAAATAAGGAATCAATTGACGACGCCAGGCGGGCGCACCATTATTCCCAGGCGGGCGCATGAATCACAGGGACTTCCTCCGTTGTTGACAAAGCTTGAGGCGGGCGCACGGAATTGCATGGGGCGACCGCCTTGCCGGCCGAGAGGGTCTCCCTGGTTGCACCATCTTGAAGCGGGCGCTTGACCACGGACGATGCATACGCCTGGCCAACAGAAGATTGCCTCACCTTAGAATTAGCTTGAGGCGCCCGCTGTGTCGGGATGGGGCGGCCGCACGGTGCCCTGTCTCTAACTCGTCTCTGCGCATCGCTCTCCCACCTCCAAAGAACTCGACCCCGAGTTCACATCTGGATAAAGAACTCCATCCGCATGGTACTCATAGATATCCGCAACGTTAAACGTGTTGGAGATGTTCAAATCATTGGGAAGAGCTACCACGTACGCATTGTCATTGATCTTCCGAGTCACCTTGAAAGGTCCATATTTGCGGGATTGCAACTTCTTGTACGTACCCACGGGAAAACGCTCCTTCCGCAAGAACACCATAACTTCGTCCCCCACAGCAAAAACCTTGACTCGCTTCTTTTTATCCGCAGTCGTCTTATTCTTCAACCCCGTAGCCTCTAACTTAGCCTTGACCGCTTCCTTGACAGCTTGCACATCCTTAGCCATATTCTCAGCAGCTTGACTCACCCCACGACCACTAGGTAATGGCACCAAATCCACCACGTGTCTAGGGACAGAGGTATAAACCAAGGAAAAAGGTGACTTCCCCGTCGCCGAATGTATTGCACTGTTATAAGCAAACTCCACCTGTGGTAACGCAAGATCCCACTGTTTCGGCTTGTCCCCACAAACACTCCTAATCATGTTCCCCAAAGTTCGGTTTGTGACCTCCGTCTGTCCATCCGTCTGTGGATGTGCTGTAGAGCTTCTATTCAGTGAAGTGCCAAACAAGCGCCACAAAGTAAGCCAGAAGTGGCTCAGAAACTTGGTGTCCCTGTCCGAAGTAATGGACTTAGGAACCCCATGTAGTCTCACAACCTCCCTAAAAAATAACTTCGCAATGTTGGAGGCATCCGCCGTCTTCTTGCAAGCAATAAAGTGGGACATCTTGGAGAACCGATCAACCACAACAAATACTGAATCCACACCCCGCTGTGTCCGAGGCAAGCCCAAGACAAAATCCATGGACAAGTCTAGCCAAATATCATCAGGAACAGGTAGAGGTAAATAAAGACCAGTATTTTGAGACTGACCTTTAGAAACCTGGCACACATAACACCTCTGAACAATAGAACTCGCGTCCTTCCTCAGATGAGGCCAGAAATAACGCTCCTCCAAACTCGCAATAGTCTTGTCTCGTCCCAGATGTCCACTAAGGCCTCCGCCATGCAAGTCACGAATCAGCTTCTCCCGCAGGGAAGAAATAGGAATGCACAACCGATCTCCCTTGAACAGAAAACCATCTCGGACATGAAAATCTGCACTAGGGTGCTTGATAGGCTTAGTCGCACACCTACTAAATTAAATCGGGACTCGGCCACAAGAATGTAGCAAAGGTAAGTCCAGGGTCGAACCACTGAAGAACGGTATTGGTTACGAACTAGTCACGGACAAATGGGGGTTTTGTTTGTTTTTGAATTACTTCCTAAGAACAGAAATTAAACTAATTAAGAGTAAAAACAATGATTTCGAAACACTTCAGATTTGATTCAATCCCCACCTAATTATGCAATTATCATTGATATCTCTTTTCAATGTCACCCTATTCACTTGATCACGAGATATATTTCAATCTCTGTTTCTTCTTTCAGAATAGTTACTAGCAGTGGCACACTCACTAGAAACCCTAATTAATAAATTAATCTAACTGGCACAGTATAGATCGCAGAATTAATTGATGAACGATTTAAGAAACTAAGATCAAGAATGCTTTCTATGATTATTTCACACAGATAATCACCTAATTTTACCCACTTCACAATTTACCATGGCACATGCATAAATCGTAAAGATGCTACTCATGAATTCCTACACGGGCACGTAATAGACAATTCTAGCAAAGATTTATAAACGAGAACAAGTGAATTGGCCAAATCCACAAACCCTAATTATAAATCTAAAATCAACACGAGCAAAATTATGAATAGGGATAAACAAATTGAAAAGAACAATACCTCAAATTGATAATTAGGGGTTCAAGCAATCAAATCCAAAGCAAAAGAGCTTAAGCTTCCATGGATGTTCTAAACTTTTCTCTAGGCAAAATAAAACAAAAGCTGAACCCTAATTATGTTTTTCAAAAGAGTATTTATACTCCTCCCTAATTAAACCTAAAAAAACTAATAATAAAAATAAAAATAAGAAAAGGAAAAGGAAAAAGATAAAGAAAAGTAAAATACATTAATTCCAAAATTAACTCCTTCAGCCGTGGGTCACTCCAATTTGCCTCGGACCCAGCGCCTGTCAACACCATTAATTTCCTTCGTCTTCACGTGTCTCAGTCAATTGCCTTCATTTAGGAAATTTGAATTGCCAAATTTAATACTCCTTGGTTGGTCCTTTGCACACATAAATCAATTCCCTCAACCAATTTCACACGTGCACACACCAATTTCAAAAATCTTGCTTTCTGATTTTCACTTTGGTCACCCAGATGTTCATGCTTTCATTTTGGTCACTGAAATCTTCTGCTCTGCTGTTTGGTCCCTGAACTTCTGATAAACTTCGAAGAACCTCATATAATTATCAAAACATGTCTCAAAAATACCAATCCGTCATCTACTCAAAATTACATAAAAACTAATCTAATTACATTAAAATAATAATAAAATATCTAGAAAATTAGGAAAATAATGTATACAAAATCCACCACATCAAATTCTCCCACGCTTAGACCATTACTCGTCCCTGAGTAATATCCTAACCCCACTCTAAGCACCGGTCTAATTAGCGTAGCATGGGAGGAAAATGATCCCTAATCTCCTCTAAACCTCCACATCAAAAGTCAACACAATCAAACAACTCAATCAACACACTCGGAGAATGGAACTCCGCTCCTTATCACTCCAAACATAACAATGGTACCAATGGCCTTAGCTCGACCCCTACTCCAAATATGCAAAAACGGGACATCCAAGCTAAGGCCCACACATCAAAAAGCTAGGGAGAACTACAATGTCCTAAGCTTCCCCCACGCTATCTCACACTACAACTCCCTCAAAAATGAAGTCAATGCCCAAGCAAAGACTTACCTCGTTCAATTCACCAACACCCCTTATAACACCAAAAAGAAACAAAACGAGGATTTTCTATCCTAACTCCTCTAAACCAAACCTCCTACGCCAATAATGATCAATCCTACCCTACGCTCCAATCCTCCCTTATGTCTCCTCACCGGTGATATACATGATGTCACAATATTTTAACTCCTCACCTTTTGCCTAAGCGCCCTTTCGGGTTTTCGCGTAGCCTCTCATTTTCATCTTTTTTTTTTTTTTTTTTTTTTACACACCCTCTCCTTTTGCCTAAGTGCCCTCTCGGGTTTTCACTTAGCCACTCTATTATTATTATTTTTTTTTTCAAAGCAAGAAGAAGGTAACTACATACAAATAACATACAGGTACCCCACCCCCTCACCAAACCATGCATAGTCCCATATGCATTACTACAGACCAAATGAAATAAGGAGGGGAAAGGGAATACCTCAACCATCTCACTGATGGGGCGGCCTAAAATGGTGGTCCCATGAACCTGGCTGGCTCGAACTCTCACCCCCGGGCTGCTGTTGCTGCCACTCCGTCTGCTGCGAGTCATGGTGGTAGGGGGAATGCGGGCTGTGGGGGGAGTACTGCGGCGGAGGGGGTAGTCTCTCCATCATCAACTGCATCATCCTCATCTGCTCCTCCCTGAATGCCTGAGCTTGCCCAATCTCGCCATCCAGCTTCCCTTCCATTCTCTCTCTCCACTGCTGGTTAGTCACAATCTCCGTTTCCACCCTGTTCTGAAACTGCCCAAACTCCATCCTCAATCCTCTCACGTTCTCCTCAATCAACTCTACTTGCCCCGCCAAATAATAAGCAGCCTCTGTAGGGTCCATGTCGTGCATCTCCACCTCACCTTCATCATCAACTCCATGGCCTAACTGTGGTCCAATCCTCGCTCGATTGAAACTGGTGAGCGTGAACCTATCAATCTTCGACCCCGGCTTCAGATTACGGATTTCCCCTCGTATATTAAGCCCTGCCATCTCCGCCAACTCCGTGATAAGAATCGGAAAGTTATAGTTCGACCTCCCCATATTGTTGGCCAATCTGATGATCTCATGTCTGATAATCAATTCGGTGTTTATTCTCTTTCTCGAAACCACAACATGCATCAATGCCGCCCTCCTCCAGCTAACATCCCCGTAATGTGATGAAGGCATAATCCGCTCACAGATAAATCGGTGTAAAATGGCCAACTCCTCACTCAAATCCCTCGTCTTCATTATGTTTCCCTTTTTGTACCAAGTAGGGTCAATGTCCACCCCATGTGTGACCGAAAATGCTGGGAGGTGACCCAAAACATCCTCTTTTGTCTTCAACTCCCTTACCAACGTTTGATACGCACAAACTTCCTCCGATACATTAGCGGGCATACTGTAATATCTATTAATCACTGTGCTAGTATACGGAACCTCCAACCCACGCACATAAGAATTGGGCATATCACCTCTAGCACACACATTGGCGTAGAACTCCTGAACTATTCTATTCAACCCCCAAGTGCTCGGGTTCGCCGCAAGCATCTTCCATTTATAAAACGTGAAAATATCCTTTAAATTACAACTTTCCCAATCGAATTCCCATTCTACGTTGAATGCATTACCCAGATGATCATTAAAGAATTTATCCGCTTTTTCAGAAACAAATCTATGTTGGTCATATTGGGGCTCTTCCACAACCGGGGGAGGGGGAACAGTTTTATCTCTACCTCTCTTACCCATTACAATACCAGAAAATAGCTCAACAAGAGATTAGCTTTTACCAGAAAATTTCGCCGGAGTTCCGCCGGAGAGCCGCCGGAGTTGAAGGAGAAGAACTTAAAAAAAACAGCCCTTGAACAGTTTAACCTTCCCCACTCTCTTCTTCCTTCAAGAATCACCCACAACAATAGCTTTCAACCCAAAAATATAACCTTCGAAATCTTCAAATCCCGTCAACAATTGCCGGATTCCATGGAGGTTCAAGCTGGAAATTGGGTTTTGGCCAAGGATTCGGGGGTGAGAGGTTTGATTTTTGTGGGTATGGGTTAGAATTTTAGGGGGTTGTGGCCGGATTTATAGAGAGAGAGAGAGATGAAAGGAGTCGGTGTTTAAGAGAGAAAAAGAGGAAGAAGGGTTGGGGTAATGTAAGGATTTTATTAATTTACGTATTTTGTTTTCAACGCAGCCCCGGAATTATGCCTCCTGACCTTGGGAGCGGACGCTCCCCGACCATGGGAGCGGACGCTCCCCTTCAACAGAAACTATGCATTGTTTGGGCCAATTTGGGAGCAGGCGCTCCCCCCCTTATGGGAGCGGACGCTCCCCTTCTCCAGCAACTTTTGTCATTTTGAACCAATTTGGGAGCAGGTGCTCCCCTCCTTATGGGAGCGGACGCTCCCCTTCTCCAGCAACTTTTGTCATTTTGAACCAATTTGGGAGAAGGTGCTCCCCTCCTTTTGGAGCCGACGCTCCCAATTTCCAGAAACTGTGCACTTTTTTTTTTTTTTTTTTTTTGTTTTAACTTAGGCCACAGGTCGTTTTTGCTCCTCTCCCAATGCTTTTCCTGCACAACACCACAAAACAAAAACCCTTCAGTAGCACCTATTTTAGACATGAATAAAAAATTACAAAAATTAAAAACATAAAGTACAAAATGACCAACAAAATAAGCAATTAAATCCCGGGTTGCCTCCCGGTTAGCCGCCCGTCTTTACCGTCTTTAGCTAGACCAAATGCCGGGTAAGCCCCCGACTGGCATCAACTTTTAAAGTCTTTGACAAGACTCGGATTCCAATGTTATCAAACATATACCGGATCTTGGAGATCAATCTCCTCCAAATTCGCGGTATTTACCACTTCATTTTCAAAATACGGTTTCAACCGTTGACCATTCACTTTGAATCCTTTGTCCTCATTAGGACTTGAAATTACCACTGTCCCAAGCGGTGACACCTCCCTCATCACATAAGGACCGGTCCACCGGGACCTCAACTTGCCCGGAAACAAACGAAGACGGGAATTGAAAAGAAGGACCTTTTGACCCACCTTAAAGTCCTTTCTAATAATCATTTTATCGTGCCAAATCTTCGCTCGTTCCTTATAAAGGAGGTTATTCTCATACGCATCCCTCCTAATCTCATCCAACTCACTCAAGTGTAATTTTTGCTCCTCCCCGGAACCCTCCAAGTTCAAGTTGAACTTTTTGATCGCCCAATAGGCCTTGTGTTCAAGCTCAACCGGCAAATGACATGGTTTACCAAACACCAACCGATATGGTGACATACCAATCGGTGTCTTGTAAGCAGTCTGGTAAGCCAACAACACATCATCAAGCCTTTGACTCCAATCCTTTCTATTCGGGTTCACAGTTTTTTCAAGGATGGATTTTATCTCTCTATTGGACACCTCGGCTTGGCCATTTGTTTGGGGGTGATAAGCAGTCGACACCTTATGGGTGATATGATATTTCTTGACTAGAGCTTCGACTGTCTTATTGCAAAAATGTGTCCCCCTATCACTTATAATTGCCCTTGGCATCCCAAACCGACACAGAATATTGCTCCTAAGGAAGTTGACCACTACTTTTGAATCATCGGTGCGGGTAGGGATGACTTCCACCCATTTGGACACATAGTCAACCGCAAGTAAAATGTACACAAACCCACAAGAATTAGGGAACGGACCCATAAAGTCTATCCCCCATACATCAAAGATTTCACAATTCACAATTTGTGGCATTTCATTACGGCGCCCAATATTACCAACCCTTTGGCACCTATCACATGACTGACAAAAAGTGGCCGCATCCCAGAACAAAGTTGGCCAAAAGAAGCCACACTCCAGAACTTTTCTAGCTGTCTTTTTCACACCAAAATGACCACCACACGCATGCTCATGATAGAATTTAAGAACAGAAGACACCTCACTATCGGGAATACACCTCCGAATGACTTGGTCGGCACAATGCCTCCACAAGTTGGGCTCATCCCACACATAATACTTGGCATCACTACGGACTTTGTCTCTTTGAGATTTTGTCATCCCCGGAGGGAATTTATTAGAGACAAGAAAATTTACCAAGTCCGCGTACCAAGGAGCCATTGAATTAACTGCCCAAAGAACCTCATCAGGAAACTCACCCCGGATTGGGGCTTGTTTATAAGGCTTGTCCTCCTCTATTACAAGGCGACTCAAATGATCGGCAACTAAATTTTCAGCCCCCTTTTTGTCCTTTACCTCTATATCAAACTCACTCAACAAGAGAATCCACCGAATGAGTCTCGGTTTAGCCTTTTTTTTAGACATCAAGTATTTAAGAGCAGCGTGGTCGGTGTACACAATGATTTTAGTGCCCAACAAGTAGGACCTAAATTTTTCTAATGCAAAAACTATCGCCAACATCTCTTTTTCTGTGGTGGAGTAATTTCTTTGTGCCCCATTCAAGTTCATAGACGCATAATAGATTACATGCGAGGTACGCTCCACTTTTTGACCCAAAACCGCCCCCACGGCATAATCACTAGCATCACACATGATCTCAAAGGGACGAGACCAATCGGGTGCTTGAATAATGGGGGTGGTTGTCAACCTAGACTTCAACTCATCAAAAGATTGCTTGCAAATATCATCAAAATTAAAATCAACCTCTTTCTGCAACAGGGTGCATAGAGGTGAAGCAATCTTTGAAAAGTCCTTAATAAACCTCCGGTAAAACCCGGCATGACCAAGAAACGACCGGACTTCACGCACGTTGGTAGGGTAAGGAAGTGAAGAAATGACATCAATCTTGGCTTTGTCAACTTCAATACCCCTTTTTGACACAACATGACCCAACACGATGCCTTGCTCGACCATAAAATGACATTTTTCAAAATTTAGGACCAAATTAGTTTCAATGCATCTATCCAACACTAGTCCTAAATGAGCAAGGCATTCATCAAACGAGTCTCCATGGACAGTGAAGTCATCCATGAAAACTTCCATAAATCTTTCCACAAAATCGGAGAATATACTCATCATGCACCGTTGAAAAGTTCCAGGTGCATTACACAATCCAAACGGCATTCTCCGATAGGCAAAAGTGCCGAAAGGGCAAGTAAATGTAGTTTTCTCTTGGTCTTCCGGGGCGATAGGTATTTGAAAATACCCGGAAAAACCATCAAGAAAACAAAAATACGCCCTTCCGGCTAACCTTTCCAACATCTGATCAATAAAGGGGAGGGGGAAATGATCTTTAAGAGTTACCTCATTCAACCGTCGGAGATCAATGCACACGCGAATCCCCGTTTGCTCCCGAGTTGGAACCATCTCTCCCTTCTGATTACGGGCAACTGTGATCCCGTCCCTCTTGGGCACACACTGTGTGGGGCTCACCCACTTACTGTCGGAGATGGGATAGATGATCCCCATCTGTAGTAGCTTCAGGACCTCCTTCTTTACCGCCTCCATCATTGGCGGGTTAAGTCTCCGCTGCGGTTGTCTCACTGGCTTCGCACCCTCATCTAGGTTGATCCGGTGCATACACAAAGATGGACTAATGCCCTTAAGATCGTCAATAGTCCAACCAATCGCAGATTTTCGCTCCCGGATCACCTCAATCAACCTCTTCTCTTGATCCTCAGTCAAACTGCTAGAAATCATGACCGGAAGCGTCTCTCCCTCACCTAGATAAACATACTTAAGGTGCTCAAGGAGAACCTTCAACTCAAGCTCCGGTGCCTTTTCTATAGATGGAATAAGCTTCTCAACCGGAACCTCTAACTTCATGTAACCACGACCCGGTTCTGTAGCAAACATAGCACTCTCTGTAAGACCCATAACCGCTTCCTTCATCGAATCTGAGATGTCAAACTCCAAACTAGCATACCCCAACGCATTCTCTAATGCGGTCTTGAGATTATCATCTCCACTAGACACCTCAAATATCTCCTCTACCAATGGCTCGACCACATCAATAAAACACAGTGACTCCGAATCCTTAGGGTATCTCATAGAGTCAAAGATATTGAACTCCATCACTTGGCCATCAAATTCCATTGTCAAGGAACCATTAGCCACATCAAGCTTTGTCCGCGCAGTCGACATAAAAGGCCTCCCCAACAGTATGGGAGCCTTTGGATCCGACTCCATCTCTAGCACATAGAAATCTACGGGAAATATCATCTTCCCCACTCTAACAAGAACATCTTCTACCAAACCTTTCGGGTAAGCATTTGACCTATCCGCTAGCTGTATCACCACTCTGGTGTCCTGCAATGGTCCCAACTTCAGAGTTTCAAACATCGAATAGGGCATGACGTTGATTGACGCCCCCAAGTCTAACATCGCCTTGTGCTCAGAATCATCCCCCAAAGTAACTGGAATCACGAACATCCCTGGGTCACTGCATTTCTTAGGCAATTTCCACTGATACACTGCAGACACGTGCTCACTAACCTTACCCTTCTTCTTACTCCTCTCCTTTTGATTTCTCTTCAGAGTACACAACTCCTTCAAAAACTTTGCATACCTCGGGATAGTCTGAAGAAGATCCAAGAAAGGAATATTAACCTCCAACCTCTTAAAAGTATCGTAAATCGCCTTGTCAGGCTCTGGCTTTCGATGCTCTTTCAAGGCCTCGGGGAATGGAACCTCCGGCTCATATACAGGAGACTTAGCCTCTGGTGTAACTTCTGTCTGATCGGGTGCCTTCTGTACTGGATCTGAAATCTCAACCTCAATCTCTGGTTCCTCTGCTACAACCTTGTCCTGCAGCTCCTTACCACTGTGAAGAGTGATCGTACATGCATTCTGCTTTGGATTCGGTTCAGTCTGTGAAGGCAGCTTTCCCAAATTCTGAGCCTCCATCCTACCCACAGCATCTGCTATCTGTCCCATCTGTCTCTCCGCACCATCGATACTCGTATCAGCCCTCTGCGATGATGAAGATTGCTAATACTCGTATCGGTTCTCTGCTGATACCGTCAAGGCCTGGTGGATAAGGTACTCATACTGAGCCAGATGTACGGAACATATCTTCTCGTAGATTGTCCTCGCCGCTGCGGCCGCTGTGGTGGCGTGGCTGCCCAAATGGTGGTCTATAACCCCGATATCGCCTGTTGGTAACTCTCCTGATTACCAAAGCTGCGTCCCCGACCACCCTGGCGATTCTGCTGCGACTGCACCCCATCTCGAAATTAGGATGATTTCTCCAGTTGGGGTTATAAGTGTTACCCATCGGCTCTCGTCCTCGCACAAAACCAATTGCATTGACATCCTCCATCTCACCCGTCGCAACGAAGGGCATGAATCAGTAGGGTGCATAATGTCATAGCAAATCCCACACGCTTCGGTGTCGTCCCGTAACCAACCGCTTTACCATACCCTTAAGATCCTCCATATCTGTCTCGAGCTTACTAGTCAACCCATCATAGAACCCGCGCTAACCTGTCTCACGCTGACCTCTTGCCATGGGTCCTCGTACTCTTAGCTAGCTCCTCGATCAATTTTTTAGCTTCATCAGTGGTCTTATTCAAAATACTTCCCCCACAGCACGAATCCACTAACCTCTTATCCTGAATGGTCAACCCCCCATGAAAATAGACGATCAGCTGATCCTCAGTAAACCCATGATATGGACAACTCCTACAAATCTTGTGGAAGCGATTGTAGTAGTCGTAAAGAGTCTCATCTGCCCTTTGCTCCATATTGCTGATGTCTCTCTTCATTACATTGATCTGGTCCTGAGGGAAGAACTCCTCCAAGAATACTTCTTTCATCTGCTGCCATGTCGTGATACTGTTGGGGGGCAAGTGGGAGTACCAACCATTCGCGTTATCTTTCAGTGTGAAAGAAAACGCCCTCAATAATGTGTATGCTCTATCGGAATCGACACCGGCTTCATACTCGACGCATTTGCACAAATTGAGAGATGTCTTTGATTGGGATCCTCTCCGGCATCCCCGTGAAGTGCGGTAGGCGATTGAGTAGCTCCGGCTTCAACTCCAATGTCACCCCTGCAGGTAAGGCCGGGAATTGGACGGCATGTGGTTGCTCATTCCAATTCGGGGCAGTCCTTTGCCACAAAGTCTGTGGAGGAACTGCTTGTTCACCACCACCACCACCACTACCACCATTATTATTTTCGTCCTGCATCTCTTCAGCTAATAATATCCCCTTTACTCTCCTGCTTTGTTGTCGCCCTTTCCTGAAAGATCTTTCGATTTCTGGGTCAAGCGAAACAAGTAGATTATTAGTAGAACGGGTGTGAACCATGCACGGTTACACACCACAGGGGATCAGGGGAAATCACTTAGCAGATAACACAAATACTAAAATAAAAAGAAATAAAATGAAAAAGAAATAGATTAAGAAAAGAATAAGATCGTAAACAATTACACCGTTCCCCGGCAACGGCGCCAAAATTTGATAGGCTTAGTCGCACACCTACTAAATTAAATCGGGACTCGGGCACAAGAATGTAGCAAAGGTAAGTCCAGAGTCGAACCAATGAAGAACGGTATTAGTTACGAACTAGTCACGGACAAATGGGGGTTTTGTTTGTTTTTGAATTACTTCCTAAGAACAGAAATTAAACTAATTAAGAGTAAAAACAATGATTTCGAAACACTTCAGATTTGATTCAATCCCCACCTAATTATGCAATTATCATTGATATCTCTTTTCAATGTCACCCTATTCACCTGATCACGAGATATATTTCAATCTCTGTTTCTTCTTTCAGAATAGTTACTAGCAGTGGCACACTCACTAGAAACCCTAATTAATAAATTAATCTAACTGGCACAGTATAGATCGCAGAATTAATTGATGAACGATTTAAGAAACTAAGATCAAGAATGCTTTCTATGATTATTTCACACAGATAATCACCTAATTTTACCCACTTCACAATTTACCATGGCACATGCATAAATCGTAAAGATGCTACTCATGAATTCCTACACTGGCACAGTAATAGACAATTCTAGCAAAGATTTATAAACAGAACAAGTGAATTGGCCAAATCCACAAACCCTAATTATAAATCTAAAATCAACACGAGCAAAATTATGAATAGGGATAAACAAATTGAAAAGAACAATACCTCAAATTGATAATTAGGGGTTCAAGCAATCAAATCCAAAGCAAAAGAGCTTAAGCTTCCATGGATGTTCTAAACTTTTCTCTAGGCAAAATAAAACAAAAGCTGAACCCTAATTATGTTTTTCAAAAGAGTATTTATACTCCTCCCTAATTAAACCTAAAAAAACTAATAATAAAAATAAAAATAAGAAAAGGAAAAGGAAAAAGATAAAGAAAAGTAAAATACATTAATTCCAAAATTAATTCCTTCAGCCGTGTGTAAGTGCTCCAATTTGAGCTTGTTAGAATTTTCGTTATAAAATTAACGAAAGTTATAACAATTACTAACATTCCTAACTATCCTAACTTTCCTAACAAAGTGAGGGTAAAATGGGCATTGTTATTTAAGGTTAAACCTTAAAAAGAATCTCAAAAAAGAAAAACAAATGAAGAAAACCAAATATAGCAATGCTGGAAACAAAAACTGGCTGGTCAATTTGAATTTTGAAAAAGATTATTCTTCTTGTCCAAAGCTGAAGCTGCATTTAATGAACAGTGCACGCTGCCTGATCCTATCCGCGCGGACAAGTATGTAATTTTCAGAGGGCTATAAATTGAGCCCTCCAGTCACAAAAATAAAAAGGAAGAACACAATAGCAACGAAGTTCTGGCGAAATATAGAGAGAAAACAGTGAGAATTCTCAAGAATTGTCACCTTTTTCTTTCCAATCTTTCCCAACTCATACTCATCCACTCACTCTCATATTAAAGCCCTAAACACTCATACACTCAAGCCAAACACTCAAGAACACAAGGAAGATTGGTAAACCCTCCTCTTCCTAACCCTAAATCTCATCCATGCATGCATCTTCAAACTACAAAATGTAGTTCTTTCATCTTCTTTCTCTAGATCTAAGAAGATCACCATGGAAGACCATCTCCATGGATGATCTTCTACAAAGATCAACATTATTTTCAAAAGCTTTTCTTGCTTACTTGCAAAAATGCACTTTCAAAACCCTAAAAAACCATTTTCAAGCACTAAATCTTGATTTCAAAGGGTAAAATCCCCCTCCCCAAGCAAATGAAATGCTTAGTCCTAATGTACCCCAAGGATGGTTTGGTATAGTTGATTCACCACTAAAATGTCTAGTGATCACTAACCAAAACCTAGGGAAATGGGGACAAGCATGGATGCAAAACCCCCCTTAAAATCATATTTTCTTTCTTGAGAAGTTGCTGTCCAGTAGCAAATTTTCTCAGACCTCAGTCCATGGTCTTAATTTTTGGACACAGATGAACTTGGAATTTGGTGTTGACTACAAAACACTTTTTGTAGCCAACATCCAGAGCTTTCCAGACATATTTTTACCTTATTTTTTGGGTGAGTAAAACTCCTCTTTTCAATTTTTCTTTCAGAGGCTAGTTCATCAGCTTCTGGGAATCCAGATCTCATATCTGAGGTTTCCAGAAGGTTTTGACCCCTCAAATCTTCTCCAAAATGGAAATTTCTTTCACACAAAGTTTATTCAAGGAGTCTAGAGAAACTTTCATTCTCTGAGTTCATCCAGATTATGAAGTTTTAGGACCCTTGAATCCATTTCAAAATCAGGTGTCTGCTGCCATTTCCTTCTGGCAGAAGTGACTTCTCAACTTCAAAAGGTTTTTTGAGTACCAAATCTCAAACCAAAAATTCTCCAAAAAATCATGGGATCAGTTTAAAGTCTTAAAAAGACATCCCAATTTTTACTTTTTCCAGTTTCAACTTATTTTGGCCAAAACACACACACACACACACACACAAATGATTTTCAGCTTGGAAGACTCGTTTTACGAGGCGCGTCGGGTGCACACTAACGTCCTTCCCGACGCGTAACATGACCTCCGAACCTAAATCTCTGATCTCGGGCTTTTTTCAAAGTTTTGGCCCTTCAAAATTAAAATGGCGTGGCGACTCCGTTTTTTCCGGTTTTATTTGGTTTTTCAAAGAAACGCGAAAATCGAATTTTTCCCGCGAAAAAGGCAACACATCGTTACAGTGGCGACTCCGCTGGGGACTAAGCTTTTTAATAAAAAATGGTATTCGGTATATTGGTGGAAACCACTAAATTTCCCGTTATCGCCTCCTAACACGAGTCGGGGATAAATTGTGGTCTAACAATCCCACGTACCGGTATCACCGTTTTCAAAAAAAAAAGCTTTTGAGGGTCAAGCTTCCGTCCCGGTTTCGGAAATCATTTTTGTGTGTGTGTTGATTTTTGCACAGTTTTCATGTTGTTTTGGCCGCCTCGGAGAAAGTCAAAATTTTTGACTGTCGGAATAATGTCCCTAACTGTCGGAATTTTCATGCTTACGTGCTTATGTGCTCATAAAAAAAAATTCAAAAAAAAAAAGATTTTCAAAAAAAAAAAGAAAATTTCCAAAAAAAAATCATGCATCATATTTTTAAGACACATAAAAAATCTCTATTTTACTCAGAAAAAGAATATAGACTGCTTGCACACTACGCGCACGTGACCGTACACTGCACACTACGTCCTTAACCCGGGGAAATCCTTGTCGCGGTCCGTTTGGTCTTATTACGCCTCTCGGATGAGCACAGGACTACCCA
The DNA here is from genome assembly GCA_022495995.1 of Adenophora triphylla var. japonica. Taxonomy (NCBI): domain Eukaryota; kingdom Viridiplantae; phylum Streptophyta; class Magnoliopsida; order Asterales; family Campanulaceae; genus Adenophora; species Adenophora triphylla. The sequence continues at coordinate 107,597 of JAFEMH010001055.1, forward strand.
AACATCCCATGGAGCCTCGTGTCGACCATGCACTTGTCCGTGACACACTTTGTCCGAGACCCGGTTGGTTTTTAGTCTGGTCTGTGTCATGCCCTGTCCGTGTATAGACCTTTCCTTTCAAGCCTTTGTCGGCATACCGACTCAATATCTCTCGGGTCCCTAATCAGTCGCTAATCAGTCGAAGTTCTGCCGGTTTTCCGCCGCAGACTTTGACCAAGATATTGACCGGCGCCTTGACTTCGGCTCTGACTGGCACAAATTATACACTGACTCCCAGCATTGACACTGAGTCATCAAGGATTAATGACTATTCCATGCCTAATTACGGCTTAACTGACGACAAGTCAAGATCAATCTTGGACGCTTATCAGTCCAAATCATGCCGACTTTTTGTCGAGCCCTCGGACATGATCTTGACTTTCGACGTCAGCTTTGTCCGTAATTTACATCGAATGCTCGTTAAGACTCGATTACCCGCCAGACTTTTAGGATCGTTTTTCTTTCGGTCGGTGGGACCCGCTTGCCCTATAGGACCCTCGCCCGGGGCTGTCCACCCTGGGAGGTCGAAATACAGGTGGAATACGAGGGGCTTATAGACGTAGTGACGGGGCCCACTGATCCAGGAATCAGAGTAGTTTGCGAAAAAGAAGAGCAATCTTTTCCAACCGATTAGGTTAATAAAACATGTTTTAAGTAAACGTGAACAAATAACTGCATGTTGCATGAGCCAAAAGCCCAAACACCTACCCTCCTTCCATTCCCAGACATCTGAACCTTCATGTCCTTTCCCCCGCAGCTCCGCACAAAGCTTGGTTTCGGGCACCGAGTCACCGTTTGATCAGCCGGAAGAGTCAAGCGCATCGCCAGTTCGCCGTTTGTTCCAACTCGGGTTTCAGAATGTCTGCATGCTGGATGATGGGAGAACGTCATCCGCCTCCCGGACCCTCAGACAGAGCAACAGCGGAATCAGCCAGCAGACAGATGAGGTTACGACAGGAAGCACAGCTGAAACAGCCTTACGGAGGCTATTAAGAGTCACGCTCGGCCGCCAGCCTCAATCCGGATGGCACCTTCACCGTGGAAGAAGACGAGGATGCCAACCCCACTCTCAGTCGCCCTGATTACACCAGGATGCCGCCACCCACCTCCTATGGTGCCACTACCAGAACCCATGCTCCTCGATTTTCGGGTCAGCCAGCTCCCTACCACAGACCACCGGATCCATGCAGCCGACGGCACAAATCAGCGGGGCAAAATCAGGACGGAATGTCTTCTCATGGTTGGGGCTATCTCGGAATGCCACAGCTGATCGGGATCCCTCCTCAGCCGAACCGATCAATCCGGACCTTCACAGCAACAGCCACAGCCGGAATGCCGCCACAACTTGGTTCTGGACCACAGCCAGGAGCCCCTCCTCAGACAGACCAGTTCAGCTCCTCACACAAATCCATTCCTCACTCAGACTTCTACGGGTTACCAAGCCTCCATCCCGGTGTCATCTGAATCACCAGGACCGCAGCACCCTCTTACACACCTTCACCACAAGCAGCCATGCAATTCAACAATCCGGACAGCCCGCACTCAAGCCTACTTACGGGCCCCACTCTGGAAATCCAAGTTATCCGGCTACATCGGGGCTGCCCCCACCTACTTTGCCAGTTGAAAATCCACAGCAAGCCGCAAGGTTCTACCCTTTTGCTCAGGCTCCTACTCATGCTCCCCAGGGTAACTCAGCCCAGACAGGTTTTCACCTACGTCCCTGACCGCCGTTCCCTCCACCAGCCCGCCTCCAGTGGTAGTTCCTCTCTCTAGCTCAGCCACTAGCTTGAATGCCACGGCTCCGCCACAAGACCCTCATCTGGCCTGGTTCATGGAACAACACAAGGAAATGAAAGCGCAGATTGCCGAACCGACTGCCAAAGTCCGCCTTCCGGCCTACAGACCGGACTCCATTGTTCCCCGCCCCACAAATTCGTGATGCCAAATCTGGATCTCTTTGATGGAACCGCATGTCCGAAAACCCATTTGGACACGTATACCTTGGCGATGAAAGCCAAAGGATGTACCAATCAGCAACTGGCTGACTATTTCAGCTTATCCTTGAAGTCCAGTGCCTAAAGTGGTTCTTCCGTTTGAAACCTGAAGCCAGGGCTACATGGGACCAGATTACCAATGCCTTCACAGAAAAATATAAGGCCAACTTGGAATGGGAAACAAATAGGGTTGACCTACAAACAACAGTGCAGCGTCCTGATGAGAATGTTGGGGACTTTTACAAGCGGTGGAATCCTAAACTCAGCTGAAATGGCCATCCCTCCTTCCGAAGAGGAACAACTGGACATCTTCCAGCCATGCTTGAAACCACATCTGAGAGCCTCCTCAGTCACTTCCCATACTCAGACTTGCGGGCCATGGTTAACTCTGCAGCTAAGTTTGAAAAGGCCTACAATCAGCAACCGGCTGCTGCACCTGCCTACAGATATCGGGCTCCTCCTGCAAACATCGCCCCTGCTCCTGCCAAAGGCAAAGAGACGATTAACTATGCGGGACAGGAATGTAATAACACGACTCCTTTTGCTCCCAGGAAACCAGCCGAGCCCAGACCACGGGTCATGAATCTCGAAAACTTTGGGATGCCCCTGAATGACATCTTTAGGGGACTGGTAAAAGAAGGCTTGCTGCGGCCTTTGGAGAATTTCCAACCCAGAAATCCGAATGCTCCCGTGGATACTACAAAGTATTGTGCCTTTCATCAAGCTCACGGACATCTGACTGACAGCTGCTTCACTCTGAAAAAGGCAATCCAGGGGCTAATAGAGCAAGGAAAGTTGGAAGGCCCCGAAGGGCCTAACACAGTCAAAAATCCGCTGCCACGGAACCATAATCAGGTGAATATGATTGAATGCGGAGAATCTTCACACGCCCAGGAAGATGCTGATGAAGGTCCCCAAATACCCGTGGCCAATCTCGTCGAGGATCCTGAATTCGGATTCCCCCTCAGCCTCGAGGATATCGAACGAATCAACCCATCTTGGTCTCATGTCAGAGACTCCTTGCAAGAATACGAGGCCCGCTATTTCTCGGATAAAGGGAAAACCGATACCGAAGAACTGGGGCTGTTCCGCTCAGAACATGAAAGAACCATTTACACAAGATGGTTAGAACAATCGAGAAGAATCGAACAAGAAAGCTTCCGGCGGGCACCTGTACTGGGGCTTATCAGCAAAGAGGCCGAAGAGCATCTGGAGCTAGTACACTTCTGCAAATTGGCTTTGGGAGAGCCCGAATATGATCCCGAGAACAGTGAAGAATCAGAAGAGGAGGATTCCTTCTATATCCTACCTGGCGTCAAATATGTGCCGCCCCCTCTCACTCTTCCCCCGCAATTTCTGGGAGGAGAAGCTGAATCGCAGTTACCATCACTTCCGGGAATGGGAGCATATGACGACTTCTGCGGCTGCACGCACCCCTCTTCCCTAACAGATTTGACCGTCGCTCTCTCTCAGTGGATCCCCGTGGCATGGGAAGACGATTCCGATGACAGCCATGACGATGACGATGATGATGACGAGACGAGAGCGAGTCAACTGAGGCCCCAGACGAAATCAATCTGGAACAATCATGCCCAAAATGAACCAAGCCACAATGGTTGGTTGTCACCAAGCGACAATGAAGGACCGCCAGAAAGTGCGGATCAGATTCCAATGGAGACAGACCCCTACGAGGTGTCACTTGTAAGATGCATTTGTGGCCAATGCCCGGATACTCCAGAGGATGAGGGACAGCAAAGCCCGCGCCCAGATCCGTACATATCCGAAATCCTAGAACACAACGTTCCTTATAAGAACCTGAATGGTGAATGGAGAAGGGTTTATTGAAGCACTGGTCGAAAATGGAGGGTTTCAGCCATCGCAAGATGAAGAATTTGTAAACGCTATTGGATCTTTTCTTCTTTCCCACGACGGATGGCGTAACAACTGTAAGGGTCACAGCTGGGCGCCCGAGCGCAGCGAATGCCTGATCACTGAAAAGGGTTATCGACTCGGAACGTCCCAGCGGCCTTCATACCTATGAGTCCACATGACGCCTTTCTAATTGCTACAGGGCCTCACAATGCACCCCGGGTGCTCCTTATTTGGACACAGACTCATCGAGCCGCTACCTCAAGCTCCGAAGGGAACGTTGCCTATCCTTCACCTGCGGCCGCCCACCTGCAGACTTGAAAGAAAAAGGATATACGATGAGATGGAGGCCGATAGCCACAACTCTGGGGCCATCCAAGGGATGAAATCGAAAGCCGCCAGTCCCGACAATAGCAACTCTTGTTGCATGATAACAATGAGCAAGGCCGGCCATGAGAGTGAATCGAGGACGCCTGAGCTTGCGGGCCATCCAAGGGGGCAACAACACAACCCCAGACTCAGAAGCCGGCAACTTGGGAAGCAGCCATAAGGGCCGCCCAGGAAGAGGCCAACACAGCTCAAGCTCAGCCCGCACCGCTGCCAGGCCGTCAGACCAATGGCCAACAGCCAAAAGGGCTCCCGTTAACGCTGGCAGCTGAAGAAATCCAGTCAAGAGACGACTGATGAGGAAGTTAATCTGCTAACCCGATCCGGCAGATTTTCCAAGGAAATTTCAAGGCAGATAAGAAGGCCACAGACCAAGCACCAAAAGAAGATCGCCGCCCCTATGCTAAGACAGCGGAAACTCCAGACCCTGAAAAAGAGGATCCCGTGCTCACCCAGCCAAGCAAACACAGGCCAACATTTCCCTCTGGTCTCTACTCACTTCGTCTTATCCCCATAAGCTGAAGCTTGGAAGAAAGCCTGGCTCGCACTCTCGTGCCTATTGATGCTACTTTGATGATGTGCACACTGATTGGAAACATCCACTACGGGAACATAATCACTTTCACAGATCTCGACCTCCCTCAATTTGGGGCTGATCATAATGAGCCTCTCTTCATCACAGTCCAGCTGGATGAACGACGCCTCCCTCGGGTCCTGGTTGATAATGGGTCCGGAATGAACATTCTTCCAGCAAAGATCATGAGCTTGCTTGATATCAAGACTACAGACTTGAAGCCTTCTTCTCTCACAGTCAAAGCTTACGACTCAACATCCCGAGCAGTCCTCGGAGTTGCTACTTTAGACCTCTGGCTTTGGACATAAATTGATACCTGTGGAATTCCAGGTTATCGACATCCCGATTACTTTCAATGCCCTGCTGGGAAGACCTTGGCTGCACCAAGTCAAAGGGGTCGCCTCAAGCCTCCACCAGTGTGTGAAATTCGTCTCGAATGGGGATCTGACGACCATTTACGGAGATTTAGTCACTTTAGAGGGCACAGATACATGCCGAATACCTATTCTGAAATCAAACATGACGAGGAAGGTCACATGCTAACGGGCTTCACGGCCGGCCTCCCAAGGCCCAAGTGTGCAACACAGATCGACGGCCACTCGGGATAAAATCCCACCGGTCTTGAAAATGATGAGAAAATGAGCTATCTACCTGGCTCGCTTGGGAAGCGCCAACAAGGAACTTTCAAACTCATCGAAGTGAAAGGACAAAATACTCGCCACGCCTTGGATACCAGGCCTCCCCAATGGACACTGCAAAGGGAAAGAGATTTGAAGCCGCCACAGGAAAGGATCCCGGCTACAATCCCAAATCTCTCCCCTTTCAGCCTAATTTGGCTGACTACTTTGTAAAGGGTCCCACACAACCAGGAAACATCACAGAGCCCACTCCTACGGCAGGATGGCTAAAGCTACAGGATAGCCTCAACAAGTTCAGAGGAACCAAGGCTAACCCGGTCCGTAGAATGTTCCTGGACCTACCCAAGATACCTGGGGCTACCACTACCATGAAGAGTGAGTATACCTTCAGAGGCGTGCCTGACCTGGTGGAACAGCCGAGAAGCTCACAACCACTATTCCTCCTGCCCAGGAAGATCCGAAACCTGAATTCGAACTGACAGTGCCAAAAGCTAAGGCCACGGAATTTCCCTCAGATGATTGGGATGGTCTGGTTATGCAGCAATTGTTCGAAGAAGAAGTCCAGGTGCCAGACCTGATTGATCTTGCTCAGCCCAAGAGATGATAGCAGCAATTGAGAAGGGAAAACAAAAACAGCACAGTTCCCGAGTCATGAGGCCACCAACAGCAAAGCCGCTAAAAAATTGGGAAAACCTCTCAGGCCCGTCCGCGACTAAGGAGGAAATGATCACCAAGCTTGGATTGGTACCCCGTCCCTTTGTGTCAATCTAGGACAAGTCCTCCCAGCCCTCTCTCTGCCAAGATCGAGTCTCTAGGGTCGTCCGATGGCCTTACGCCTGAAGACTACGAGTCTGTAGCAAGCACTGTATTCCCTTTCGTTTTCAATGAAATGACGAACCTTTCTGAGTATCCCTTGATTGCCACTTTAACTAATGATGAATTAATTAATAAAAAATTTTTTTAATAATAATTCATTAGATAAAGAAGCAGACACATTAAACAAAAAAAAATCAAACAACAAAAAAAAATCTTTAAGCAGGTTGTCCGGAAGAGGAAAATCGAGCCCAAGCTGCCGAAGAGATTTTGACGAGTGTGAATTTGGGAACTGCGGAAGAGCCTAAAGAGACGCAGATTGGTCATTTCTTCGAAGGAAGTGGAAAGGATGCTCTGCAAAATCCTACAAAATCCTCAATTCAAAGAAAGTTGCCCTCTTCATCAAAGAAAACATCATGTGCAGATACGTGCCCTTGAAATCATTTCAGATAATGGATCCCACTTCGAAGGGGAATGTGACAGGTTGCTGGCAGAATTCCGAATAACCCGTCACAAGTCATCACCCTACAGGCCCCAAACCAACGGAGCCGTCGAAGCAGCAAACAAGACTCTGGAAAATATCATCCGGAAAATGGCTGTCCAAGGCAGAGATTGGCCCGAGAAGTTACACCTGGCACTCTGGGGCTACAGAACATCAGTCAGAACGGCAACTGGGGAAACACCTTTTGCCCTCACATACGGAATGGAAGCCGTACTCCCAATCGAGCTGGAAATACCCTCGCTCCGTACACCGCTGGAAGCCAAATCAACGAGGTCGAATGGCTCCAGAGTCGCCATGACGAATTGGCCCTACTAGACGACGCCACTCGAAGGCCATGGAACACATCCGGGCCTACCAAGGCAGAATGGCCAGAGCCTTCGACAAGAAAGTAAAGCATCGGAGATCCGAGAAGGTGATCTCGCTCTAAAAGAAAAGCCCCCAGCCCGATCAACCCTCTCGGCAAATGGGAGCCTGCATGGGTCGGGCCACACGCCGTCCAGAAGATCTTCTCTGAGGAGCCATGCAACTTGCGGACCTCCACGGGAATCCCTTTGTACACCCAGCTGAATGGTGACAAGCTGCGCACACACTACGCATAAAAAAAAAAACAAAAAAGAGTGCTAAAAGAGTAATACCCAACTAGGTTAGAAACCCGAAAGGCGGCCTAGGTAAAAAACAGGTTGCACCAAAAAAAAAAAAAAAAAAAAAAAACAAAAAAAAACAAAAAAAAAGAGTGCTAAAAGAGTAATACCCAACTAGGTTAGAAACCCGAGAAGGGCAGCCTAGGTAAAAAACAGGGTTGCACCAAAAAAAAAAAAGACAAAAAAAAAAACACAAAAAAAAAAGAGTGCTAAAAGAGTAATACCCAACTAGGTTAGAAACCCGAAAAGGGCGGCCTAGGTAAAAAACAGGGTTGCACCAAAAAAAAACAAACAAAAAAAAAAACAAAAAAGAGTTCACCAGCCGACTACGAAGACCCGAAGCTCCTCAAAATGAGGGGAACGAGGAAATGGAAACGGTTCGGCCTAAAGCACAAATAAAAGCCATACTTTGGCATCAATACAATTGATCAGACCATGAAAGCGTCTCGAAAAACTCTAAAGCAATTCAAATATTCATTACAAGTTAAAAGCTCTTTGATGAGTCTAAGCCCGATTCATTCCTACAACTGGCAACCTGCTAAAGGAAAACTAAGATACATAATCAAACTAATGTGTCTGTCATGGCAAGAAAGGGATACTTGGAAACCTCAGAGTCACTCCAAGCCACTCGTACTGGCCTCTCCCTTCTTCTTCCCCCTCCGAGTCTTTCTCTTCTGAACCGGAAAAATGTCGGGATTCCTCCTACCAAGCTCTGGCATAGGAACAGGGTCATCAAACCGGCCTCTGCCAGGGCCTTAGGAGCCCTGAGCGTCATCCTCATCTCCTGCAACCTAGCTGGAACATAGGAGCCCTCCTCTCCTGCCTCTCTACGTAAGCCTCATAATCGGTCACAGCGTCTCCGCTCCTGCCATGAGGGTTGGCCCTCGCCTCGCCTCCTCCTCTCAGAGCAGCCCGGTCCTCCGCACCTACAATGGCCTCACGCCGTCTCAAAATAGCCACCTGAGTCTCTCCCACATGCCCCTCGCACCAATCCAGGTACCAAGTGGTCAGGAATACCGGTCTCCTGACGCTGAGAATGACCCGAGGAGGAAAGGCATCGTACCTCCATACTCGGGAAAGAAATGGAAACACCGAGGGATCATCCATGGAAACAGGAGCCACCACCCTGGTGGCTACATCATCAAAGCCCTCCAAAGGAACCTGCTCCAAGCCAAACTGCCTAAGGACCAGAGCCGGAATGTAGAAACTGGACTGAGAAAGCCCCGGAAGCATAACCACATGGGACCCGTCCTGAAGCACTCTGCGAGTCTCCACCCGCCAACAAGGCACTGACCATCTGATATCTTCAGCCTGGCGACCCGCCATCCAACGCTCCCACGAGCCCCACCATCAAAATCTACATCAACACCTCTCCTGGCAAAAGTCCAAGGCCTGATCATATCAGAGGTTTCCCGAAGAACCCCCAAACGCTCCATCAGCCACAGGGTCAAGAGAAACGGGCTGCCCCCGTGCATGTACCGCCGTCCGGTAGCTAATCTGTCGAGAGCATGAAAAGTCTCCCCAAGAATCAAAGGAACGACATCTCTGCCCAGGCGACAATGAACGACAACATCCAGCAAAGCTCGATGACAGATCCCAAAGGAATAGACCATGAACAAAGTGCCGAACATGCAAAGTGCAAAGGCATCCCAATAGGCGTCATCCACCAAGCCTAAGCCCCTAAATCTGTCGGGAGACCGGAAATATCAAAATGGTCGGGACCGGCGGATCATGCCTCGTGCTTCCTCCGGGGAAAGATGAAGAAGGTTGCACAACTTGTCAACAAAAGAAGCTCCTCCGGACAAAGGAATTGCTATCTCCTCCACCTCCGGACCTCCAAGCAAGGCCCGAAATTCTTCCACAGTCGGAACAATCTCGTTGAAGGAAAGGCAAAAGACATGCCTTCTAGTATCCCAAAACGAAGAAGAAGCCCTTAAGAGGTCATAATCCGGAACCAATTCTTTGAGAGACCACAAGCATCGTACCTTGTACCGTTCTTCAAAGAAAGACCTTCTCTCATGCATAATTTCCCGGGACCAATCCTTGAACTTGTTGAAAATGACATTTGGGACTCTTGGGACAATTTTGAGGAGCTTTTCTAAGGCTTTCCATGGTTTTTTCTCTCTTCCTCCCCAAATGGCTGCTCGGGTTGGAGGTTGAAGAAGATATTTGAATTTGAAATAAAGCAAAGCCAGGTTTTAAAGCAAAATCAAAGGAGACACTGTCAGATGCCGCCCCATCCGCGCGACACGTTTGCTCCCCATCAGAAAAATCTGGAACAGCCCAAGCCGCCACACCAAAAAGGGAATATTCCGTCCCGCTGCTCGAAACTTGTGCAAAAACCCTCCCCAAACGAGTCCCATATACCAAACACCCTTGCAAAAAAAAAAAACAAGGCTCATGCAACACTGCATTCATATCTCATTGCATTCATAAAATAAAATCCTAAATTATTACATTCCAAAAAAAAAAAGAGTGTACAAAAAAAACAACAAACAAACATAAATAAAATCCTAAATTATTACATCAAAAAAAAATGTGCATGATCTGTACAAATCTAAATCTAAAAAAAAAAATAATAAAAAATCAATCGGAGTCTCCAGCACCCGATGTCTCCCCGCCCTCGCGACTCGGCCCGCCCGTCAGGAGCCCTGAAAGTCTCGGGCTCAGAATCGTCTCATCTCCAGAAAGAGGCTCGCCGGGACCAACTGGCACACTTGACAGGGTAAACCCAGATCCCTGAAGAAATCGAATCCCAAGGTGAAGGCGTCCGACTCTGAACATACGGAGACGACCCACCATGCCGCCAGACGTGTCCCGCCCGCGCGGACCCCAAGAATGACGTGATCCAAGGCAGCTGCCGCGCGGTGATCATGAGAGGAGAAAGAGGGGTCTCTGAAGAAGTCTCCGAGGGACAGGAGAAGCCTCCCGTCGGACAGGTGCCGCCGTGGTCTCTCGCCCAGCCTGAGGTGCCCGCAAGCAACCATCCTCCGATGAACCTCTTGGCTCCGATTACTTTCGCGATGTCTCCACGACCACCTCCGAAAACTGCACAAAAGCAAAAGCGTCAAAAAAAAAAAGAAGTGATGCTAGAGATGATGAAACAAAAGAAAGAAAAGAAGGGGAAAAGGTGAAGCCATACCTTCATACCCGGACGAGGCCGGAAAGCTCGTGGAAGCCGCCCGGCTTGAGGGACCTGACCCTCATCGGACCCCATCCTGGATGTAGGAAAAATCCGTCCGAGGGTACCGCGGGATCCCAAGCCCCTCCCTCTCCAAAACCTGAGGCAGCCTCAGCCTCCTCAGACGAACGTCGCACATGGCTCGACCGCCACGAAGTCCGAGAAGTGCTGCCTGCCGCGGATCATCCCAGGTCACGACCGATCGCTCGGGTGCATCACATCGGCGGGAGGCTCCATCCGGTGTCCTCAAAGGCGAGTTCACGCCATGCCGGCGCGTCACCCTCTCTCCCAGACAGCAGACGTCGCAAGTCAGGCCCTCAAAATCCTCCGCTGACCGCCCAGGTCTCAGCGCCTTCAGCTGCGCTACCTCAAAGCGATCCCAGGGGAAGAACATCATCCCTCATCCGTCTCCCTCCGCCAAAGGAAGGCAATCCGCGCACCTGAGAGTCGCACGCCCCGGAGCTTATCTTTTCCCTGCATGCTTGGACCAAGACTGCATGGCCGGATACGCCCCGACGTACGCCTCAGGCTGCCTCCACACCGTGACGTGGAAAAACTCCAACGCCCATACCTGCGAAAGGTAAAAATCCAATCAATCCAGTGCAAATAAAAGTGCGTGCTCAAAGGAAAGAGGGAAAGCAAAAAGAGAGCTTATACCTCCAGAGCAAACTCGAAGCAGTACAGGGAGCTCACAGCCTTCCGGCTGTATCTATCAAGAGCGAAGTACAGCTCAGCCAGCCCGGCCTCCCCCCAGGAAACATCTCCAACCGTCTCCATGTCCTCCAAGGACCTCAGCAAGGCAAAGACTGCCGTCCCCTCAGCATGCCCAAAGAGCGTGCTCGAAAAGGTAAACCAGAGGAAGGACCTAGCAATCTGCTCGGCGCTAAACCTATCCTCCCCAGCCTCGTAACTCGCGATGGTCTCCACGATCTTGCCGAAGACCACGGCATACTCCATCCCCATCCCCTTTTTGGGAATAGGGGAAAATCCAAGAAGAGCCTGCAGGTCCGCGTCACTGTAGCCATCTCTCCACTCAATGCTGCGTCCATTGAAGGACAGACCCGTGATCGCAGCATAGTCAGAAGGCGTAACAGTCGCCTCGCCCCAGAAGAAGTGGAAGGTGTGGGTCGCATCCCACCAGTGCTGCGCCAGAGCAAACATCAAGCCCTTGCACTTAGGGAACTTGACCAGTCCCCTCAAGCACTCGACAAACTCCCAGAGCCCCGTCTCGACAACGATCTGTCTCGGACTCGGCAAAGCTCCTCGGCCCGCATTCGGAAGCCGGTCCCACAAGTCAATCACAGACTCCACCGATCCTCGAGTCTTCATCTTGTTCAGCTGCTCCGTCACAAAACGGTTTCCGCCCTAAAAAAAAAAGAGAGAAAATGTCAAAAAGATTGCATTTGCATTTACATTAAAAAAAAAAAATTCGACAGCATAACAGCATACAATGAGCATAGCCCCATTTTTCTCGCATGAAAGAAAACAATTTGCAAGTCCCAATGCATTCATCAAAAAAAAAAAAAAAAGGATGCATTCCTACGGAAGTAAAAACTCCGTCCCATTTTCAACAAAAAAAATGCATACATGCATATCATCCATCTTACATGCAACGGGAGGAAAAATCCGTCCCACTTTTCAAAAAAAAAATCCTAAACATACATACATCTCATATTGGCAAAATGCCCATTCTTTCCAAACAAAATGCATGCATTGCATCATCATTCATCAATATCAAAATTCAATTTCAAAAAAAAATCATCATCATCAAGAACATGCAATATTCAATTTCAAAAAAAAAAAATCACAATTCTTCGAATTTTCACATGCAATTTTCGAATTAAAAAAAAAAATGTGGCAAAAATGCCAATTCTTTTCCCAAGCAAAATGCACATTTTTGGGACACTCACAAATTCATTGCAACATTGCATATCATCAATATCAATATTCAATATTCAAAAAAAAAAATTCAAAAATCACCCAAAAATTTCAAGCAAGAAATCGACAAGAGGATCAAGAGGATTCGAAGTATACCGTTCGGAGATGCGGATCCGAAGCCCAATGTTGCCAAGCATCGGGGTAATGCTCCTCCGCAACCGATTGCGAAAGATTGTAATGCCTCCTCATCCGGACGAGCTCCAATCGCCTCTCCGCTATGGGACCACGTCCTTGGCCTTGAAAAGCGCCTTCCCCGTGTTCCATTGCTCAAAAAATCGAAGAAATCGGACGAATTTTGAAGCTTCTAGGGCCAAAAATGGCTGTTCTCCTCGTCTTTCTCTCTCTGCTCTCGACAGTTTCAAAAAATTGGACTGAGGAAGAAGAAGGGCGTTGGCCCCATTAATACCCCTGACTTTCCATCCCTATCCGCGCGGATGAGATTGTCAGGGTCAAAATGACCCTTTTGCCCCTTAAAATTTCAGGACTCTGCAATTCAGTCCCCAACTTGACAAAGTTAACCAAAGTTAACCAAAGTCAGCCCCTTGTCAAGAAAATCTCCCTGAGCCAAAAACGTAAGACCGAGTGCCCCGAGAAAGATAACGAGATCCCGTATCTTTCATCAAAATCTTCCCCGGCAGTCAAACGTAAGACCGAGTGCCCCGAGAAAGATAACGAGATCCCGTATCTTTCATCAAAATTACCCCCGGCAGTCAAACGTAAGACCGAGTGCCCTTGAGAAAGATAACGAGATCCCGTATCTTTCATCAAAATTATCCCTGAGCCAAAACGTAAGACCGAGTGCCCCGAGAAAGATAACGAGATCCCGTATCTTTCATCAAAATTACCCTAGCCAAACGTAAGACCGAGTGCCCGAGAAAGATAACGAGATCCCGTATCTTTCATCAAAATTACCCCGCAGCCAAACGTAAGACCGAGTGCCCCGAGAAAGATAACGAGATCCCGTATCTTTCATCAAAATTACCCCTGAGCCAAACGTAAGACCGAGTGCCCCGAGAAAGATAACGAGATCCCGTATCTTTCATCAAAATTACCCCGAGCCAAACGTAAGACCGAGTGCCCCTTGAGAAAGATAACGAGATCCCGTATCTTTCATCAAAATTACCCCTGAGCCAAACGTAAGACCGAGTGCCCTGAGAAAGATAACGAGATCCCGTATCTTTCATCAAAATCTTCCCTGCAGCCAAACGTAAGACCGAGTGCCCTGAGAAAGATAACGAGATCCCGTATCTTTCATCAAAATTATCCCCGGCAGTCAAACGTAAGACCGAGTGCCCCGAGAAAGATAACGAGATCCCGTATCTTTCATCAAAATCACCCTGCAAAAAACGTAAGACCGAGTGCCCTGAGAAAGATAACGAGATCCCGTATCTTTCATCAAAATCATCCAACGGCAGTCAAACGTAAGACCGATTTCCCAGACGAATACGTCTCGATTTTCCCATAAAGGCTAACGAAATCCCCAAAGAAAGTTAACGGAATCCCAAAAGCCAACGAAATCTCGAGTAAGACTCGAACTACGAAAGGGCTTGATTCCCACTAGGGATACGTAGGTAGCCTATCATTAGGTCCAGCCCCTCGACCAAAACGGTCACCCTCTCCTTCGGCAGCAGACAAAGTCCACCGAAAGGCCATTTCAAATTAAGGTCCGAGGCGCCTAAAAAGCCATCATCATTAAGGTCCGAGGCGCCTAAAAAGCCATCATCATCAAGGTCCGAGGCGCCTAAAAAGCCATCTTCAAGGTTCGAGGCACCTAAAACGCCATCTCCAAGGTTCGAGGCACCTAAAACGCCATCTCCAAGGTTCGAGGCACCTAAAACGCCATCTCCAAGGTTCGAGGCACCTAAAACGCCATCTCCAAGGTTTGAGGCACCTAAGACGCTATCACTAGAAAGCGATAAATCGCATTCCATCCCCAGCAGAGACCGAAAATGGTCATTCCTATCCCAGAGCGGATACCCATCGACCGAAAATGGTTATCTCTTATCCCAGCAGAGTTTCTTTCCAAAGAACCGACTCAGAACTCGCTCATCAGGTTCGAGGCACCTAAAACGCCATCATCTCCAGGGTCAAAGACCCGAACTACGACTGGCTTGATTCCCATTCGGGATACGTAGGTAGCCTATCGCTAGGTTCAGCCACCCGATCACTCGATCATCCTGCCAAATATGGAGCCTCACTTATCGACGACCCCGCTTCCTTCGAGCGCCGTCGCGAGGGGCTACTGCAGTGCTCCAATTTGAGCTTGTTAGAATTTTCGTTAGAAAATTAACGAAAGTTATAACATTTCTAACATTCCTAACTATCCTAACTTTCCTAACAAAGTGAGGGTAAAATGGGCATTGTTATTTAAGGTTAAACCTTAAAAAGAATCTCAAAAAAGAAAAACAAATGAAGAAAACCAAATATAGCAATGCTGGAAACAAAAACTGGCTGTTAATTTGAATTTTGAAAAAGATTATTCTTCTTGTCCAAAGCTGAAGCTGCATTTAATGAACAGTGCACGCTGCCTGATCCTATCCGCGCGGACAAGTATGTAATTTTCAGAGGGCTATAAATTGAGCCCTCCAGTCACAAAAATAAAAAGGAAGAACACAATAGCAACGAAGTTCTGGCGAAATATAGAGAGAAAACAGTGAGAATTCTCAAGAATTGTCACCTTTTTCTTTCCAATCTTTCCCAACTCATACTCATCCACTCACTCTCATATTAAAGCCCTAAACACTCATACACTCAAGCCAAACACTCAAGAACACAAGGAAGATTGGTAAACCCTCCTCTTCCTAACCCTAAATCTCATCCATGCATGCATCTTCAAACTACAAAATGTAGTTCTTTCATCTTCTTTCTCTAGATCTAAGAAGATCACCATGGAAGACCATCTCCATGGATGATCTTCTACAAAGATCAACATTATTTTCAAAAGCTTTTCTTTCTTACTTGCAAAAATGCACTTTCAAAACCCTAAAAAACCATTTTCAAGCACTAAATCTTGATTTCAAAGGGTAAAATCCCCCTCCCCAAGCAAATGAAATGCTTAGTCCTAATGTACCCCAAGGATGGTTTGGTATAGTTGATTCACCACTAAAATGTCTAGTGATCACTAACCAAAACCTAGGGAAATGGGGACAAGCATGGATGCAAAACCCCCCTTAAAATCATATTTTCTTTCTTGAGAAGTTGCTGTCCAGTAGCAAATTTCTCAGACCTCAGTCCATGGTCTTAATTTTTGGACACAGATGAACTTGGAATTTGGTGTTGACTACAAAACACTTTTTGTAGCCAACATCCAGAGCTTTCCAGACATATTTTTACCTTATTTTTTGGGTGAGTAAAACTCTCTTTTCAATTTTTCTTTCAGAGGCTAGTTCATCAGCTTCTGGGAATCCAGATCTCATATCTGAGGTTTCCAGAAGGTTTTGACCCCTCAAATCTTCTCCAAAATGGAAATTTCTTTCACACAAAGTTTATTCAAGGAGTCTAGAGAAACTTTCATTCTCTGAGTTCATCCAGATTATGAAGTTTTAGGACCCTTGAATCCATTTCAAAATCAGGTGTCTGCTGCCATTTCCTTCTGGCAGAAGTGACTTCTCAACTTCAAAAGGTTTTTTGAGTACCAAATCTCAAACCAAAAATTCTCCAAAAAATCATGGGATCAGTTTAAAGTCTTAAAAAGACATCCCAATTTTTACTTTTTCCAGTTTCAACTTATTTTGGCCAAAACACACACACACACACACACAAATGATTTTCAGCTTGGAAGACTCGTTTTTACGAGGCGCGTCGGGTGCACACTAACGTCCTTCCCGACGCGTAACATGACCTCCGAACCTAAATCTCTGATCTCGGGCTTTTTTCAAAGTTTTGGCCCTTCAAAATTAAAATGGCGTGGCGACTCCGTTTTTTCCGGTTTTATTTGGTTTTTCAAAGAAACGCGAAAATCGAATTTTTCCCGCGAAAAAGGCAACACATCGTTACACCGTGGGTCACTCCAATTTGCCTCGGACCCAGCGCCTGTCAACACCATTAATTTCCTTCGTCTTCACGTGTCTCAGTCAATTGCCTTCATTTAGGAAATTTGAATTGCCAAATTTAATACTCCTTGGTTGGTCCTTTGCACACATAAATCAATTCCCTCAACCAATTTCACACGTGCACACACCAATTTCAAAAATCTTGCTTTCTGATTTTCACTTTGGTCACCCAAATTGTTCATGCTTTCATTTTGGTCATGAAATCTTCTGCTTCTCTGTTTGGTCCCTGAACTTCTGATAAACTTCGAAGAACCTCATATAATTATCAAAACATGTCTCAAAAATACCAATCCGTCATCTACTCAAAATTACATAAAAACTAATCTAATTACATTAAAATAATAATAAAATATCTAGAAAATTAGGAAAATAATGTATACAAAATCCACCACATCAGTGCTTGCCCACACATTTCGACCATATCTCCATAAAATCTGCATCCTTCTCGTACAAGTCCTTCAATAAGTCAAAACCAACAATCTCCTGCAATAAGGTGATCAACAAAGAAGCCCTCCTGCTCAAAGCATCTGCGACCTTGTTCTGAACTCCCGACTTGTGTTGAATAATGAACGGGAACTTCTGCAAGTAACTAACCCAGCGTGCATGCATCTTATTTATCACCTTCTGACTATGCAGGAACTTCAAGGCAAGATGATCGGAAAATAGAACAAACTCCCTCTGAACTAGATAATGCTCCCACTGTCGTAAAGCTCGATAGACTGCATAGAACTCCTGATCATACGTGCTCCACTTCTGACGAGCCTCACTCAACTTCTCACTGAAGAAAGCCACCGGACGCTTTTCTTGTGAGAGAACAGCCCCAATTCCCACGCGACTAGCATCACACTCCACCTGAAAGATCTTGTCAAAATCTGGAAGGGCAAGAACTGGTGCGGTGCATAACTTCTCCTTGATGATGGCAAAACTCTGATCTTGTTCCAAGCCCCACTGAAATTTCCCCTTCTTCAGACACTCGGTAATAGGTGCAGTAATAGTGCTGAAATCGCGCACAAACCTCCTGTAAAATGTAGCCAAGCCATGGAAACTGCGCACCTCTGTGACTGACTGTGGAACCGGCCAATCCCTTATTGCCTTCACCTTTTCCTCATCAACATGAATCCCGTCCTCACCAACAACAAAACCCAGGAAAAGTAACTTGTTGGTGCAGAAGATACACTTCTTAAGGTTGATATACAACTGATTATCTCTCAACACCTGCAACACTTGATTAAGGTGTTCCAAATGCGCAGCTCTATCTCTACTATAAATCAGAATATCATCAAAGTAAACTACTACAAAAGATCCAATAAAAGGTCGGAATACCTGATTCATCAACCTCATGAATGTGCTAGGGGCATTAGACAACCCGAATGGCATGACCAGCCACTCGTAAAGACCATCCTTGCTTTTGAAAGCAGTCTTCCACTCATCCCCCGGTCTGATTCGAATCTGATGATACCCACTGCGCAAATCCAACTTTGTAAAGAATTTAGACCCGGATAATTCATCAAGCATGTCCTCCAGACGAGGAATAGGAAATCTGTACTTGATGGTGATCTTGTTGATGGCCCGGCTATCAACACACATACGCCACTGATTCCCTTTCTTTGGCACAAGAAGGACAGGCACTGCACACGGGCTCATACTCTCTCTGATAAAACCCTTCTGCAACAAGTCTTCAATCTGCTCCCTCAGTATCTCGTTCTCCTTAGGGCTCATGCGGTAATGTGGGAGGTTTGGCAGACTAGCTCCCGGAATCAAATCAATCTGATGCTGAATGTCCCTCATAGGAGGGAGCTCATTGGGCAACTCGTCACCAAGTAACTCCTGAAATCCTGATAAAAGCTCTGCAATATCCCGTGGCATCCCAATCTCCACACTAACAGAACCCAACAGCCCTTTAACCACTATCGGGCAAAAGTACTCGGCCTCTGCAATAGCATATGTTAGCTCCTTTTCATTCTATAGGAGCATCACGACTGGCTTCTCTTTCTCCACCTGCTTCTCAAAACGTGATACAGGAGCTATAGCAATTTTATGATTATTCCAAGTGAACAACAATACATTATCCCTACCCCGATAAGTAATATCATGGTCAAACTGCCAAGGGCGACCAAGCAGTATATGACACACATCCATACTCAGAACATCACAAACGACCTCTTCCCTATAATGTTTGCCAATGGAAATAGGGACCCTACAAGTTCGGGTTACTCGGAGTTCTGAACCTTTATTCACCCACCCCAAACTATAAGGACTATCATGAGGTTCAGTTGCTAAGCCTAGAAATTCGACCAACTTCTGCGAAACAAGATTTTCAGTGCACCCATTATCAATAATCATATTACATACCTTGTTCTTCACGTAACGGTGTGCACGCATCGATTCTTCCGTTGACCCTCGTCCTTGGAAGAAAGTAACATCTGTTGGAGCACGCATCCAACTCTCTCACCGGACTCCTCTTCCGCAAACTCGGCATCGTCATACTCATTGTCCTCGGGCTCATCATCTTCGTACTCATGCAATACTGCAGCTAGCCCCTCCGAGTGGGGCAAACATTCGACTGTGGCCATATCCTCGACAACGATAGCACTTGTCCCCTGTTGGCTTGGCGTAAGGATTTGCTGCCTTCTGCGCCGGAGCCTTGCTTACTGCGCTACTGCTAGCATTGGTTGTACTCTTGGCCTGCGGGACTGGGTCTTTATCAACTACTGCCTCCGAACTACTTTGCTGCGGAAATCTGCGACAAGGGGTAAAGTTTTTCGCGCTCGATTTCTCTATGAGCTCAGCCTTCAACGCTAGAGTGGTAGCATCTGTCAGAGTCCACGCATGATGCAAACCCATCTTCTCTTGGATCGAACCCTTCAATCCATTGATGTAACGAGCAATCCTCTGATCCTCGGTCTCCTCAATCCTAACCCGCGCAGTATACCTCTGAAATTCCGTCGTGTACTCATCAACTGTTCTCTTACCCTGCACACAATTGAGGTATAATCTGTATAAGGTCTGCTCATAATCTGCAGGTAAAAATCGCTCCGAAATTAACTGCTTCATGCGCATCCAGGTTTTGATTGGCCCCTTCCCTTGTCGTCGCCTCTGCGCAACAAGCTTCTCCCACCAAACCGCAAAGAAGCCGCTCTTCAATCTGATCGCCACTATCTTGACCTGTTTGTTCGTAGGTACCTCCATAACCTCGAAGAAACGATCAACATCATTCTGCCAATCTAGAAAATCTTCAATTCCCATAGTTCCATAAAATAATGGAATATCCGCCTTAATCCGATAATCTTGGCGATGTCAATTTCCACCCCGTTCCGATTCATCACTGTCAACCTCAACCTCAGACTCAGAATTAGGATCCTCTTCCTCAATATTTTTGCCCCTCCTAGGGCGACGGCCCTGTTCAATACCCCTGTCTCTCTCGCCACCACGATTACGATTAGCACGAGCGTTTGGACCTCGTTGAGCAGCCACGAGCGCCTCCAACTGTGTCGACATCGCAGCCATGGCTGTGGTTAAGCGATCGAAGTCCTCCCTTGTTACTTGGTCCCCCATATCAAATCAGTGGTGAAAAGACAGGATATGGCCTACTCTGATACCAACTGACGCAGCACGGAAGCCGATAAGTTTCGTGATTAGCACACTAATCACAAGAACTCTTCAAGCGAAGAATCCTCAAACGCGAAGAACTGGAATCCACCAGAAAAGAGAAGAAATTCTCTGAAATTTTATTAATCGAAAAGCTCTTGAAAACAATTAACAAAGTTGTTTAAATACCCTCGAAACCCTAAGCAACAAAAATAAAGCAAATGACTGAAGTACCCCACGTTTGACAAACAAGTACTCAGTAATTGGAAGTAAGAAACGTAAATAAGGAATCAATTGACGACGCCAGGCGGGCGCACCATTATTCCCAGGCGGGCGCATGAATCACAGGGACTTCCTCCGTTGTTGACAAAGCTTGAGGCGGGCGCACGGAATTGCATGGGGCGGCCGCCTCGCTGGCCGAGAGGGTCTCCCTGGTTGCACCATCTTGAAGCGGGCGCTTGACCACGGACGATGCGTACGCCTGGCCAACAGAAGATTGCCTCACCTTAGAATTAGCTTGAGGCGCCCGCCAGGTTGGGGATGGGGCGGCCGCCTGGTGCCCTGTCTCTAACTCGTCTCCTGCATCAATATCGACTCGTGGTCGAGTCTTTTCCAGGGGGGGGGGAGAATGATTCAGTTACAGATCAACAGGCTGATGAAGTTCAACAGGCACGACTCGTGCCCTATAGCTCGAATCATGACTTTGCGGGCAAACTGATCAATACGACTTCAACAAACTTCACGACTAGTGCCACGACTTGGTGAAGGAAGGAACGACTCGTGATTGCGGCAGAATTCGTTTGCTGGTGTTTTTAATTTTATTGATGTCGAACAATTACTTTGGGTATTTTGGTCTTTTGCTTTTAAATTCGTTTAAGGGTTTTGTTATAGTATTTAAACTTGTTTTAGGGTTTTGGAACAACTTAGTTTTTGATTTATTAATAGAGAAAAGCTTACGCTTTCATAATTGTTCTTGTTCTTCGTTCTGTTAACAATCTCTAGCCTCCGGCATCATGCTTGTTCTCTCTTTGTACTAATTAGATGACAAAAAAGAATAAAAAACAATTGTTAACTTTACAAATATGTCAAATAATCTCATAAAATAGCAAAAATAGAGGTCATAAAAGACTAAAAACAATTGTAAACTTAACTAAAAATAATTACGAACTTTACAAATATGTCAAATAATTTAATAAAACAGCAAAAATAGAGGAAAAAAAAAGACTAAAAACAACTATGAATTTAGCAAGTAGGTTAAATAATCTCATAAAATAACAAAATTAGAGGCCATAAAACAATAAAAAAAAAATGTGACTTAACTAAAAAAACTGTAAACTTAAAAAAATATGTCAAATAATCTCATAAATTTCAAAAATAGAGGTCATAAAAGATAAAAAATAACTGTGAACTTGACTAAAACAATTGTAAACATAATTAAAACAACCGTAAATTAAGTAAAAAGTAGCTATTTTCATGCAAAAATTATGAATTTAGCTCAAACAACTGTGAATATCTGTTAGTTGTTTTCGGAACAACTGTGAAAAATAAATGTGAACTTCTAAAAAACAATTGTTAACTTGAAACAACTCTGAAATTCTCAAATTCGCTCTAGATTATATGTTCATACTACTAGCTTGATTCGTATTGACGATACGAATACAACGGTGATTTTTTTTT
Organism: Adenophora triphylla var. japonica; assembly: GCA_022495995.1. NCBI lineage: Eukaryota > Viridiplantae > Streptophyta > Magnoliopsida > Asterales > Campanulaceae > Adenophora > Adenophora triphylla. Next base: position 129,490 of record JAFEMH010001055.1, read on the forward strand.
TTTTACTTTTGTATCATAAGATATTTTATTTTAAAGTTTAGAGAGAAAAAAAGAAAGAGGAAAGAGAAAGCACAAGCGAACTAAAAGGGGAGTGTCCACCTGTGCCACATCATCAAATGAGTGGCATGGGTGTAATTTTTTCTAATTTTTCATGGACAATCATGTCCAACAAAGAATACAGAACCTAGGTTTCAATTCCGAAAATGTGCGTCCTGTGTGACTATGGCAACGGGGCGGGTTCTTCATTTTCCAAACCCGCCCCTATAGTGATCTACCACTACCCGAATCCGCCCCGTGTAATGTGTTACTCGAGCTCGTCCCGTTTAACCCGCCCTGATAGTTGTCAAAATAAAACCCTGAAACAGAGTTACAAAAACAGAAACAACCGTAGGCGGCTGCCCGTGCTACTTTTTGATGTTATGAACACCATCGTACGAGACCCTTTTTATCATGATATCCCTCAATTCTTTGGGTACTTTTCATTCTTCCACTCACTCACCCTCTTTTTCTTTTAATTTATTTCTTTCAAACCCTGTGGTTGTACTGATTTCATCATACTACCACAGTTTTGTTTTTGTTGAGTTCTCATTTGATCTGGGTATTGATTATTTAATCCTAAGGGTATTTAAGTAATTTCATAATTAATTGGGGCGGGTTTGGAACGGGGCGGGGGTAAACTCGAATGCTACAAAAACCCGGCGGGTTTTTAAAATTGCGTCTCAAACCCGACCTATTATTAGAGACGGGTCTTTTTGAGTTCGGGTTGAGTTCGACTTTTTTGACATCCCTAGTCCTGTGCGGTTGATTTGGTTAGGCTCAGGACCATTTGGTAATTGCCCTTTAATAGATTCTCGTTCTCTTTTCAACAAGGGTTAATTTGGAACTTTTAAACGTTATCCGTGCGCTTTGATGGAAGGTTAAACGTTGATAACGATCAATATAAATACTGTACAAATTGCACATACCGTCGACGACCGGCGAGTTGCTGGAACATCTTCGGAAAACAGTTCCGCAACCTCGCCATTTTCCCGAACCTAAATTCATCAGCTACTCGTTCTTCTCTTCAATCGGTAACATTTTCACTTTCGATTCTATTCTCATTACTGTAGTATTTCATAATTTCATGCATAATCTTAGTTCATTGTATCCCCTACTTGACGCTAGTACTTCGGTTCTTTGCATGTGACAGAGGTTGATTTTGTCGAGAGAAAGTCAATAGAGTACCCATAGCTTTGATGATTAGATCACACATGTCGAACCTTGATAAATAATTGAGAATTTGACCGAAAATTCCTTTTGTAACAAATCACTTCTCCTCAAATTCGTGATTAAATTGAAATGTCCCGGAAGTTCTTATAAAATAGTGTATAATATTGCATGCAGTATTATAGAAATAATACAACATTAACACGTGGAAGGAACTTATTGGGCATTATGATACTTTTTTAGAACTTCTCGGTAACTCTCCCTGAATAATTTTGAATATTTATGTACAATTTTTAATTCTGCACTATTAACAATTAATGAGATAAGAAATTGCAATTTGGTTGGTTCGGTGACTTTGATTCTTAAGTTAATCTAATTTGTCCCCAATAAAGTATCCATATTCCAAAATCAAACATTATATGGAGTTTGACTTTTTTCTGATTCATGATTCGTCATGTATGATGTTCACTTAGTTAATGATTAATTGACTTTGAATAAAATAGTACTAGTTATAAAAAAAATCAGGGTGTTGTCTAATTAATGTGTTAAGCATAGCATAGGTACACCACATGTATGAAGAAATGCTCAGCCCAAGATTGGTGTGGCAGAGTTAGCCATACGGGGAAACACAAATAACCAAAACCTAAGAGGTTTAATCACCATGGATGTAGAGAATTACATTCTTGATAAACTACGGAACTCGGCCTTTAAGGTTAGGTTTTCAAAGAGATAATTAAAGCAGTGACAATAAAAGGTTATGAATTGCAGGTTCAGTTGAGGTCATTCAGTATCAAGAGATATACATGCTTCACAAATAACTGTGGAAAATCATACTAACTTTAGAAAAAAGATACAATTTACAATAAAGCGAGCACGATCATCGATCAAAATCACTACTTTTCACTGTTGTACATACATGCACGAACCATCCAAATAATAGTTTCTATGATAAATCAATATTTTTTCCTTCATCTTGATGTCATAAACCACCTCAATGTTCAAGAATCTTCACATCCTTATGATATGGATGAGTGTGATAAATTATATAGCCGAGCTCGATACTGAAATTCTTGATGAAATGATCCTTGTCTGCTATGGACTCAGATTCTAGATCTTGTTGTAAGAAGTTTTTAATTGCTTTGGGCATGGGTTCGTCATTCATCATGCTTCTCCAATACTCTCCTTGATCTTTTCTTGCATCATTTAGACCCACAAACTGATAAAAGAAGCAAGATATGATCAGTAGTAAGTATTTGAATAAGACAACTAAAGAAACCAATAGAAGCATGTTTTCTTCTATCTCAGTGGGGTGAATCAGAGTAAGGGTGTATTTGTTTTCTCTTAACGAATGAGTCTTAATGGTAGAGTTCAAAATAAGAATGACTAAAATAGTCTTCACTTCATTTCAAAACTCATTAAGACTCATTCATTAACAGCAAACAAATACACCCTAAAATAAGGTGAAAACTTTAGTTATGATAGCTAATTTAAGGTTGAATGTTATTAGGAATGCTTACCAAGGAAAGGGATAAGAGAATGAGACAGGCTGAAACACTTCTCATGTCTTGGCTGATTTGTTGAAACTAAGAGAGAGTTTTAGAACTTCCTCTAGTTAGTTGTTCAATATCTAACATAGTATTTATAGGCCATCCGCAACGACTTGTAAGTTATATTTATTTTGATTGATCATCTGATGGTCGGTCAGAATGTTAATTATTGTGACCATTAGCACATACCTACAAAACAAGGATGCCACTTGCTATTATTATTGTACACTTGTTGCTATTTTGGATATCACTATTCATCATGTTCAGCGATCATTGTCATAATGTCAACACACACACACATACAAATGCGTTCATGTATGTGTATGTAGTAGAGAGTAAGATTTAACTTTTGAAAGTTGCACAAAGAGCACATGCACTATGATAGTGCCTTGTGTTAGTTATACCTTGTTTTCGTGAAGGAAATTCTGGTAGCAGGGCTACTCCTGTGGGATTTGAAGGCCCAAGGCCAACTATTTGACTGAGCCCTAATTTTTTTAAGCCCCAAAGGAGAAAATAAAAATAAAAATGAAAACCGAGTGTTATCAAGGACTAAGAGCGGTTTAATTCATCTCCATAGCCACTAGGACATATTAACCAATTTTTTAAAAGAAAATTAGGTCCTTCGCATAATAAAAGAAGTTAAGAGTTGTGGGGTCCAAAAATTGGTAAAGTTTTTGGGGACCCAAGGCGACAGCCTTTTGGTAGTACAACTAGGAATAATTTTGCACCTTCCCATTGGTAAATGTAAGTGCTTCTGCTTTTTGGTTACCTCTTGCCTTTCTAAAGGAAGATATTAGCATGGGCCTCTCAGTAGATACAAGATTGAGTCCTGTACTACCCACATTAGGCTTATGCTTATCCGGGATAGGCAAGGTGAGTCGTGTACTATCTTTGCTCCTTAATCTAAAATAGATATGTCTACGTCTTGACGTTTGAGAAAATCGTATTATAACCATATTCCTTGATAGTCAATTAAATCCTCTTGTTGTCTTAAGGTTATATTTATTCCTCAAGTTCTGGATTGTACTTGGTTTACTTGTACTTGATAAGTCCTTATTATATTTCTTATTGTGTATGTAAGCGACTAGTAAAACAAGAGAAACTGATTAGGCACCTGCAGTGAAACCTTTCATGGCCTATCTTTTAAATAAGAAATGGAAAAAGGTCAACTTTGAGGGGGCCTATATGTATTGACAGCAAAGCACCTCATGGGATTCCATAAGGGACAAAAGCGTAACTATTGACTTGCCTCAGTTAGTTGTTAGAATTGTGACCAAAGAACAGCAAACAAATCTATAACCGACCAAGCAGGGATCATTAGATTGAGTTTGACCATGATATTAACGTTTAGAAAGTACTCCCTTTGTCCCTAAATGAATGTCGGATTTTTTTTTTCGAATTTACTCTTAATCAATCTGAAAAGTTTTTCGACATTCATTTGGGGACAGAGGGAGTAGTTTAATAGATGTGTATGGAATCCGTGTTAGTCTCGTTAGTTTCTTAAAAAGTCTAGATCTTCATTTTCATCAGCTTAATTTTTTATTTTTATTTCCCTTGTACTGTTGTTGCGTATCAGCATGACGTTTTTGGCAAATATTGTACTACGCTTGATATTTTCTTCTTGCTTCTGTACCTGAGGAAGAACATCACACCTAGCTAGATTCAGTTTTCTCATTACGTGTACTATACAGTCGAGTGACACTTGTTTGAATTCTATAATGTGAATATCAATATGAAGTAGAAAAACTGAAAGCTCCAGAAGATTTTATTAATGCCCAGTAAAAGATTAACAAAATCCTTCTAAAAAATACAACTGCTTAACCATGGTTGCAGAATGTCTAGTTGATTAATGTATTGCGTTAGCTATGGAGTGACTTGGGGAGGCAGTGCCTGAGGCATGGAAGAAGATTATCATATACTAGGAATTCACCCATGCTCTAAACTAGATTGCTATATTGGCTCTTTATTTGCTGAAAGTCTACATCTTCAATGCAATTATGAGAAGAAAAAAACGTGCCTCGTTGACTTATAATTTGATATTTAATTGTATTATTAAAGTTAGTTACATCGGAAAGAGAGTTTTTATACTTTGACCTGTATCTAGTCTTGTTCTCTTTCATTGACTGAATTATTGGAAATTGATATTAACAGGCAGTTCAAAATTTAGGGGTGACAATTTTCAACTGATGGGTATACCCGTTAAGACTTTATCATGCTTTAAACTATTGTACATTGTATCATGTACAATGGTTTAAAGCATTATACTCCCTCCGTCCCTGAAAGATTGTCCTATTTGCCATTTTGACTTGTCTCAAAAAGTATGTCCCATTTCTAAACTTAGGCATGAATGTTAGTGCAAATCTACTAAGGTACAAGAAGGTGAAGCTCTTCCTTAATAATTGCAAAATGTATAACAGGACAATCTTTTAGGGAGGGAGGGAGTATTTGATAACTAACATTCATTGGGTAACCGAAACACCCATTTTGCCACCCCGACAATATTCTTGACATAGCTTGACATTTAAGTTTGAGGAATTAGGGGGAATAGTAATTATGGGGTAAGATATTTATGACATTCACGAATGGGGTGGATTTATCTTGAAGTAGATTTCTCTTGATGCATCAGGAAGATGGTGGGTGACCTAAGCTGTGAGGTAATTTGAACATAATGTCAATGAGTGAGTGATTGGGAGTTGGGACAATAGAAGATTTTAAGAGTTTTAGATGGTAGTCAACTGTTGACTGCATTTGCATGTTGGCTAGCCAACCCATTAAAAAGCTTTTCCATTTTTTTATTTTAATTTCCTATAAAGTCTTGTGTCCGAACTCAATCAATCTAGGAGGCTGAAAGGAAAGCTCAAGTGGTTACCCTCATCGCTGTCATGATGTCGGTTTAGTGGGTTAGTCTGGTGATCCCACAGATAAATCTAGTACAGGTGACATTTCTCTCCACAAAAGTCAACATGCAAAAACAAAGCCAAGTGTTTTGTGTTTGTCATTAGTATTTACTGAATATTTAAGTGAATAAGGTATGGAAGTGTTACATTGACTTTTTATTAAAAACATAGATATATTACATCATTTCAAGATTTGTATAATAATCTTATACAACCATCTGCACTAAATATTTGAAGAAGGGAAAAAGAAATAAGCTGTGGGTGCTTATCTTAGCTCCGAGACTAATTCAGCTCTTAACATCTCCAGTTTGTGAAGGAATCAAAAATGGGCTCTGGATATACCTATTACAGTTTTCTCTTTCATGCTCTACTGGTTTTACAGGTACTCCTCTTTTTCTTAATACTCCCTCCCTCCCAAATTGATCCTCTCACTTTTTTTACCTTTACTGCGAAAAAACTTTGAACAATAATTTTATGTTGATTTAATTATACAAATGGAAATCTAAAACTTGATATTGATACCCCATCAACAATACTATCAATAACAAATTTTAGATTTTCATTAGGTTAATCAAATCAACCTAAAATTATTGCTCAACGTGCCTTCGTAATAATGGCAAGAGAAGTGGGTAGATCATTTTGGGACGGAGGGAGTACAAATTATAAATTAATGCTTTTTTTTTTTTGATAACTACTAACAGGGTAGTGCTACACGATGAAGCTTATGATTTAAATTTTTCAAAAAAAAAAAAAAAAAAAAAACTGTATATAATTTCTTCATTTTTTTTGAGTTTTCTTAACGTATGTTTTTATGGCTCCTTTATATTAGCAATTCTAGTTGTCTGAACATCAATCTCTGTGAATTTGGTAACAGTATGCTTATGGAATTTCTGGGCGGGAAATGGCTGCCAAACACCGGAACAATATAGTTGAGCACTTAAAACTCTATACCAATGAAGACACGATTCATGAACATCCATCTTCCCACATGGGCCCCATGGACCCTTCAGTAAACGTCTTCTTTAAGGTTAATGATCTATATGCCGGTAAGAAAATGCCTATTTACTTTGCCATAAAAGACCCTTCAATCACTCCACATCTCCTACCTCGAGAAGAAGCCGAATCTATTCCTTTCTCATCATCAAAACTTCAGAACCTTCTAGATTTTTTCTCAATTTCCGAGGATTCACCCCAAGCCAAAGCTATGAAGGGTACCCTTGGTCAATGTGAACTCGAGCCCTCAATAGGAGACACCCGATTTTGTGCAACCTCCTTAGAGTCAATGCTTGACTTTGCACAAGGAGTCTTCGGATCGGATTCTTCGTTCAAAGTTTTAACGACCACGGTCACTCGAAACCCAAATTCGGGTCCCACCATTTTGCAGAATTACACAGTTTTGGGAGAGCCAAAAAACGTATCAGCTCGTAAGATTGTGGCATGTCATACTTTGCCTTACCCTTATGCAGTTTTCTATTGCCATGCCCAAACTGCCCGAACTACTGACGACAGGCTGTATACGATTTTGCTCGGTGGAGAAAATGGAGATCGGGTAGAGACTATTGCGGCTTGCCACATGAATACTTCTCATTGGGATCGTGATCATATCGGATTCCGGGTTCTTGGAATCGTGCCGGGGAGTGCTCCGATTTGTCATTTCTTTCCCGCGGATAATCTTGTGTGGGTCCCGTCGCCTGCTACGGTATAGGGATTTGATTCAGGATTGCTTGTGTATGAACTTCGTGGTGATAAAACTTGTAATATACTTCCTCGGTTCCTCCGTCCCACACCAATTGATATTTTTTTTTTTTTTGATCCGTCCCACACCAATTGTTACTGTCCAAAATGAAAGGAAATCTTCACTATTTTCTTCACTCATTCTCTCTTCTATTTTACTTTTACACTCACAATATTCTCTCTCCTAACTATTCTTTCCACTCATTCTCTCTCCTATTTAATTTTGCATACTCACAACATTTTCTTTCACTCTTTCTCTCTTTTCTAACTATTCCTCTCACTTATTCTCTCTTCTATTTAATTTTGCATACTCACAAAATTTTCTTTCACTCTTTTTCTCTCTTACTTTTCCTTAATATGTGTACCCAAAATTTTGGCATTAGTTGGTGTGGGGCGGAGGGAGTATTCAAGTTATGCTGCATGTATGAAACATGGCGTGGATGGCGTGAATATTCAGCTTTTGTGCCATATGTGTTCTTGCGAAGCGTTAAGAAATTGACAAATAGTTTAATTTCATTTTCAAACATTGTATTTTGACCATTATGTTTATTTATTATTTCACGAAAAAGCACTATAATTGGAAATGTTCGCCCTAGCCCTAAGTTAACTCTGTTAAATTATAACGGAAGGATGACTTTTCCCCGTATTCCAAAACAGATTTCTATTAAAGTTTCATTGAAAAGTTCAATTTACATGATTGCATTTTGTTTTCGTACGAAAACTAGTTAGTAACCCGTCGCAATTTGACGGGCATAGTAAGGCTAATTGTCTAATTAGAAAATAAAATTGAAAATATATATTTAAAAGGATAATAAAATTAATTAATAAAATATAATTTTATTAGTTTTTTAAAGAAAAGTAGTAGGTAAATATAGTCACTATACATGTAAATATACAGAGAGAGATCTACACATATAATTAGTATATCAATATCTCCTATTGCCTAACTATGGAAAAAAAAAATTAAAGATAAAGTGTTGCTTTTACAATAAAATGTATTTTATCATTTTATCTAAGTAATAGTGTATCAATTACAGTTTAGTGATGGGTAAAAGAAATAACCAAAATTTTTTAAAAGATTCATACAATAACGTACCAATCTCAAATCAAATTTAAAAAGCGCAAATTATTGATAGTTGATGATATCAAAAACGTTCGGATCAGCCCAAATCCAGCGGCAGGTTGTATCCTGGGTGTTTGAATAGCCTGAAAAAGAAGAACAAACACGTAAACTAAGCCGTGACTTCACCAGCGAAGACCCTCCGGCGTGAGAGTAAGTATGTGTGTTTAGAGAGAGAAATCAATTGACAAGAGTTTAGAGTAAAAAGATGTGTTACCAAAATAATGTGAATTATGGCATGTATTTATAGGTGTAGGATTATAGAGTACATGTTGAATAGGAATTTGTGTGTGATTAGATTATAATCCTAGTTGAATTATAACTACCCGCAATCCTTGTTTGAGTAGTAGTAGGTAACTGCCTTCTATACGTGTGCCTAGAAGGCGAGTTACTCGTCATATGAAGCTTGGTAGGTGTTTTGGTAGAAAAAACAATAGAGTAGAATCTTAACTTTGGTTAGTGTGTGGATTGAACAATAAGGAGGGGACTATGAAATTCGACTATATGGAACAAAAGCGAGAAAATGAAATGATGACACCGCGATTTGTTAACGAGGAAAACCTTGGAGGTGATAACCTCTTTGAAAAAAACCCCGGGAGTTAGGTCTCCAACCTTAAAGATTTCACTATGATGATTATGAGTACAACTTTGGAAGACAATGAAGAAGATTACAAGAGCTTGTGTGTAGAGTGTGTGCGTATGAGCATTAGTGTGTTCCATCTCCATTTCCCCTTAAATATAAATAAGTATGAAAGAGTCAAATACGGTTCCTACAATCTCGGGATATAGGCTTATCCTTTCAACCTCCGTGAAACCAAGTCGCCCTAGCCGTTGAAGATATGATGAACGTGCTGGAGAATATCCCGCATTTCTTCTCTCTTAATTACTGGAAAATAAGAATAAATATATTAGGAAATATTAAATAAGTAAATATTGAAACAATACTTACAGTGGAATGACATCTTGATATGCAGGATCAACTGAAGATGTCACCATGCTGAAAAATACCCACAACAATTTGTCCCCAAAAACATTTGTCTATGTAGGCAACTGAAGAGGCAAAATGTTTTTCTGTCCAATTAAATGCCCAACCGCCAGCTCTGCTTTGATGGGACGGTTTAGGGATACGTGGCGTCAATGGACGGTTGGGGAGAAGCGCTTGGAAAAAGTAACTTTTTTGAAAAAAGAATCTTTTTTCTTTTTAATAACCGCTTGGATAAATAAGCTTCTCAAAGCTTCTCTTTCACCCCTGTTACGGCGCCGTTCATCTTTCAAGGTAACATTTCTCCGCTTCTCATCTTCTTTCATTGTTTATCTTTTTTCTTTCCTTTGTCAACCATGGGTAGGACCAGGTGGTCCTCGACCAAAACTAAGAGTGTCCCAACCCCACAAGGCCCCAAAGAAATTAGTCTCGATGATTTCGTTTGCGAAAACCTTCTTGCAAAACCAGACGAAGAGACTTGCTTGTTCAGTGATTCCCAAATAGAGTCCATGAAACAACAATGCTACTTCCCAAATGGTACAATTTTTTATTCTTTTTCCGTAAAGCTTAGGTCTGATTACGTTTCCCGCAAATGAATCTGTTTCTTCGAGTATCCCTTTCTTCTAGGGTTCAGCTACCCTTTTCCTTTGTTGGTTTCTGAGTTCTTCCAAAAGACCCAACTCGCTTATGCTCAATTGATGCCGATGGCTTGGCGAGTTTTTGCTTTTGTCATTAAAGTGAACCGAGAGAACGGATTAAACCTAGGGCTCCATGAAATTGCATATTCGTACGATCTTCAACCCTTTGGTTCCAAAAGATACCTTTTTAGGAAGAGGTCAGGTAGGAGTTCTCTAATGAGCACCACATCATCTAGTGATAGGGGATGGAAAAATAGATTTTTCTTTGTTGATAGGGCATCTATTGGAGAAGGAAATGAGATTTCAAGCGAGTGGAACAAGGGAGGTACTTAAATTCTTACTTTTGTGACTTCCTGTTCTTGAGACAAACTGAATTGTAATTGTTTTTGCCTTTATGCAGATATCGACTGGGGAGAACTGTTCCCACCTGCTGAAGACACTCTAACCAAGGTTGAAGAATTTTTTAGGCTCCCTCCAGACAAGAGATCTCCTAAGGGTTTATTGGAGGCATCTTTGACTATCCCGGAAGACCAAAATGCCTCCACCTCCATTATTATGTCCACAGGTAAGCGTGTTATCCTCTCAGTTTAGTTTGTCAAACTGATGCACTATACTTATTGACAATCTTTCATATGTCAATGCAGTTTCCAAACCAGTCATCTCAGGATCGGACTTTGACCTCGATGAAATTGAAGCCATGTTTACGAGGCTCTACGCGAAGATAGAGATGAAGCCTCCGCCCGCCCCTAAGAAGACCCCAACTTTGGATGATAGTGCAGGTATTGGTTCTAGAGTAAAGAAGCGAAAGGCTAGTCAAGAGGAGGTAGTCGAAGTTGAAGATTCCTTTGATGAAATGCCAGTAGGAGATTTTAAGAAAAAATGCATGAGCTTTGCGACTGGGGTAAGATACTATTTATTGGATATTTACTAACGCAAAAGTTTTTATAAACATCTAGTGATGTCGAGTTATTATTTTTCAAACTGTAGGGTATGTGGAGGAGTTGGTGAAAGAAATTGAAATGCTAAAGAAGAAGTCCAAAGCTGACATCGCTTTGGTTAGGAAGGAGAAGATAGCGTTAGAAAACAAGGTGAAGGTACATGAGAAGACCCTGGAGCAACAAAGCAAGTCGTTGGGAGAGCAAGAACAAACGGTGAAGGACTTCTTGAATAGTTTGGCTAAGAGTGAGGATGATCATCAAAAAGAGATCGCGAGATGTGAAGAGTTCCGCAAACCCAGGCGGCAAAAGCTGTTTCTCAATGCAAGATAAAAATGATGAAGGAGTATCAAGAAGGGAAGGCCGATACTTGGGATATCAACAGGAGTGTGCCTATTTGTTTAAGTTGACAGTGAGGTGATGGATGAGGGCGAGGTGTCGTCAAGCCCGTATGAAGCGATCGTTAAGGATGCACCGGTAGATGGAGAAGTTAACCCAAATGCAACACTGCGGCGAAGCCACCTAAAAAAGAAGGTAAAACAACTTTGTTCTTGGTATTTTGATGATGTTACTGGGGTGGAATCCCTTAAAACTATTTTAATTTTGGTTTGGTTATGTAATGGGTCCATAAGGACCAAAGACAATTCCTTTTATGTGTTGGGTTGGTCCAACACTTTTGCACTTTAATGTAGGTAGCTTGGATATTTTTAAGGTTACTTTAATCTAGTTAAAGTTTAGTAGTTTTCAAGCATGTCAAGGCTTGCTATATTTTGGATTAAATTTTTCTTTGGATGATCCTTTGTTATGCTCATAAGGTGACATGATAGTATGTCGAAACGGTAGGTACTTAAGATGACATGTATATGCCATAACCCGTAGATACTTTAGATGACACGTATATGTCATAACCATAAGAATAATACGTAAGATCAATCATTTAACTGAGTGGGAATGGGTAAGCTATATGAGTTTACCCATATAGGCCCACCCCACACCTCAATTAAAGAGATAACTTGCGCTCCAAGCGAAGGTGTGGTAACCTAACATCTTAAGAAAGAGGTAATTAAATCTTTAAACCTTAGAAGGGATTGTGTACCTTTACTTAAGAAGAGATGGCCAGTCTCTAACGGAGGAGAATTCGTTGTTCTTTGCGTGCTTTTGACATGTCCCCATGTAAATGTGTCAATACCTCATAAGACAGAAACATGTTAAAAACGGACGCCAACTAAGGTTGACGTCTCTCCACAAAGTACGTTAGCGACATCTTGATTTGTAAAAAATTAAAAAGGTACATAGGAAAAAAGAAAGGTTGCAAAAAATTAAAAGACGATCCATACCTGGAAAAGATGAGTTCATGGGGAATTTTGTTTAAATGTAATACCTTTTAAGATGAATGGCGTTCCAACTTCGCGGTATCATTTGGCCATCCAAGGTTGCCACGCGATATGCTCCTTTCCCGGATTGTGCATCTATTAGGTAGGGTCCTTCCCATTTTGGGCAAGCTTGCCTGCATTGGGCTCCTTTGTATTTTGGAATGCCTTTCGTAGGACTAAGTCTCCTACTTGAAACCTTCTAATCCTTACGTTTTTGTTATAAGATCTGGCTACCCTTTGTTGATATGCTGCCATACGAACTTTGGCCATGTCCCTCAGTTCGTCCACGGTATCTAAGTCATGTATCAAGATATCTTTGTTATGTTCATACGTCAACAAAGCGTATCGCGGTAGGTACAAGGACTTCTGGCTGGGATAAGCGATTCGGTTCCAAATACAAGTGAATAGGGGTTTGACCGGTAGCGTTCTTAGATGTCGTTACGTCGGCCCATAGAACCATTGGTAATTCTTACGCCCATCGTCCTTTCTTACGGTTCGATCTCTTTTAAGTTGCTTATGATTATTTTGTTGCTAGATTACGCTTGTCCATTGGCTTGAGGGTGAACGGTGAAGATGTCACCATCTTGACTCCCAAGATGTCAAGAAATCTTGGGTTCTCTTACTAATGAATTGAGAGCCGTTGTCACAAATTATTTACGATGGTATTCCAAATCGATGAATATGTTTCTTTTGATAAAAGATATAACTTCTTTGTCACGAACTTGTACATATGCCTCGGCTTCTACCCATTTAGAAAAGTAGTCTGTCATAGCCAATAGAAATACTCTTCCACCTGGTGCCATGGGCAATTTTCCTACTATGTCCATTCCCCAAACCATAAACGGCCATGGTGACGGGATAGGATGTAGTAGCTCGGCCGGTTGGTGCGGGATGTCCCCATGTCGTTGACGGGAATCACATTTCTTTGCGTAGTCGACGGCGTCTTTTCTCATTGTGGGCCAAAAATAGCCCATTCTAAGAGCCTTGGTATGTAGACTCTGCCCCCGGTATGATTTCCACATTCTCCTTCGTGCGGCTCCTTGAGAACAGATGGGCTCTATACTGCTTCTAGACATCTTAAGTAGTGACTGCGGATTTTCTAAATAAGAGGTTATCAATAAGTAAATATTTAGATACTCTTACCCTGAATGCTCTAGCATTTTTCTCCTCATTTGGGATCGTATCATCTAAGAGATACTTGATAATAGGAGCTGTCGAGAAGTTCTTCTTTGGAGGAAGGTATGTCGACATCTAGAGCGAACATCTCAAGATGATCAATTCTTTGGGATGTCAATATGCACAATTGGGATCTTGGTTTGTGAAATGCTTTTGAAGGCTGAACCCAAGTTTGCGAGAGCATACGCTTGAGAATTTTCTTCTCGTGGGATTTGTTCTAAGGAAAATGATTTGAATTTGGCCGAAAGAATTTTTACAATTTCCAAATATGTCGTCATCTTAGCATTTTTCGCTGTGTAGGATCCGTTGTAGTGGTTAACAATTAGCAAAGAATCCATGAACACCCGGATATGCTTGACATCTAGGTCCTGGGCTTTGTTAAACTGCGATTAGTGCCTCATACTACTGCTTCATTGTTGGTAGCCTTGAAATTGCAGCGATGGATTGTGGTATTATGTCCCCTTGTGGCGATTTTAGTACAACTCCAAGACCTGTACCTCTCATGTTAGAAGCACCGTCTGTGTAGAGAGTCCAACTTTTTAGGATGTCATCATCTTGAAGTTGCTGTACTTCAATTCCACTTCTTGTTGCGGGGTTGGTGAAATCGGCCACAAAATCGGCTAGGGCTTGGGATTTTATTGCGGTTACGGGCTCATATTTGATGTCGTATGTGCTTAATTGTACGAGACCATTTCGCCATTCGACACGACATCTCTGGTTTTCTCATAACATTCTTAATAGGATAGTTAGTGCGTACAATTATAGTATGTGTTTCAAAGTAGTGCCTTAATTTAATAGAAAGCGATTATCAAAGCTAGAATTAATTTTTGTAAATGAGAATACCTGGTCTCCGCATCTAGGAGTGTCTTACTTATATAGTAGATGGGTTGCTTCGATTACCATCTCGTTACGTCACCAAGGCGCACTTACGGCACCTTCGGATCTTGCCGGGTAGATGTAAAGATGTTCCTCCTCTTGAGGTTTGGCCAATAATGGAGGTGTTGACGGGTAAGTTTTGAGCTCTGAAAGGCTTCTTCATGTTGGTCCTCCCATTGGAACTTATTGTTCTTCCTCAAGATGTCGTAGAAAGGTTTGCATCGATGCGAGGATTTTGAAATGAATCGGTAAGTGCGGCAATCTTTCCGTCAACCTTTGGACGTCCTTGTGCCAGTTGAGGTGATGACGGGTTGATAATAGCACGTATACGTGCAGGGCGGCTTCAATGCCTCTTTTAGTAACCATGTAACCCAAGAACTTCCCGGCCTTCATTCCAAAGTTGCATTTAGTTGGATTTAAGTTTCATATTGAAACAATCCAAGATGTCGAAAGGCTTGAGAGAGGTTGCTTATGTGATCTTCGGCTTTCTTGGACTTTACCACCATGTCGTCGATGTATACCTCCATTGTGTCCCCAATCTGATCTTTAAACATCTTGTTGACGAGCCTTTGATACGTTGCACCTGCATTTTTAGTCAAAGGCATGGCAATATAACAATAAATACACAGTGGGTGTTATGAAGGCGGTGTCCTCTTGGTCGAGATGGTTCCATCTGAATTTGTTGAAATCACGAGGATGCGTCCATGAATGTGAGGAGTTCATGTCGGAGGTGGCATCAACTAACGAATCTATGTGCGGCAAAGGAAAAGGATCTTTTGGACGGGCTTTGTTTAAGTCGGTGAAGTCGACACAAACTCGCCATTTCCCGTTTCTCTTCTCTACCACAACCACGTTTGCTAACCATCTTGGATAATCGACCTCTCGTATCATGTTGGCTTTGAGTAGGCGCTCTACCTCTTCCTTGATGATGCGGTTTTACGGTTTCTGCAAACTTCCTACGTTTACGGTGTCTTGGTTTGAAGCTAGGATCTACGTTAAGTTTGTGAGTGATGACATCTTTGCCGATGCTGTCATGTCATCATGTTTCCAAGCAAAACTCTTTATTACGCTTCTTAATAAATCCACAAGCTTTTCTTCTATATCGATGGGATGTCGGTGCCAATAAGTACTTTGATGTCAGGGTTGGAAGGGTCTAGCAATACTTCTTTCACATCATCCTCCCTAGCTTCCAGGACTTCACGTACTTTCCTCGGTAATTGCTATGCTTGTTTTGGAGATGTCGACGCCTTCATTGAAGTTTTATAACATTCCTTGGCCACTGTTGATCACTGTAAATCTTAGCGACACCCCGAGGTGTTGGAAACTTCACACACCGATGGTAAGTGGAGGGTACGGCCTTCATTCCATGAATCCACGGTCTTCCAAGAATGACACTGTAAGATGTTGCGCAATCAATTACGCAGAACCGTTCCATGGTATTGAGGCCCTTCGAGTATATAGGAAGCTTTATCTCCCCACCGTTTCTTTGACTTCCCCACTTTGAAGCCTACCGATGCGAGGACTTCTTAATGATCTCGATTACGGGATGTTCATTTCCTTAAGAGTGCCCAACATAATAAGATTTCTGAGCTACCCCATCAACCGGTATGCGCCGGATTGTACAATTGGCGATCAAGGAAATAACTAGACCGTCGTGATGGGGTTCCGGCAAGTTATCTCGATCACTTTCATCAAAGGTGATTGGATCTGGCGGGTGTCGACATCCTGAGGCTGTCTTTACGGCTTCTCCTCTTTTGACTCTTTAGCATGTCGTTTCTTTGCTGAGAATAGGATGTGCCACATATTTCGAACCTCCGTGATAAAATTGATCACCTTCGTTGATCTTTGGGAGAAAGCTGGTCTTTCGGCTTCATGAGGAGCTTCCGCATTTTCGGCCTTCTTCTTCCTAGATCCCAGCAACTCCTTAAGATGTCCTTTCGAGAGCAAGTAAGTGATCTCCTTCCTTAGTGCTATGCAATCTTCAGTAACATGTCTAAAGTCCTCATGGTAAGCGCACCATTTTGATTTGTCACGCCATCCTGTGGCTTTGTCCGTCTTCTTTGGCCATCGGCTTTGTCCCCAAGGTTGCCCATTGCACTGTAGTATACGAAATGTCAACGAGAAAAACAATAATCGAAATGTTAGGCACATTATCGTTATCTTCATCCTCACCGTCTATTGAATTAATTTTGCTAGTGTCAATTCTCGGATAAGGATTGGAATGGTGGTTCTGCGATGGGACGATTCGGTCTTTGTCGGGGTTGTCATATGTCGACATCTTGGATGAGGACTTCGATCTTCGCGGCTCGTCTTCCTCCGAGTCTTATGAATCTCGGCTTTGCCACTCCTGACTTCTTCCAACCGCTTACAAGGAGTCATCACCAAATCTTGATAATCTTTGTGAATCTTTCTTGACCCCATTTTGAATGCTTACGTGGCCGTCGACATGTCAAGATTGGGAATTTCTAGCACTTCCTTATTGAACCGGTGGACATAATCCTTTAGAGTTTCATTAAGGCTGTGGGTCACATTGTAGAGATCACTTGTCAACCTTTCAAATTGTCGATTTGCATGAGAATTGGTTATAGAACATGTTGATAAGGCTGGGCGTAAGAACCAATTGAACCTAGAGGTTGCCTAATCAACCATTTGAGGGCTGGTCCGGACAAGGTTGATCCAAATCCCCCTGCATAAGCGAGGCCTCCGAGAATTGAAGAGGAATATGAATTATGTCCATCTTTTCTTGATAGTGTGCAACATGCTCCTGCAGGTCCGTGGTGCCGTCGTACAACTTCATAGATGGTACACCTTTGAAACGCTTTGGGATGTCAACATTTGCAATTCTTTGGGACAAACCGGGATTGATTGTAGCGATTTTGAGTCACAGGTTGGATTGGAGGAGTTACGCACGGCACGTTCATTATCGGCTCTACGAGATCCTGCATCTGTTTGGCTAGTGGGTTTCTGCAAAAGGGTCGGCCATAGGAATACGATTGAAATTATTATTATTAAAAAGATTATTTAGCAAACCAGAGTTGTCCGTAGTAGTCGTGACAGTAGTGTTGTCAATGAATGGAATGAACGGGGTGAATCTGCGGAAGATGGCGTCGATGGGGTGTCCCCGGCAAGGATGTCGACATCATTAAGGATGTCGGCGGATGAGTTTGAGGAGGGCTGCCCATTGGGATGAATTCACTCTGAAATGTAGATCCTCCGGTGTTGTCAAAGTTGAGAACCCTTGCACTTGCGGTGGTGATATGTTGTCAAGCCGAGACGCGATGAGCCGTTGATCTTTACGCATCTTAATCATGGAATTGGTCGGCACCTTCGAATTCTTTGTCTTCTTGGTCCAACCTTTGATTCAACTGGTCGGGATACTCCGGATGTCGGCATCTACATTGGAAGAGGTTGTTCCCTTTTGTGGAGTCTTCGTAAGTTGAGTTGGCTGAGGTCCGGTCTGAGGAGGTGGTGGTAACAAGCTGGTTCTTCCTCCTGATGTGGGAACAACGGCGGGACTCTTGCCGGCGGCGGACACATTGGGGGGTGCAGACATAATGAATTTGCTTAGGAAATGATCCAAATAATCGATAAACCACAAGGCCCCTCGGTGGGCGCCAAATTGTTTTGGTAGAAAAAACAATAGAGTAGAATCTTAACTTTGGTTAGTGTGTGGATTGAACAATAAGGAGGGGACTATGGAATTCGACTATATGGAACAAAAGCGAGAAAATGAAATGATGACACCGCGATTTGTTAACGAGGAAAACCTTGGAGGTGATAACCTCTTTGGAAAAAACCCCGGGAGTTAGGTCTCCAACCTTAAAGATTTCACTATGATGATTATGAGTACAACTTTGGAAGACAATGGAGAAGATTACAAGAGCTTGTGTGTAGAGTGTGTGCGTATGAGCATTAGTGTGTTCCATCTCCATTTCCCCTTAAATATAAATAAGTATGAAAGAGTCAAATACGGTTCCTACAATCTCGGGATATAGGCTTATCCTTTCAACCTCCGTGAGACCAAGTCGCCCTAGCCGTTGAAGATATGATGAACGTGCTGGAGAATATCCCGCATTTCTTCTCTCTTAATTACTGGAAAATAAGAATAAATATATTAGGAAATATTAAATAAGTAAATATTGAAACAATACTTACAGTGGAATGACATCTTGATATGCAGGATCAACTGAAGATGTCACCATGCTGAAAAATACCCACAACAGTAGGCATGATTTGATACCGAGGAACAGAGGGGTAAGGATAGGGAAGCCCATTTCCTCACTTTGTTGATAACAGAGTAGGAGCTACTCGTCTTATAATGAGGTCTAGGTCGGCCTTGCTGGATGCCCTGCTCGGCATATGAGAGGGTGCCTTATCGGCATACATAAATTCCATATCTTAGTCATTATTCGCTCCACTATATCTAGGTCGACATAGTAGAAATGACGAGGAGTCATGACGAGCGAAGGTAAGGAAGGGCTACTCCCTTTGTCGTAATTGAGACTTGTATGGATTATGTTCAGGGCACAATCCATTGGGCCTTTCTCGGCCATAACCCACGTTCGTACCTCGGTTTATACCGTTCCGACTTCCTAGCTCGGCTATGCCTATGAGGAAGTGGTGCTCTACCTTGGCTTAAACGGATACGAACGGATTTTCACGAATCACGAGGCATAATCATTTTATCCGCCGGTTATTTCACATTGGGGGATGCTCCCCCTAATTGACGAGACATTTTTCTTGGAACTTGCCAGAAACATTAATTGTGAGTAAGAGACGGCGTCATACCCGGTTTTTTGACCCGTACCCGTTTCAGATTTGGGTATAAAAGCCAAAATCCATTCCCTTTCTACTATTTTATCACTGTTCAAGTTTGAGAGAGATTTATAAGCTTTGAAACCGCAAATCGTTCTTGAGTTCTTGCTTGATTTCCTTGTCAATTTCTGGTGTTCGTGCTTGATTTAGTGTGCATTTCTCTTCAATCCACAAAGAATCAGGTATAATTTCTTTCCTTTCTTCTTATTTTGCGTTTCGGTTTGATTTTCTGGGTTTCATAAACATTGTTCTTGGTGGGTTTTAGAAAAATCTCCATTGTTGCATCTTGAAGCTTTTCTTGAACAATCTTGTACCTTCCTCGTTCTTAGAGATGTCAATAACATGGAGGAGCAATCCCAACACCCTTGTATTGTTACCATACCCAGAATCTTAGAATTTACCAAAGAATTGATGGGCCATGGATGATGCTATGTTTGAATGAGATTGGAGAAATATTGACAAGGTACCAATCTGCTAGGACCGACGTCCATTACCCAAGTCGGTTTAGGATAGATCGTCTTAGTGTAGATTCCCCCAATATCATGTTGTTCAACGATTGGTTAGAAATTATTGACCATATCAACCTTTATTACTTGAAGTCCAATCACCTGGAGCGTCCTTCGTTGTTGGGTAAGAATCCCTCCTCGACTTTAATCAATAGGACGGGGAGGGATTCCCTTCCTCGTCCTTGTCTTCCACTTTATACTTAGCCAAAAACCGACCTTTGCTTCTTTGTTTATGCAGCCATGTGTGAGTACGCCAATCCAATTCGCGACCATTTTTAGGTGCATTTTAATATGATGAAATTGCACTAGGGGCGTTTTGATAAATTCCCGGTCCACTCCGAGACTTCCGGAATCTTTTTATAAGTTTCTTGCGAAGGGAGTACTGTTAAGTAATTTTTCCATGCAAAAGGACCTACAGGAAATTAAACCATTTTGGACCTAAAGGGAATTATCTTGAAAGGTTCCAGAATGGCAAATTGGCGCCAGAAACGGTTATGGCCTTGTTGTGTCACGCGACAACTCGAGCCATGGAAAATGGTTACAGAATGCCGTGCGACATAATGTGTCCATTATCTGCAGCTACAAATAGAGCCCTGCACCTCTCATTTTTAGGATCCCTTTTCCATTCTCTAAAGTCATTCTGCCAAATTCACGTCAGAACCCAGTCTCTCTCCTCCTTTCACACAAAACACTAACCAATTCCCTCAATTCAATCCCTACCTCTCATCCAATTCATCTTCCATCCCATCAATCCAATACCCCCACACATACCAACTGAAGACCACAGTTCCTCCTCAGATCTGAGATCCAAATCTCCTTCCAGCAGCTGAATTGAAGGCTTCTACACCTAACTTGGTGTGGAGGTTGAGGACTACAAGGGTAACAAATTCCCCTCCTCCATCTCTCATATTTGTTCACTTGCTATTTGCATAATTCAGTTCAATTTTCATCTCTCCACTTGATAATCAAGCTCCATCCGCTTCTGATTATCAAGTGGCAATCGCCATCTCTCTGTTTAATCCATTTATTTTGATTGATTGATTGTTCATGATGTGATTTGTTGGATTTATTGCTTGTTTGCCAAGGGAGTGTGGATCTCTCCATATCCACACCCCCTTGGTCAATCTGTTGTGGATTCACGTTATTCTGAGTTGATTTGTTCTGATAACTTGATCTGATTTGGTATCTGTTGAATCTGTTTCTCAATTGTAAAGTCTCTGCAGAAGGCAACGTTATGTCACGTGACACAATTGGTCCCATCCGTCCTGTGTAGTGCGACATAACTAGCCCTATGCAGAGACTGTCATTTCAGTTGTAATTCGTATGTCCAATTCCCTTGTCACTCAAGATAGAGTGTGGACCTTCAATATCCACACTCATTTGAAGTGATTGGATATATCTCAGTTAGTCCTGTGCCTGATTTGTAAGGTTTCTGCATATGCCAACTTGTGTCACGCGACATATCCTGCAAAGCAGATCCTGTGTCATGTGACACATATTGTCAATATGCAGAGATCAACTATCAAATTGTAATCTGTTCTCCTCTTGTAATATGGGATGTGGCCTCCCATGATCAATGGCTCACAAGTTGTAATTCCTGAGTTGAGCAATAAAACAAGGCATTAACATGCATTTGATCACATGCCTTGTCTCACACAATTTGCACACACATTTGAATGTTTTGGATGTTGAACATAGAAAGACTCGTCTACGGACAAGGCGGGCTGGGTGAACTCTCGGTTCTTCCCAACACGTAACCTGACCCCCAAACCCATTTTTCTCTTTTCAAAAGGTTTTCAATGTTTCCTTTAAAACGGCGTGGCGACTCCTCAAAATTTATTTTTTCGGCGAGCGTTCATTCAGTGGCGACTCCGCTGGGGACCTTGAAACTTGTTTTTCAAAAGTGGGTCAAACTTTCGCGCTTGTTCAACATTTATTTCATTTATTTGCGTGTGCATTGTTTGGGACATTATACGTGTGTAAATGCATTTTTGCTTTGCTTTATTCCTATTCCTCCTTGTGTCCCATTTTGGTGTGCTGTTTACTTGGGGTTGAGCTGTTATATTGAGCTTGAAGGCTGGGGTTGGTTCTGGTTTGTTATTCAGAATTCTGGAATTGGTTTCTTCTGTCACGCGACAGAACATGCCTTAGCTGTCCTGTGTAGTGCGACAGAAGTGGCTAATTTACAGGATTTGATTCCTTGGTGCAGGTTGTCATTGTGGGGCTTTCCCCCATGATCAAATTATTGATCCCTTGATTATTGTATCTCTGTGGGGTTTAGTGTGTGTGTTTTCCCTTTATCACCCCTTTTCAAATAAAAAAAAACAATAAAAAAAATATTTTCGCAAATAAAGGAATCTAGTCATCCGCACACTACGTCACATAGATCTAGAACTCTCGGGTGCGATTGACGGCATCGCGGACGGTGATGAAATTCGCCTACACTTGAGAGCCTGAAATCAAACCTATCCCCCTAGCGCATCATAGGTGGCGCCACACTTTAAAGCTTACCCAACGGTTGGTTTTGACACGCCATTTTCAAAATACACTAAAGTGAATTGTTTCAAAAATTTTAAAAGGCTTTCATACCTATCCCAAAATCTAGCACGTGTGGGCATGTTGCCAGTGCAACATGATTTCGCGTATGGACATGTCGTTCCCACGGCATGTTCTAACGAGAAATCATGTCGCATTGTCAACATGCACCGACGAGAGGTCATGCCGGATTTTTTCTTGTATTTCTTCGGGAATACCCGTTATGCTGCCCAAATTTCTCCAGAAATTGGGATTGCTCGTCCGTCCCATAAATGCTTCGGTTTTATTTAGGTATCATAACCTATTAATTTTGAATCAATACATTTGGTGTATTTTTGGATGATGTGTCCCTAGGTTTTCCCGAGGTCTAGATTGCGTGAATAAAGGTTTCCCCCTTTTCCAACCGTTCCTATGACTTAAAAGACACCGATTTTTACTTGAACATTAATAAGATGTTTGCACGAGTCTGTCCATCTCCTTCCATATTCTTCCCTCTCCCATACCATCTCATTTCCTCTCCTCCACCTTATACAACCTCTTTACCCCCGCAGCGACGGCAAGTTGGGTTCGTGGGTCTCGTTTGGTGCGCATTCCCGAAACAGTCACAGTTTCAGAGATGTCTAGTGTAGAGAATGATATGACTACTCAATCCGGGGTTTCATCTGCCATGGGTCAACAAGGCATGCATGATCTGTCTATAAAGCAGATGAGAGCTAATTTGGAGGCTGCTCTAGTCCGTGAGCGTGAAGCTCGATTGCTCGCCCAAGCTGCACTGGCTCAAGAACAAGCTGCTAAGGCTAGAGAGGATGAAACGCATGCTAGGTTTGTGGAAGTAATGGCTGTTCGAGGGATTGCTGTGATTTATCGGGCAGATGGATCGTGTGAAGAGATTACTGAGGCTTATGATACTGATTTAGGAGCCGGGAATGTTTCTCTCCCTTTAATGGGTTCGGCTCATGGGTTTGGCTCATCACCTCTGCAATATCCAGGGTCATCTCCTTACTTGCCTGCTAGTGCTTCTCTGCAGAATCAAAATTCTCCAATTGGTCAGTTTAACTATTTGTCAACTCCAACATCTTTCAGTCTACCACCAGCATCTGGGTCAGCTCAGTCGTCTCTTTTCCAATCAGCCAGCTTTGAGCCTTCTTCAACTATTGCTCCCACTCTTCCTCAGCTTCCTAGGATGACTCCGGAGGTGACTGCACTGTTGAAGCAGATGCAGCAGCAAATTGACAAGTTGACTGTAGAGTCAAGTGGACTTAAGGTTGTTGATCCGGAACAAGTAAAGCCTCTTCCTTACAAGTTCAAGATGCCCAAAATACAATTTGATGGCTCAGCATGCCCGAAAACCCACATTGACACATATGTGATGACTATGGGGGCAATGGGTTGTACTCCCGAGTTTATGGCTCAGCACTTTCATCTCACACTCAAAGGACCTGCCTTGACATGGTTTCTAACTCTTAAACCAGAAGCTCAATCTACTTGGAGTCAGACCACTGAGGCCTTTCTTGAAAAGTACCGTGGGAACCTCGAATGGCGCACAACTAGAGACGACTTGGTCGGTACAATTCAGAAACAGGATGAATCAATCACCGAGTTCTACAAGAGGTGGAACGCTAAGCTGAATGAGCTTTCTGAGCCAATCCCATTGCAAGATCAAAAGGACATATTTTTGTCGTGTGTAAAACCAACTCTCCGTGAAGCCATAGGTACTGGATGGTATCCCGATTTAAGGGAGATGGTAAGCATGGGAGCTCGCAGTGAGAACAGACTCTTTAACCTTGCATCAAACACCAATGTCGGCAATGATGGTGGCCTTCGGCACAGAGTAACAACTCCAGCAGCCCCAAAAATAAAGGAAACGTCTATTGACAACAGTGTCAATAATCTCCAGACAAGGGACCAGAAGAAGCAGCAGTTTCCGCCTCGTAAACAGTATCAGTTCGATGATCTCGGAATGACAACCGAAGAGGCCTTCAATGGATTGGTTCGAAAAGGAATGATCTGGCCACTTGACAACTATAACCCCACCAAACCCAATCCGGACTTGGATAACAGCAAATATTGCCAATATCACCAGTATCTAGACCACATCACCAATGACTGCATCCCTTTGAAGAAGGCCAATCAAAGACTTGTTGATGAGGGAAAAATTGAGAAGGCTCGCCCCAACGAGGTTACCAATCTTCTTCCATGATTCAAAGAGGCCCTCCCGTCCAAAGAAGGAGAAGTCAGTCAGTCAGCGTCATAGGTTCTAGAATGTCCTTTATATTGTCATGAGTCTGAAATTACCCGGGATTTCGCGCGGTGCGAAATGCGGTTGTCTTTCTCGGAGGGTTGGTGTCTGAGACCTCGCTTCTTGGGAAGGAATGAGGAGTCGCCACGCGGTTTTGTATTTTGAGCCCAAACGTTGAGAAACGGCTTTAGTGAAAATGGTGTCGTTTTTATTGGTAGAAAAAACTTAGGAAAAGGCTTTGAAAATAGGGGATTATTTTTATTGGTAGCAAAAACGAGTAAAAAGCTATTTGGTACCAGAGATTGTTAGGTTCGGAGGTCATGTTACTGTTGGGCCCTGCGTTTTTCAACTTGTTTACAACTTGCATCTAACAACTTGGTACTAACAACTTGAGTTGTTCTATTACATCTTGATCATCTGCAGGTTGAGCTTTTGTTACGTTAACCCTATTTTTCAGGGAACGTGTCAAAGTAAGTGAAGACCAATTCAACGACGTTTTCTTCATCAACATACCCAGCAACGGATCGTTATCCCCTCCATCAACAAACTGGCGAAGATATCTCAACCAGATCAACCTCTCTCCCGAGATTCTAAGCCCATTATTTTCTTTGTAATTAGCCGTTGTAAAGAGGTATAAAAGGGATAGAACACTGTATTTTGCACACACATTTTTTCACTAGCTTAAGCTCCCTTCTATACGCTCCTAGCTCTGTAATCATTTCGATCCCTAGTAAACTTTTGGTCAAGGAAGGTACCAAAACCTCCCGGGGTTTTATGCCAGCGAACAAGTTGTTCAAGGGCTTTCCCTAGTTAACAAACAACTTGTGTCCATTTCTATTCAACTCGATAATCATTGTACCTTGATTCATTTCACTTTAGTCATTTTTCTTGTCACTTGAAACACTTGTTGAAATTTGACCAAAACAATTTGGCGCCGTCTGTGGGAATCTTTGATTATTTGCGTAGAAATGGCCAATCCGCCGTTCGGCAGTCAAGGTGAGAGGAGTCGGCCGCTTCCTATTTCCGGCACCCAAGGCAATCCATCTTTGAATGCGGAAGCTGTCAATTTGGAGATATTATCCAACATGGCCGATATGTTGAAGAAAGTGAATGATCGGTTGGATGGTTAGGAGCATACGAACGCCATGATATTCAATGCCATTGATAGCCTGCGTAAAGGGAAGCAAGTTGATACTCAAGTATCTACTCCATTTTCACCTTTACTTCCCAGATCATTGTTTGGTGCAGGTACAGGACCAAGCCATTTCGGAGATATCCTTATGTCCAATACTTTGCCAGCAGAAAGTATAATCGTGACGTCCATTCCAATTGAGCAACCAAGATTCAAATTTCTTCCAAAATAGTCAACTCCGTGTTGTCATCTTGATACACCTATGCTACACCCTCAATGGGGAAAACAGGGAGTTTCTTTAATGCTTTTGATACTTCTGCACCTCAGTTTAATAACAATCCTCTTTTCGCAGAGAGTCAGCTTGTTAAGGAAATGCAGACTATAAAGGATTTGCTTCGGAGCATACCTGGAGTCAATGTGCCATACCACCAAGTTTCTCCAACTTGCTATAATGAATCTCGTTTTGTGCCAGCAATAGCTAGTGTGGAAATCCCAAAGAAGTTTTCAGTCCCTCATATGAAAAAATATGATGGAAGCACCGATCCAGCAGAGCGTGTGTTCTTTGTATCGTGAGTCAATGGATATTATAGTATCCCCCTATTTTTAGAGAAGCATGTTTTTGCAGGGGTTTTGGCTCAACTTTGTCTGGACCAGCCTTAAAATGGCTAACGGGACTTCCTCTAAACTCTATTTCTTCTTATGCCCAACTTGTCAATATGTTTATCAATCAATTTTCATGCAATAGGGCATTTGACAAGTTGACTAAATGACCTTTATAGAATTGTGCAAATGTACCTAACGAAAGTCTTAAAGAATATTTGCACAGTTTAACAAGGAGGCAAAGGGACTATACCCAACTTGGACGTGTCCACGCCTACGTAATCATTCCGTATTGGCTTGAAGAAAGAGCTCTCTATTTTATAATGAGTTGGTGATGACTCTGCGAAACAACTTGAAGAAATCGAGAACCCGAGCCTTGCCTTTCATCGATTGGACGATGACAAACTGCAATGGGGAAGTCAACCGGGAGAATCCCTACTCCTCTATTTGATCCCTCCGACGTAAAATCAGATTCCCATCACTATAAGTCCAACAGGCAAACCCCGCTAAATCTGAATCTTCTAAAGTTCATTTTGTAGATGATGATCAAGATGGGGATGATAATGATTATCCTAAAATTTACGAATCTTTGCTTTTACGTGGACATTGCGGGAATCCTTTGCGCCATGGGAAATCTTAGAGATAAAGCAAGATGGCCAAGAAGAATGATCAGCCAACAACTTGGAAGGACAAGTCCAAGTGGTGCGCATTTCATGAGGATTTTGGGCATACCACTGAGAATTGTTTTGCCTTGAGGAAGGAGATTGCTCATTTATTATCCAAGGGTCTTCTTAAGGATTTGTTGGGTAAGAAGAGGGTCAGAAGTGAGTCTAAAGAACTTGATTCAGGGGAGCAGTCCAGACCCGAGAAAGTTGCACCACCTCCAGCCACCAAGGTAGTAAATGTTATTTCAGGTGGATCCCATATTTGTGGAACAACTTACTCTGCAGCTAAGCGTCATGCCAAGAATTCTATGGAGGATCAGTCAGAATTGCCCTCAAGGCGTCGTGACTTCACAGATGGTCAAGTTATCTCCTTTGAGGATGAGGATGAGGATAAGGACAACACGTTGGACCCTCATCATGATGGTCTAGTTGTTCAGGTGCAGATTGCTAATTGTGTGGTCAAGAGAATTCTGATCGATGGCGGTAGCTCAGTCAACATAATCTTCACTCATGCTCTTGAAGATATGGGCATTCCTTTATCTGAAGTTGTGAAGAATTCATCCGTGTTGGTAGGATTGTGGTGAAATAAAGCAAACAGTCGGAGAAATCAAGTTGCCTATCTATTTGGAGGGTATGAATGCTATGGAAAGGTTCTGTGTGATCGAATGCTCTTCCTCGTACAATGTCATTTTGGGAAGACCTTGGATCCACAACATAAAGGCCGTGCCGTCAACTTATCACCAGTGTGTCAAATTTCCAACACCTTGGGGTGTAGCCAAGTTGAAGGGGAATCAACAAGTTTCTAAAGAATGTTACAAGGTTAATATGAAAGCAAGTTCGATTCCTCGTCAAGCATAGCAATTAAAGAAAAAGGCCCAGGATGTTCTTGAAGCAGTGGAGCATGAGACAAAAAATGTTTCTGTTGATGAGTCAAATCCTGAGGCCCAAGTACAAGTTGGTATAGACCTTCCATCTGAAATTGAGGAGGAGCTGATTGAGTTCTTAAGAAGTCAAAAATGTTGTTTTGCATGGAAGCACGAGGACATGACAGGAATAATCAAGGACATCATTACTCACAAGTTGAACATTGATCCAACCATCCGTCCTGTTCATCAGAAAAGAAGGAAGTTTGCCCAGGAGAGGAACCAGATCATAAAGGATGAAGTTGAGAGGCTTTTGAAGTCCAATATCATCAGAGAAGTTCAATATCCAAGGTGGTTAGCCAATGTTGTGGTGGTAGAGAAGAGGAACGGCAAGTGGCGAGTATGCGTGGACTTCACAGACTTGAACAAGGCCTGCCCGAAGGATCCATTCCCTCTTCCTCATATTGATTCTCTAGTTGACGAGACAGCTGGCCACGACATCTCAACATTCATGGATGCGTCTTCAGGTTTTCAGCAAATTCAAATGGAGCCCTCAGATCAAGAGGATACATCATTCATGACTCTGGAAGGTATATATTGTTATATTGCTATGCCATTTGGTCTTAAAAATGCAGGGGCAACTTATCAGAGGCTCGTGAATAAGATGTTTAAAGATCAACTTGGCAAGACAATGGAAGTTTACATAGATGATATGGTAGTCAAGTCCAAGCATATTGAAGATCATGTGGAGCATCTTGCTGAGGCGTTCAACATCTTGAAAGCTTTCAACATGAAGCTTAATCCAGCCAAGTGCGCTTTGGTGTTAAAGCGGGAAAATTCTTGGGTTATATGGTGACCAAGAGAGGAATTGAAGCCATCCCGAGCGCATCAAAGCCATTCTCAACATGGAATCTCCCAAGAACATTAAAGATGTCCAAAGGTTAACAGGTAGAGTAGCTGCACTAAATAGATTTATATCTAAATCATCAGATAAGTGCAGGTTATTCTACGAAGTATTAAGAAAGAATAAACTCTTCCAATGGACTGACCAACATGAGGCAGCTTTTAAACAACTTAAAGAATACTAGATGATGTCACCCCTACTTGCCAAACCGTAACATGGTGAGCACCTTTATTTATATTTAGTTGTATCTCGAGAATGCGGTTAGTGCGATCGTGAAAGAAATCCAAGGTGAACAACATCCCGTTTACTATGTAAGTAAGTCTTTATTAGATCTTTGAAACAAGGTACTCTCATCTTGAAAAGTTAATTTTAGCCTTAACTCTCACGCTACTAAAGCTGCGTCATTATTTTGAAACACATTCTATAACTGTTAGAACTAATTATCCTATGAGAAATGTGTTGAGAACTCCAGAGATGTCAGGCAGGTTGGCCAAGTGGTCGGTCAAGTTGAGCACGTATGACATTTCATATGAGCCAAGAAAAGCCATCAAATCTCAAGCCCTAGCCAATTTCGTAGCTGACTTCAGTCCAAGTTTGCAGCCCGAGGTGGAACTGGAAGTACAACAACTTGAAGGTAAAACAATTCCTAGATTTTGGACACTGTTTACAGATGGAGCTTCAAATTCCAAAGGAATTGGCTTGGGAATAGTTCTGAAATCCCCTCAAGGTGATATCATACCTCAAGCTGTATCTTGTGAATTCAGTGCAACAAATAATGAAGCTGAGTATGAAGCTTTAATCATGGGTTTAACTACAACTTTAAGTTTAAATATTACGCATATAAATGTATTTGTTGACTCTCAATTGCTAGCTAACCATTTTAATGGCAGTTATATGGCGAAGCATTCCAAGATGACTCTGTATCTCCAACATGTTAAGGCTTTAGCTTCAAAATTCCTATCATTCTCTTTGGAACAAGTCCCTAGAGAAGAGAATACAGAAGCGGACGCGTTAGCCAACTTGGGTTCAACTTGCAAATCAATGTTGCATACTAATATCCCCATTATTTATGTTAAGTACCCTGTAATAGACCAAGTTGAGGAAACTCAAGTGGTTACTCAACCTACTGGGGCACAAGATGCTAGATCTTCTTGGACCCAACCTATAATTGAGTTCCTTCAACTTGGAACTATTCCGCCAGACATTAAGAATGCTAGATCTTTTAAGATTCGTACTTCAACTTTCGTTTTGATAGATAATGTTCTATTCAAGAAGTCTTTTGCAGGACACTATTTAAGGTGTGTCGATAGTGATCAAGTTGAACTGGTGCTAAAAGAGATCCATGAAGGAATATGTGGAAATCATTCTGGTGGAAAAGCATTAGCGTCAAAGGCCCTCAAGACAGGATATTATTGGCCGACCATGCGTCAAGATGCCATGAGCTATGTACAGAAGTGTGATGCCTGCCAAAGACACAGCAACATCTTGCGTCAACCTGCTGAGCCTCTACATTCTATAGTCTCATCTTGACCTTTCATGCAGTGGGGCATGGACATTGTGGGCAAGTTGCCTAAGGCTCCTGGAGGAAAAGTGTTCATGTTGGCATTAACCAATTATTTCTCAAAATGAATCGAGGCTGAAGCTTATGTACAAGTAAGGGACAAGGAGGTAATTTCATTTTTAAATAAAAATATAATTAGCAGGTTTGGTGTGCCATCAGAGATTATATGTGACAACGGGTCACAGTTCATAAGTAAGAAGACCAGAGATTTTTGTACTCGCTGGGGCATCAAGTTGATCATGTCTACGCCTGTCCACCCTCAAGCCAATGGTCAAGCTGAGTCAAGCAACAAGTTGATCATCAACAACTTGAAGAAGCGCCTAGATCAAAAGAAGGGAAAGTGGGCTGAAGAGTTACCACTTGTACTTTGGGCAGATAGGACCACTACAAAAGGAGCCACAGGTAGAACTCCATATTCTTTAGTATATGGAGCAGAAGCTGTAATTCCAGTTAATGTGACAATCCCAACATCAAGGTATGGCTTATTAACTCAAGATAAAAATAATCTCTTGCTAACCCAAGATTTAGATACAATTGATGAGATCAGGGATTTAGCCAAGATAAGGATGGCAGCTTATCAACAACGGATTGCTAGATCATACAACAAGAATGTCAGAATAAGAAGATTCCAGGTTGGTGATTTAGTTTTGAGAAAAGTGTTTCAAAATACAAGAGAATTGAATGCAGGTAAATTAGCTCCCAAGTGGGAAGGACCATATCTCATCGATGCTGAAGCTGGCAAGGGTGCATATTGGTTGTCAACCCCAAGTGGAGACAGGATCCCTAGGAGTTGGAATGCCATCCATTTGAAGCTCTATTTTATGTAAGTCCAGTCATTAACAACTAGACCTCTCTGGTATGATCTATTTTTGTTTTCAAGTTTATTCACATGTTTCAAGTTATCAATTTTTATTGAAAACCCTTACTAATTTAAGCATCGGAGGGGCGTTAGCTACGCTAATGCCCAACCCTAACATGAATTTGTTTTGCAAGGTATACAACTTGAACAGACGGATTAGGCTCAACATGTTGACACGCCAGTACGGCTGATAATTGTTGGGACCTAAAGCTGGAGTAGGTCTAAGCATGTTAACACGCCAGTACGGCTCCAACATGTTTGGACCTAGGAAGAAGAATTTTAACATGTTGACACGCCAGTACGGCTGATACATGTTGAAACTCTAGCTGGAGAGGGATAGAACTTGTTGACACGCCAGGACGGCTGATACTTGTTCTATCTCTTCAAACGGTTACCTCTGATCAAAGGTACAATTTACATATGGTTAAAAGATTTTCATCTTTTCTAACGAATTAAGGTTTTGACAACTTCGTCTGGGCGCACGATTTCACACTTATTTAAGTTGTGACTACTGGTTGTAACATTTTCATGTTACCTTCTGCTTATAACATCAACGTGTTATCCAATGAACAAGCAAGTATTTATG
Organism: Adenophora triphylla var. japonica; assembly: GCA_022495995.1. Taxonomy (NCBI): domain Eukaryota; kingdom Viridiplantae; phylum Streptophyta; class Magnoliopsida; order Asterales; family Campanulaceae; genus Adenophora; species Adenophora triphylla. The sequence continues at coordinate 161,239 of JAFEMH010001055.1, forward strand.
AAAAACCTAACATACTTCTTTAAAACTTAGAAATGTTTCCAAAAGATTTTTTGCAAATAGAGGACAAGTTGGATAAGCCAACCAGTCCCTTAAAACCTAAGAAAGCTTGGAATACTAGACCAACCTAGTACTCCCAAACAAATTGTTTTAGACTCTTATGAGCCATTACATACCAAAATAAACTTGTCTTGGGGACATACCCCCCATTTTTGTGCATACCAACAGAGGTATGACGAATAAAAGCAAAAAAGAAATTGTTTTGTTCCTTCCAAACTCCTTAAAAACTTTCAAATTTTTCAAACTTCTTAGCCTGCTGTCGCCGGTGTTGTATTAGTTTCCTCCCCTTGATTCTTTTCTTCAGCTTGATTAACCACTGTTGTACTCAAAATATTGTTAGCATCTTCAACCAGTTGGTTAATAGCTTCTAGGGCTGGTGATTCTACTTCTTCTCCATCTGCAGGATCGCCAATGTAACACTCTAAAGTTCTCTTCTCCTCCTCCACATCCCAAGTTGTAGCTTGTCCGTTCCTGTACTCCTCCATAAGTTGGATCCTTGCCTCCAACACTGTCTTGGTTACATGGAATTTAAAATCTACTTTTGCTGCATCAAGCTCCTTCACATGTGCTTCATTTTCTTTCACCTTCTCAGCACGAACAGCTGCCAACTCCTTCTCCAAATTCCCATTAGCTTTCTTCAGTTTTCCTACCTCATCAGCATACTTCTTGGTTTCTTTCTTCTTTTCCTCAGCTTCGTGGCAATATTTAGCCGCCTTGATCTTCAAATTATCAACTTGATCCATGATAGGAATCATGATCTCTGAAACCTGTGAAAAAAGAAAGTGTCAATTACCTATAAATCCTTTTGTATAAGGTTCAAAATCCCTTTATTTTACCTTGTCGCAAAACTCTTTCATCGCGAGCTTTAAACTTTTATCTTGTCTTCTCCACATTCAAATCACCACCCACATCCGTGGCTTCAACCTCCGTAAATTTCCTCTTCTTGGTCTCCTCCTTCTTCTTGGATACTCACCTTCGTAACTAGATACTGCAGAGTGGGGAGTTGGGGGCTTGTTATTTTTTACAACCATCTTTGCCTTAGCCAGTAGGTCCGCCACGCTCACAGAGGCCTTAGAACGAGTGGCTGCGACAAATGGATATAGTATTAAAACAACTTGAAAGAGCTAGAATAAATTGGAGATAGGAAAAAACTTTAAGAAGTTAGCCAAGACCTGTAGACATCTTGATGGGTTCAGGTAGGGCTTCTTCAGGGTTAATTTCTTCTTCTGGATCTGCAGAAAACAAGACTGGGAATGCTTTGAAAGACCTTACTAGTGGATCCAACTCGTAAATTTTTCTCACATTCTCCTCTGTTCCATCTTTATGAGCAAAAAGCACGCTCAGCTTAGCAACTACGCCAAAGGAAATTCAAGTGGTTAGTTAGCAGGTTGGTAAGAAGCATTATTAGAGTAAGAAAAATTATCTATACTACCTTGAGACCTCCACTTGGAAATGGCACCCTCCTCTGAAACCAGGGTATTTCTCCTTGCAAAGAAAAATTTGTTCTTCCAACCTCTATCAGCAGGATCACTGTTATCATTCAAAAAAGGGGCTCCACCAGACCTAACCCTAAAACCAAATCTCCCAAGGCCAAATCCCCTAAACTCAGTTGTATAAGCGAATTCTTCTAAACCAACTTCCAACTCAGTCTCCGCATTTAACCTAACTAGGGTTTGCAAGCACCTTCAGCCTTGAGGCATGATTTGGGCATAGTTGAGTTTGGAAGAAACAAAAAACCTAGTAATTAACTTTGGGAATGGAAATTTTAGGCCAATGACAAAGGGATATTCGGGAAAGCACACCCAATCGGGAGAATAGCATTCAGAGGTTAACTCGGGATGGGTGAAAAACTCGGTTTCATATGGCATAGCGTGGTTTTTCTTAATGATTTCTAAGTTGGCCTGAGGAATCAAACATTTTTCTTTGTCCGGATCTTTCAACATGTTTTAAGTTATGAAACCCTCGGGCAAACCCTCGTTACTTTCGATTATAGTCACCTTTTTTCTTCCCATTTTTACAACTTGAGTAAGAAATCAAAGAGAAAATTGAAAAGGAGAAATACCCTGGTTTCAGAGGAGGGTGCCATGCGCAGCGGAATTAAGCATAAAATTAACACAAAACCCAAGCCCTAAGATCCGTTCTATACGATTAAATTGAATTGCTATGAGATAGAATTTACCAACCTAAATTGCTTTCCGGTCTTGAGCTATCGAACGGATAATTATGTGATTCGTAATCACAAACTTTTGATCTTCAAATCTTCAAATCTTCAACTCCTTTGGATCTTCAGATTTGAACTCTAGGTCTTTGATTTGTTTGAACAAAATTAAGACCCTCTTTTGGTAATCCACACAAATATGAATGTTGAGAACAATTCTCGGGTTGGGAATTGCTAGATTCCTAAAACTTATGGAAGAATATTGAGAGTATTTTGATTGTGAATTTCCCTTGAAAATTTCGGCCAGGCCATTAGGGTTAACAGACCTCTCATATTTATACTACTTTAGTATGAATATGTTTCCTAATCGAATTAGGAGACCAGGCTGTCAAAACGCGTCTGGTGGCTAGTTATGTCGCGTGACATAACTAGCCAGTGGCTAGTTATGTCGCGTGACATAATTAGCCAGTTTACAGAACTTTCAATCATTCTTCCTTTTGTTCAACCAATTCATTCTATTTGTGTGTGACCCAATAGGATTGTATTATGTTGGCAATGAGTCCGATCATATCGACCCTCATAAGACATAAGCGGACTCTAGCAAGCCATTATGTCTACCCAAATAACACAACGTAAGAGTTCACGTTTCCAATGGTACACTTCCATTTCTCCCTTTGTCTCACGATGTTATATTGAACACAAGTCATGGTCCACGTCAACTTGTATTTGTTCAATGCTTTCTCGATCTTGAGTATAATGATAGTCCAATCATATTGGGGTGTGGCCACACGCTTTCATCATTATCACTCATCGAGGGGCCCAAGCAAAACATCTCTCTTTCGAGGGACAAATTCCATCTTGACTTATCATCCTTCCCATCATGAATCCGATCATGCCAAAGATAGCCTTTATAGATATCGTGTTAAGATACCGTTTGACTAAAATCAAACATAACTTTCATCATATGTAAGGTCATGATAATCTCAGGTCTAGGGACTAAATGAAGTGACCATATGAGATTTAATTATGACATTTGACCATGACATAAATCTCATACGGGTCAAGTCCAGTCACTTGTTCTCTAACAAGTACCCATAATTTCAATGTGCATCTCTATGCATATAATCATCATATGATTATCCATTGACAATTATACTAATTATTCTCTTAATAATTAGGGACGGAGATTATTACAATAAATATGCAAACTATATAATAATCAAATAATAAACATAAACGATAAAGATGATACATAACGGTTTTCAGTTAAACATAACTAAAGCCTAGGGCATTACACCAACAGTCTCCCACTTGCACTAGGCTCCATTTATGTATCGAATACTCATGGATCTAACATGCCCACTATGCTTCTGCCTATGCGAGGGTCTTTGTAAGTGAATCCTTTATGTCATCATCGGTTGATATTTTGTATATCTTAACGTCTTCTCATTCTTTATGAATTCCTCGAAGAATGTCTAAGTGAGTGTTTGGATCACCGTTGTGATTTTGGTTCCATTGTTTGCACAAATGACACCATAATTATCACAACAAAGTTCCACGGATTAGTGATACTTGGAAAAACACTTGAAGTGTTTTCAAAACACTAAATGAACTTTTGATCCAAACTGCCTCTTTCAGCTACATCATATGTTGCTAAAATATGGCCTTAGTAGTAGAATCGGCTACAATTTCTGCTTGGAACTCTTCCAATCAAAATTGCACCTCTAATAAGCACAAACACAAATCCTAATTGCGATTTTAAAATAACTTTGTCAGTTTGGAAGCTAGCATCTTTGTAACCCTTACAACAAGATTAACTTCCAATCTTTCAAATCCCAAGAACGTATCCTTAGTTCTTCTTAAGTACTTAAGGATTATCTTGACTGCCATCCAATGGTTCTCATCACAGGATCAGATTGGTATCGACTCATCATGCTTAGAGCATATGAGATGCCGGGTCTAGTACAAATCATGGCATACATGACAGATCCAAATGCCGAAGCATATGGAACTTCATTCATTTCCCTTTTGCTCATCAGTTGTCATAAGACAATGAATATTGCTAAGAGAAATACCATGACCCATTGACAAGCTACTCTTCTTAGACTCTTCTAAGAATCTTGTCAATGTGAACACTTTGACTCAAACCAATTTATCCTTCTAGATCCATCTTTATAGATCTTAATGCCAAGGATGGAAGTGGCTTCACCCATATCTTTCATTGAGAAACCTTTCCTTGACCAAGACTTAACAGTCTTAAGTGTCGGAACTTGTTTTTCCAATGAGTAAGATATCATTGTAATAAATAATAGAAATAATACCATGCTCCCACTGAATTTCGTGCATACACAAGGTTCATCTTCGTACTTGATAAAGTCAAACTCTTTGACCAATTCATCAAAACGAAGATTCCAATTCCTTTAAGCTTGCTTCAACCCATCTCATGGATCTTTGCAACATGCATACTCTATTAGAGTTTCTTGGATCGTCAAACTATTCGGGTTGTGTACTATACACATCCTTAATAATCTTTCCATTTAAAGAAAGTTGTTTGACATCCATTTGTCATATCACATAGTCACAATATGTGATAATGGCAATTGAAAATCTAACAAACTTCGACATTGTAACTGGCGAAAAAGGTTTCAACATAGTCAATACTATGAATTTGCCTAAATCCCTTTGTTACAATCCTTAGTCATGAAAGTATACACCTTCACATCCATGTCGGTCTTTGAAGACCTACTTGCACCCTTTAGTTTTTACACTTTTAGGTAGCCCAATCAAGTTCCAAACTTGATTGTTAAACATGGATTGTAGTTTGGATTCTATGGTTCCTAACCATTTATCCAAATTAGGAGTGGACATCGCCTCAAAATAGGAAGTAGGATTGTCATTCTCAATGACTTCCACTTTATTACTTTCCGAAACGAGAAATCAATATTTCTTGAGTTTGGATCGTAACCTATCCGATCTACAATGGACTTGTGCATCTTGAACCGGTTTCACAATTCTTTTGTGAAATTGGTTCCGTCTCTACTCTTGGATCCATATTATTTTCGGGTTCTTGAACTCTCTTCAAGATTAATTTTTACTCCCACTAGATTCTTTATTGAGAAACTATTTCTCAAGAAACAAATCGTGTAGAGCAACAAACGTTTTGTTCTCTTTTGTGGTTGTAAGATCAATTTCCGAAAATAACTTGGTTAGATTTGGTGCTAACTTATAAGAGACAAGTCTCTTTACATAAGATTCGCAACCCCAAATCTTCATGAAAGACAAGCTAAGTTTTCTTCCATGCCACATCTCATGTGGGGCCTTGGGAACCGATTTAGTAAGGACTCAATTCAGTGTAACCGCATTATTTCTAATGCATATCCTCAAAAGGAAATAGGAAAGTCAAATTGACACATCATCGAACGAACCATGTCCTACAAGGTTTAATTCCTCCTTTCAGACACATCATACAATGTGGTGTTCCGGGTGGAGTCAACTCTGAAACGATTTCATAATTTTGAGATGATTGTCAAACTCTTGGCTCAAATATCATCACCTCGATCTAATCGAAGTACTTAACAGTTTTACCAAGTTATTTTGTACTTCATCTTTGAAATGTTCGAAACATCTCAAACGATTCACCTTTGGACTTCATCAGATAGACATAGTCATATCTAGATAAGTCTTTAGTGAAATGTGATGAAATACCGAAATCTTCCCCTAGCAATGCTTCTTAATGGTCCACATACATCTCATGTATAATGACCAATAAGTCACTAGCCCTCCCACTACTTTAGTGTAGGGTGGTTTGGTCGATAATCTCAATAAATAAGATCCACATTCCTCAAATGATTCATGGTCATATGAGTCTAAAAGTCCATGTTAATGGAGTTTAGATATATGTTTCTTATTTATTTGACCAAGCCGGCAATGCCATATGAACGCGTTGTTCATATTGTTCGGTTTAGATTTCCATTTATATTATAGATATCTTCAATATTATTTTGTTTCTCATCATCAAGGATATGAAGACCATTTAATGACATATGCATTACAATAAGGCATATTATTAAATAAATATAAAACTTCTTATTGAAAATAAGAAAATTATATCCTTCATCATCCATTTAAGAAACGGAAATAATACTCCTACTCAAATCCGAAACGTAGTCATACTTGTTCAAAACAAGTATTAGTCCACAAGGTAAAGTGACTTCATAAGTCCCTATAGCTAATGTAGCAACTCTTGCTCCATTCTTATGCATAGGTTTAATTTACCTTCTTTGAGTAGCTTTCTATTCTTTGTTCCTTACACATTTGAACAAATGTGGGATCCAATCCGGTATCATATACCTAAGAACAAGAAGTTGAAAGGAAGATATCTATCATATAGATATTTGAAGTAGTAGCAATCATATTGCCCTTCTTCACCTTTTAGGCCTTCCTAATGAGCCTTGCAACTTTGCTTCCAATGACCAATCTTATTGCAATGGTAGCAAACTGCATCCTTTTGAGACACTTTGGGTTTAGCCTCTTCGGCTATGACAACATTTGTCCTAGGTTTAGCAACTTTTGCTTTACCTTCTTTTCCTTCCTTTATGAACCCTTTTATTGTGTCAACCATTAACACAATTTGCGGATTGCTCCAATTTGCGGATTGCTCCTTCTTTCATCATATGAATTAAGAGCCTTCACCACAACATATATCTTTTTCTTAGCTTGCACTTGAAACATTTCCCCTTTTGCGGTGTGCTAGAACAAAAGTAGTTATCATGTGCACAAGGTTCTTCATAAGAGCCTTTGAACATGGTGGCAAATACAAGGCAAGCAATATTGTCAGAATCATCAATATGTTTCTAATGTTGCTTCCTTATTTGCCCTTTGCAACATTTGCAATGGATTCAGTAGGAACGGATTCGTTAAGAACGTACACATTTACCTAAGAACCATTCTTTAGGTTTTTGATCCAATCAAAATTATTAGTATCGTTCCTTTCGAATTTTGTCCTTCACAAGGACGAATCGCAATTATCATTATGTAATGCTACTTCTACAACAAAATATACAAATTATATGAACACATATCAATATCAACACATTTATTATTTAAGAGCAAATAATGTATTTTTACAAATACTCCCACTAAATCATACACCTTCCAATGCTAATATGCATAATATGCATTTAATGGGCTAAGATCCAACTTTAATTTAATCTCAAGTACGCTATGGCGCACCGCTCAAGATTAAACTAATTAGGTAGAAAACATCAATCATATCGTATATGACTCTTAGGACTAAGATCCAACTTTAATTTAATCTCAAGTACGCTATGGCGCACCGCTCAAGATTAAACTAATTAGGTAGAAAACATCAATCATATCGTATATGACTCTTAGATCTTTTATGAGATTTATTTAAGACATCATATGTCTAAGCATATTTTAATCTCATCTTATGCCTTGGGTCCAAAACCATTTTGATAACCCAATTAAGTTCATTCATATTAAACGTATAGGAACCACCATTTCCTCATCTTGCTCGCAAACAGAATAGAATCAAAGTACCTTGCTATGGCAAGCCCACCCAAAACTATCCGAGTGGTCTCAAGTGTTTTAATCATGGATTGGCATAAAGAACTTAAAAGTTAAATGAAGGTTCTTTAAGGTAGATTATAAGCATATCAGCAAAGATAGTCATAATCATGCACTGTAAGTTCCCAGGAAGATAGGTGAGCCACAAGGACTACTTAAGTACCAACTCTTCCTTAGACGTAACTCTCCTAGTCATGCACAATTAGAAATCAACTCTGATTTGGCAACATAATCACTACCTTTTATAAACAATTAGTTTCCTTTTAAAATTTCGCGTAATTATGACTTGTTTCCATAAACAATCATAAAATCCAAAATTTAAATCTAAACATATTAGGAAACTATAATGCAATGTTTCAACTAAACATTTTAGGAAATCACAATTCAATGTTTCAACTAAACATCTAATAAAATTCTTAACACTTAAGAACAAATAATTCATGCATCGCAACAATTAATAAAAACACATTTAAATTAATTAAGCATGCATCATAAACAATGAATTAATCTAGCATAGCCCTATAAATTTTATTTTCAAAAATTTATAGCATCCGCATTAAGACATAAAACATCTCGTATTGTAAACACAATCACGTAATAGCGTAAAAATTAAACAAACCGATTCTCGCCGTATCCGGCTTATTATGTCGCGTGACATAACTAGCAGTGGCTAGTTATGTCGCGTGACATAACTAGCCGTATAACCGTATTTCCACATGTGGCTAGTTATGTCGCGTGACATAACTAGCCGTCACAGGATTTTCGTAGATTTCAATCAATTCAGATTACATGCAATTAAATCATATAAAACAACCATTTTACGCATTTAATTCATCATAATTCGAAACGATTTTCACATTGTTTCACATAAACAATCAAAATTCTATCGCATACAAAAACATGCAACGAACATATAAACAATTTATATAATCATTCTAGCATGTTAATTCAAACTTAACCATACGAACGGGGCTCTGATACAACTGTTGGGTTTTATGGGTCCATGCGCAGCGGAATTAAGCATAAAATTAACACAAAACCCAAGCCCTAAGATCCGTTCTATACGATTAAATTGAATTGCTATGAGATAGAATTTACCAACCTAAATTGCTTTCCGGTCTTGAGCTATCGAACGGATAATTATGTGATTCGTAATCACAAACTTTTGATCTTCAAATCTTCAAATCTTCAACTCCTTTGGATCTTCGTATTTGAACTCTAGGTCTTTGATTTGTTTGAACAAAATTAAGACCCTCTTTTGGTAATCCACACAAATATGAATGTTGAGAACAATTCTCGGGTTGGGAATTGCTAGATTCCTAAAACTTATGGAAGAATATTGAGAGTATTTTGATTGTGAATTTCCCTTGAAAATTTCGGCCAGGCCATTAGGGTTAATGCACCTCTCATATTTATACTACTTTAGTATGAATATGTTTCCTAATCGAATTAGGAGACCAGCCGTCAAAACGCGTCAGTGGCTAGTTATGTCGCGTGACATAACTAGCCGCTGGCTAGTTATGTCGCGTGACATAATTAGCCGCTTACGTAACTTTCAATCATTCTTCCTTTTGTTCAACCAATTCATTCTATTTGTGTGTGACCCAATAGGATTGTATTATGTTGGCAATGAGTCCGATCATATCGACCCTCATAAGACATAAGCGGACTCTAGCAAGCCATTATGTCTACCCAAATAACACAACGTAAGAGTTCACGTTTCCAATGGTACACTTCCATTTCTCCCTTTGTCTCACGATGTTATATTGAACACAAGTCATGGTCCACGTCAACTTGTATTTGTTCAATGCTTTCTCGATCTTGAGTATAATGATAGTCCAATCATATTGGGGTGTGGCCACACGCTTTCATCATTATCACTCATCGAGGGACCCAAGCAAAACATCTCTCTTTCGAGGGACAAATTCCATCTTGACTTATCATCCTTCCCATCATGAATCCGATCATGCCAAAGATAGCCTTTATAGATATCGTGTTAAGATACCGTTTGACTAAAATCAAACATAACTTTCATCATATGTAAGGTCATGATAATCTCAGGTCTAGGGACTAAATGAAGTGACCATATGAGATTTAATTATGACATTTGACCATGACATAAATCTCATACGGGTCAAGTCCAGTCACTTGTTCTCTAACAAGTACCCATAATTTCAATGTGCATCTCTATGCATATAATCATCATATGATTATCCATTGACAATTATACTAATTATTCTCTTAATAATTAGGGACGGAGATTATTACAATAAATATGCAAACTATATAATAATCAAATAATAAACATAAACGATAAAGATGATACATAACGGTTTTCAGTTAAACATAACTAAAGCCTAGGGCATTACACCAACAGAAACTCACCGGAAAATTCCTACTTGATTTTCTCTCCGGCCTCCTTCCCTGGTTATTCCTCTCGAAAACCTCCTTGAAAGCTACCTTTTTGATTCTGTGAAAGGGAGAGTTGGGGAGGAGTCTTATTTATTTATGGGAGAGATTGAAAGCGGTTGGGACTTTAAAAACAATCATGCCTTTTGCTTTGGAAACTACTTAAACCGTCCCATCGTGTCCCTTTTCATTTAAAACCGCCGTTCCTTTCATCTATTTTTGGCAAACTTTTTAAATTTTTTGTCTCTTTATATTCGTCATTTTAAATTCAAAAAGTTTGGGGGCAATTGTTGGGCCCTGCGTTTTTCAACTTGTTTACAACTTGCATCTAACAACTTGGTACTAACAACTTGAGTTGTTCTATTACATCTTGATCATCTGCAGGTTGAGCTTTTGTTACGTTAACCCTATTTTTCAGGGAACGTGTCAAAGTAAGTGAAGACCAATTCAACGACGTTTTCTTCATCAACATACCCAGCAACGGATCGTTATCCCCTCCATCAACAAACTGGCGAAGATATCTCAACCAGATCAACCTCTCTCCCGAGATTCTAGGCCCATTATTTTCTTTGTAATTAGCCGTTGTAAAGAGGTATAAAAGGGATAGAACACTGTATTTTGCACACACGTTTTTTCACTAGCTTAAGCTCCCTTCTATACGCTCCTAGCTCTGTAATCATTTCGATCCCTAGTAAACTTTTGGTCAAGGAAGGTACCAAAACCTCCCGGGGTTTTATGCCGGCGAACAAGTTGTTCAAGGGCTTTCCCTAGTTAACAAACAACTTGTGTCCATTTCTATTCAACTCGATAATCATTGTACCTTGATTCATATCACTTTAGTCATTTTTCTTGTCACTTGAAACACTTGTTGAAATTTGACCAAAACAGTTACGTTTCGGGAAGAGTATTACGAGATCACCCGAAATGCCTCGTATGATGAGTCTTTCTACCTTTCTCGAAATCGTGTGTGTGTGTGTATTTTGAAATGGGGGCTTGAATGACAAGCTTAATCTTGGTTTGAATGTCAAACGTTGATTAGGTGACTTTGTTTGAAAAGACGAGCGTTTGAATGACAAACGTCGGTTTTGAGACGGAAATGAGCGTTTGCGTGGCAAACGTCGATTTTGAGTTTGAAATGAGCGTTTGCGTGGCAAACGTCGATTTTGAGCCTTTTGAAAAGGAGTTCGAAGGTCGAACTCCGGTTTTTGAACCGGGCGAGTCATTGTTAACGATTTTTACGGGAAAAAGCGTATTAAATGATTTTGAATGTCAAAATTCGGCTTTTAGTTTGAAGATGAGCATTCGGATGCCAAACGTCATTTCGCGCGTTTTGAAAGAGAGTTCGAAGGTCGAACTCCGGTTTTGAACCGGGCGAGTCATTGTTAACGATTTTTACGGGAAAAAGCATATTAAATGATTTTGAATGTCAAAAGTTTGCTTTTAAGTTGAAGATGAGCGTTTGGATGCCAAACATCATTCTGACCCCGATCCGTTTACTTTTTATGTCATTTACCATTCCGGATCGATCGATCCGTCGATTGTCATTTACTTTTCTGTCATTTACAACTCCAAGCCGTTTTGGCTCGTCGATCGTCATTTACAACTCCGAGCCGTTTTGGCTCGTCGATCGTCATTTACAATTTCGAGCCGTTTTGGCTCGTTGATCGTCATTTACGATTCCGAATATGTTGATAATCCAAATGCATTTGATCTCTATCAAATCACTTGAGTGTGGCTACACATTTCATCAACATCATTCATCAAGTTTTTGCTTGGAAAAGGACTCTTCTCCCTAAGAGTTAGGGATTTATAACAAGTATAAATAAGATCCTTTTGTTCCAGCTTTAACATACGAATTTTAGGGCTTGATAAACACAATTATCTTGATTTTGATAACGAATCAAATATCAAAACACCCTAGATTCAATTCCATATTAGCCATAGATTATTGAAAAGTGTTTCAACAATCAAGAGGATCATCTAGCAATCCAACAAAAAGTGTTCTTGGTTCGTTCGCGTGCGGATCACCATTAGAGGGAGGTTGTTTTATCTCCTAAGGCTTGAAGCTCCGTTGTTGATTTCATCACCAAGTTCGAAGAAGGAAATTAGAAGATTCGACATCAGAGTTCAAGGCTTGAATTTTGAGATCTACTTTGACAAATGAAATCACATTAAAGGTATGTAATTCTATTTCATGGTTTTTCTAATCTCTTCATGCTAGACGGATCTAAGGGCTAGGGTTTTGATGTTCTTTATTAAATTTTCCGCTGCATTTGTAACCCCAAAACCAAACAGTGGTATCAGAGCCCTGTCTTGCCATGATTAGGATTGAAATTGCATGCTAGATTTAATTTGATTATTTGCTACCATGCTATATGAAATAGATCTAGATTTTATGTGTTTTGTTTTATGAAAAACAAGTATGTATGATATGCCATATTCATGATTAATGATGGATTAATTTGATTAGTTTATCACATAGGTTATTGATCTAAATAATCTTATCTAAGAGTCATATAGTGATATGATTGATGTTTCTACCTAAATAGCTTGATTTCGGGCATTGACTCAGTTAAACCAAAATCAAGTGTAATATGGCTCTTAGCCTACTATAATTATATGATACTCCCTCCGTCCCGATAATTGTTTCACCCTTTTGGGGTGGGCACGCAAATTAAAGAAATTGGTGAGTGGAGAAAATGTTGTGAGTGTAATAGTAAAATAGGAGAGAGAATGAGTGGAAGAAATAGTAAATTTGAAAAATGTTGTGAGTGTAATAGTAAAATAGGAGAGAGAATGAGTGGGTGGAATAGTAAAGATTCTTTGCCATTTTAGGAAAGGTGAAGCTTTAAACGGGATACCCATTTTGTCAAAAAGTGAAGTTATTAATGGGACGGAGGGAGTACATGTTTTGTATTTGAAGGTGTATAATTTAGTGGGAGTATTTATGAAATACATTATTTGCTCTTAGATGATAAATGTGTTTATATTGATATATGTTTATATTGTTTGCATATTTTATTGTAGAATGGCTAATCAGAATAATCAACACTTGTCACTGCGATCAGTCCTTGAGAAGGACAAACTTGAGGAGAGCGATACAAACTATTCGGATTGGATTAGAAGCCTTAGAATTGTTCTAAAGCAAGAGAAGAAACTGTACGTCTCAACGAACCCATTCCACCTCAACCTATTGCAAATGCTTCTAGGGTAGATAGGGATGCACATAAGAAACATAATGATGATTCTACAGATGTTTCATGCCTTATGCTTGCCACTATGCCTAAGGCTCTTCAGAAGGACCTTAAGCACATAGAGACAGCATTTGATCTTGCTGAGCGCTTAAAGGAAATATTCCAAGTGCAAGCAAGAAATGAGCGGTTTGATGTGGTTAAGGCCCTAACTGCATGCAAGATGCAAGCGAGGCAATCGGTGGGAGCTCATGTCCTTAAGATGAAGGGTCACATTGAGCGTCTCGAAAGGCTTGGAAATCCGATGAGTTTGGAACTCACCACAGATTTGATATTGAATTCATTGCCTGAAAGTTATGGTCATTTCATTATGCACTATCACATGACTGGCATGGATAAGAATCTCTCGGAATTGCATGCGATGCTTAAGACCGCAGAGAAGAATATCAAGAAGCCCCGAATCGATACTGTGTTAATGGTTAACAAAGGCAAAGGGTTCAAGAAAGATGGCAAAGGTAAAGCAAGTGTTGCTAAACCTAAGGCAAAAGTTGTCGTTGTCGGAGAGGCTCCCAAGGCATCTCAAAAGGATGCGGTTTGCTACCATTGCCAAGAGATTGGTCATTGGAAGCGCAACTGCAAGGCATATAAGGAAGGCCTAAAGGCGAAGAAGGGCAATACGATTGCTACTGATTCAGGTATCTATATGATAGATATTTTCCTTTATGTTTCTAGTTCATGGGTATTAGATACCGGATGTGGATCTCACATTTGTTTAAATGTGTAGGGACTAAGGAATAGAAAGCTGCTCAAACAAGGTGAAGTTGACCTACGTGTGGGGAATGGAGCAAGAGTTGCTGCATTAGCCATAGGGACATATGATGTAACTTTACCTAGTGGCTTAGTACTTGTTTTGAACAATTGTTACTATGTTCTGGATTTGAGTAGGAATATTTTTTCTGTTTCTTGTTTGGATAATGAAGGGTATAATTTTCTTATTAAGAATAAGAAGTTTTATATTTATTTAAATGATATGCTTTATGGTATTGCAAATTCATTTAATGGACTTTATGTTCTTGATGTTGATAAGAAACAAAATAGTGTTGAAAATGTTTATCATGTGGACAAGAAGTCTAAACCGAATGACGTGAACAACTCGTTCATATGGCATTACCGGCTTGGTCATATAAATGAGAAACTCATCTCTAAACTCCACAAAGATGGAATGTTAGACTCATATGAGATATGCGAATCTTGTTTATTGGGCAAAATGACCAAACCACCCTACACTAAGAGTAGTGAAAGGGCTAGTGACTTATTGGGCTTAATGCATACTGATGTATGCGGACCAATGAGCAGCATTGCTAGGGGTGGATTTCGGTATTTCATTACATTCACCGATGACTTATCTAGATATGGCTATGTCTATCTGATGAAGTCCAAAAGTGAATCGTTTGAGATGTTTAGAACATATCAAAATGAAGTACAAAATCAAATTGGCAAAACAATTAAAGCACTTCGATCCAATCGTGGTGGTGAGTATTTGAGCCAAGAGTTTGACAATCATCTAAAAAAACTGTGGAATTATTTCAGGGTTGACTCCACCTGGAATGTCACAATGGAATGGTGTTTCTGAGAGGAGGAATAGAACCCTATTAGATATGGTTCGTTCGATGATGAGTCAAGTAGACCTTCCTATATCCTTTTGGGGATATGTATTAGAGACTGTTGCGTTCACGCTGAACAGAGTCCCTACTAAATCGGCTCCTAAGACCCCACATGAGATGTGGCATGGAAGAAAACCTAGTTTGTCTTTCATGAAGATTTGGGGTTGCGAAGCTTATGTGAAAAGACTTGTCTCTGATAAGTTAGCACCTAAATCTGAAAAGGTTATTTTTGTTGGTTACCCTAAGGAAACCAAGGGGTATTACTTTTAGAATCGCGTTGAGAACAAAGTGTTTGTTGCTCAATATGGTACCTTCCTTGAGAAACAGTTTCTCAATAAAGGAACTAGTGGGAGTAAAGTTGATCATGAAGAAATTCAAGAACCCGAAAATAACATGGAACCGATAGTAGAGACTGAACCAAGTCCACAAGAAGTTGTGGAACCGGTTCAAGATTCACAAGTCCATCGTAGATCGGATAGGTTACGATCCGTACTCGAGAGATATGGATTTCTTGTATCGGAATGTAATGAAGTGGAAGTCATTGAGAATGACGAACCTACTTCCTATCAAGAGGCGATGTTCGATCCCGATTCGAATAAATGGTTAGAAGCCATGAAATCCGAATTGCAATCCATGTCGGATAATCAAGTTTGGAACTTGATTGAGCCACCCGAAGGTGTAAAAACCGTAGGGTGCAAGTGGGTCTTCAAGAAGAAGACTGACATGGATGGGAAGGTGCATACTTACAAGGCTAGGCTTGTAGTAAAGGGATATAGGCAAACTCATGGTATAGACTATGATGAAACCTTCTCGCCTGTTGCCATGCTTAAGTCTGTTAGAATTTTGATTGCCAGCTGTGTATTATGACTATGAGATATGGCAAATGGATGTCAAAACCGCTTTCCTTAATGGAAAACTGCTTGAGGATGTGTATATGACACAATCCGAAGGTTTTGTCGATCCACGAAATTCTAACAAGGTGTGCAAGTTGCAGAGATCCATTTATGGATTAAAGCAAGCTTCTAGGAGTTGGAATCTTCAGTTTGACGAGAAAATCAAAGAGTTTGGTTTTGTCAAGAACGAAGATGAACCTTTTGTATACATGAAATTCAGTGGGAGCGTTGTGCTATTTCTCTTATTGTATGTCGATGATATCTTACTCATTGGAAACTACATTCCTGCACTTCAGACTGTCAAGTCTTGGTTAGGGAAATGTTTCTCAATGAAAGATATGGGCGAAGCCGCTTACATCCTTGGTATCAAGATCTATAGAGATAGATATAATAGGATAATTGGTTTAAGTCAAAGTACCTACATTGACAAGGTTCTTAGAAGATTCAAAATGAAAAATTCTAAGAGAGGCAACTTGCCAATGGGTCATGGTGTTACTCTTAGCAAGACGCAGTGTCCTAAGACAACTGATGAGCGAAAGAGGGTGAATGAAGTTCCATATGCTTCGGCTATTGGATCTATCATGTACGCTATTATTTGTACTAGACCCGACATCTCGTATGCTTTGAGCATGACAAGTCGTTACCAATCTGATCCGGGTGAGAACCATTGGATGGCAGTCAAGACAATCCTAAAGTGCTTAAGAAGGACTAAGGATGCGTTCTTGGTACTTGGAGGGATGGAAGAAGATCTTGTTGTAAGAGGTTACACAGATGCTAGCTTCCAAACCGACAAGGATGATTTCCGATCGCAGTCGGGATTTGTGTTTATGCTTAACGGAGGTGCGATATATTGGAAGAGTTCCAAGAAGAGTACTATTGCTGATTCTACTACTGATGCCGAATATATAGCGGCATCCGATGCAGCTAAGGAGGCAGTTTGGATCAAGAAGTTCATTAGTGACTTGGAAGTTGTTCCAAGTATCACTAATCCGGTGGAACTTTATTGTGATAATAATGGTGCCATTGCGCAAGCAAAGGAACAAAGGTCACATCAGCGATTGTAAGTACCCCAATCTGGATCACCCCCTTTTAAGCACACGGGAAACACCGCAGACTCATCAACGCAGTCTCGACGACCTCTGGCACTGAAAACCCTCTCAAAACCCCCAGCCAAACCAAGGGAGGAGCCTTCCTGGGATAAAAAGGGACAAAAGGACCTTTTGGGAATTTTCAGGAAATTGGAAAAGCAATAATGGTCCGTACGGACCTCTTTGCTTTAATAATTACTGAATCCTCTTAAAGTCCACAATATTCCCTCAAATCCCAGGAAAAATGATTACCCTCTTGCTTAGTTGGTCCGTACGGACCTCTTTGCATGTCAAGATGATCCGTACGGACCTTATTGCTCAGGGGACATCATGATTTCAGAATATTCACCATCATCACAGATTCCCTCAAATCGAGGAAAACCAAAAGTCTCGGATTACTGTGGAGGTCCGTACGGACCTCTTTGCACCAAATCTCGGCACTATAAATAGAGGGCTCCCCCTCCTCATTTTCACACACCTCCCACTTCTCTCTTCCTCCCTAGGCCTTCTGGCTTCCCCTCTAAGTCCTTTCGAGGCATTCCCGGCCCCTTTCGGATCCTTCCGAGGCCTTCCGAGCTCCCTCGTGGTGCTCCGAAGCCTCCCCGAGCGCTCCCGCGACGCTCCCGCGCTGGCTTGAGGCACTCTCGAGGTACTCTGAGGCCCCTCGTGGTACTCCGAGGCCTTGCCTGGTCTTTCCACGGTGTCCCGGCTCTTTCCGAGTCAAACCGGTGATCCCAAATCACGCCGAAACTCTGCCCGAGTGACTCCTGCCACCCCAACGCACGCCGAACCTCTCGCCCGAGTGATCCCAAAGAATCCCCACGCACGCCGAACCTCTCGCCCGAACGCAGCCTCGCAACATCAACTCACGCCGAAACTCGTCCGTAGACAACCGGTCCCTCCCGGCAATCCCGATCCGTACCGGAACGCTACTCCGACCTCAAACACTATTCCTCAGCGGAAGACAGACACGAACCAACATTGGTAAGGCTTCCTTCCATTACTATTTCAATACATTTCAATACATAGTATACAATGTAGACATCCGATACAGCATGCATTTTTAAAAGCACACACACACACACACAACATTTAAAGGATATTAGGGGTATCCGAAAGACTCGTTTTACGAGGCGACTCGGGTGAGCTCTAATATTCTAATATTCTCTTCCCGAGGAGTCATCTGACCTCCGAACTCAAAATCTCATCACACAAAAACAGTTTAAAATTATCTTTAAACTGATGCCCTTTTTCAATGCTTTGGGCTTAATAAAAATGGCGTGGCGACTCTACGAATGCGAAAACAAAAACGGCGAGACAACCGCTCCAACGCGAAAGATGCCAGATGCTGGGGCGCGATCGCGCTGCCTCTCGGATCCGGGTAATTTCAGTTGGCGACTCCGCTGGGGACTATTTTGTTTTAAAAAAAAAACTTTTAAACAAAACAAAAGATTTTTAAAACAATGATGAGGGTCAAACTTTCATTTTACCCCTTCCTTTAACTGTTGTGTGTGTGTGCACGTGCTTCGTTTTTATTTTACAAAAAAATAAAAATACAAAAAAAAATGCATCAATATACATCTGTGCATACATTTAAAATTCTTCAAAAACTTCTGTTTTACTCAGAAAAAGAATTTTAGAGACCGCACACTACGCGCACCGCCGCTCGGTTACACCGCACACTACTCACACCGCCGCCTCGGTTACACCGCACGCTACGCGCACCGCCGCCGGATACACCGCACACTACAACCCTCAACCCGAGTGGTCTCGCTGCAGTCCGTTAGGTCTTCCTAGGCCTCTTGGACGCGCACGGGATCATTCCAAACATCCCATCCTAGCCAAGCGTCAACCCTGCACGTTTGAGTCTTGAGTCACACTCGTCCGCACTCGGTTGGTTTTTACCTAGTCCGTGTCATACACTGGATACATATACCATGCCGGCCATTTTTCGAGTCAAGGCTCGGAACTCAAGATCCCTTGCGCAAGCAAAGCGATGAAAGGTCATGCTAAAATCTTGACCTCGATCTTGATTTCCGGCTACACCTGCACGATGTTCCGTCCCTGATATACATCCATGCTCACATGACACCATGTCATCACGCCTTTGATACGTCGCCCATGACAATATGACCCACCCAACGCCTAACGTCACAGATCCCTTGCGCAAGCAAGGTAAAGAGAGGTCATGCCGAACTCTTGACCCGATCTTGACTTAGCGGCCGGCTCGGTTCACTATTCACATGGCTAATGCATCAAAACGAACATGACAGCTCGGTCCTTAGGTTCGATTTTTCTTTAGGCCGGTGGAAACCGCTTGCACTATAGGACCCTTGCCCTGGGGCCGCCCACCCCGGGATGTCGAAATACGTGTGCAAAACGAGGGGCTTATAGCCGCACGTATGGTCTCCATCGACCCAGATCTAGCATAGTTGCGAAAAGAAGAGCAATCTTTTCCAACCTACCTAGGATTCGAGAAAACATGTTTTAAGTAAATTAAAACAAAAAAAAAATCATAAATAAAAAAAACGGAAACCGCATGCCATGTGAGCTTTCCCCCTTTTATCCCGTGAGGCCATTCCCATGTCTAAACCTTGCCCGTCACCCTCCAAATAACCGAGAGTGGTTGAGAATACCCTGAAGCCGCCTTTTCGCATCGAGGTCACAAGGTCCGATAGCCCTTCCAGCTTCAATCGGTCTCGCACCGTCCGCTACTCTCCCATGACGGATCAACAGATAACAAACAGGGAAACGGAACCCCGCCACTAAGGAACCTCCAGACAATGGAGGAGGTGCCGCGAGCCTTCGAAACCATCAAGAAGCGCCAAGAAGAGCAAAGAAGCTCGGATCGTAGACACCTTGCGTCTTCGAGGAACCGTTGCAGCCTCCCCAACCCGACGGAACCTTTGTTCTCATAGAGGACGAAGACATACCGGCTCCCCGGTTTCTCAAAGCTATCAGCAGTGTCCCGCTCCGCCAAGCTACGAGATCCCAGAACGCAGCAGCCTCTCGCTCAAAGCTCCTCAGCGCTGGGCCAAGCAGCCCGACATGCCCGCCAAGATGCCGCTTCCGCCCGCACATCAAGCTCGCACCAACAAAGACACATACGTGCTCGCTCCGTCGATCCCAATGCATCTCGGTATCCCCAGATTCAATCCTTTGCCTCTATACGAGCCTCGCAATCACAATCAAAAGTCCCCATGCTTACCAGTGGATAGGCATCCCGAGCGGATATCCCGACATCTCAAGCTTGCCACCGCTAGTCCGCCAATTGGGGCTAACGAATCATTTCCCCAGCCTCCCAAACACAACCCTTACGGACCCGGCAATCACGCCTCAACTTCAACACCCTGTGGTATGGGTTGGTATACACTCAACTACCTCCCCAAGACTCCCGAATGGCGATCCCATCGCCCAATCCACCCCCATCTTCGGCTTCCGTCCCCGAAAACGGTAACCCACCTCGCATACCGATCCTCACATGGCTTGGCCGATCGAACAAATGAAAGACATGCAAGGCAAGCTAGCTAGTTCTCGAAGGACTCCTCCCGCCTACCGATCCGAACAAAGTGGTCCCTCTCCCTCCAAAGTTCAGTGATGCCGGAAATGGAAAAGTTTGACGGACGTAATGCCCAAAAACCCACATCGACACCTACGTCCCGGGTATGAGAGCCAAAGGGGCAACCCTCAACAGATGGCGTATCACTTTCGCATTCCTCAAATCCACAAGACTAAGGTGGTTCCTCAATGTGAAGGCGTAAAACCGCTCCACATGGGATCGATCAATAAATCTTCCCGGAGAAGTATCGCGCCAACCTTGAATGGGAGACAAACCGCCATGACCCGCAAGCCACCGAACAAAAGGATGACGAACCAAAGGGCGAGTTCTACAAAAGATGGAACCGGAAGCTAAGCGAGATAATGGATCCACTTTCCAAAGAAGAGCAGATGGACATCTTCCATTCCCGCCTCAAGCCATCTTTGAGGACCTTGATCGCCCACCATTTCTATCCGGATCTTCGTGCCATGGTCAACGCCGGACAAAGTTTGAGAAGACTCGAGTCTTCAAAAGACAACAAAGAACCCCCGCCTCATCTTACCGCTTATCGAACAAACCCGGCAACTTCAACTCCCGCCCGACCAAAGGAAAAGAAGCAAATGGAACAAGACACTACATTCGTAACGGAGCTCAAGTAAACCGCGATCAAGCACCCCCAAAGAATAACAATCCCCTCGCTTCCCACAGCCCAAAGATTTAGACAACCTTGAAATGCCCTCGTCAAGTATTTCAAGCTGTGAAACGAAATCTTCTCAAACCTCTCGAGAATTTCCAACCAAAGACTCCCAAACCCAACATGGATATGAGCAAGCACCGCGCCTTCCACAACTACCCCGGCCACACCACCGACAATTGCTTCGTGCTCAAGCAGTGGTCCAGGCTCATTGAGGAGGGAAAATTGGAACGCCCTCGTGGTCCCAATACCATCGGAAATCCATTCCCCGAACGACAGTGGTAAACTCAATAGCCTTTGACGAAACTCCAAGCGAGAGCACTTCCCCGCAATTTCCGAAACCGTCAAGCATGCCGTCTCCGCTACGACCGGGAGCGTGAAACCGCAGTCAAAAGATCTCGTGACCGGGAATTCCGACAAGAACGCCCAAGGGCAACCGTCTCCCTACGATCTTTGCCCCACCCAAGGCATACAAATGGATGGATCGAACGTTCCCGTAAGAGACCGAGTCAAACGGTAGCACGGGAAGCGGTTTAGCCTTCACAGACGATGACTTGCCGATATGTGAGAATCGGCACAACGAAGCCCTCCTCATCCTCATAAAAATAGAGATGTTCTTCCTCCCGAACGTCTTGATTGATAACGGCTCCGCAGCCAACATCATCGCTGAGCACACCGAAACGACTCCGCATCGACCGTTCTCTCGATAAGGCCTTCACCTCGGTAATCCGAGCCTACGATTCCACCGCACGACCAATCGTAGGAGTCATCAATCCGAGGATCCACTCCGACGTACAACCGGAGTCGGTAGAATTCCAAGTCGTGGAAATCAAACCAACCTTCTCTCGCTTTGTTGGGACGACCTTGGATACATCGATGAAAGCAAAGATCATCTACTCTTCACCAATGCGTGAAATTCATCAATGCCAATGGAGCGATCGAAGTGATCCGCGGAAGCAAGCAGTAATGGCAAGTGCTTGGCGCAAGCTACGACCTGTAAGAAGGTCCCGACATGACCGAATACTCTTCCCACATAATTCTCCTACCCCGTCCCGCTACGAAGTGGATCCTTACATCCACGCTCTAAGCCGCGACGAGCCGGAAATCGAAGAACTCATGGGTCAAGATGACAACTCGATATATGCGATCGTGAAGAATGCTTAAGAGAGGATCAAGAGACGGATGCCCTAATGGAGATTGATCGAGGAGTAGACCCTTACTTCGCCGAAAACCCTCTTGCAAACCGGCTCATCACCGATCCCCCACAAGACAACCCTCTAGCCGACACTCTCTGATCTTACTGGGACAGCCATCACAGCCTAGTTCAATTCAACATTCCTGTCCGACCTGGATGAACAAAGTGGCGCAACCTCCTCCAAGGCTTAATCAGTGGAAGGAGATATAGCATGCCCTCGAATCGACATTGTAAATGTCGTCCAAGCAAAGATCCTGCATAAAGAGGCGCATTCTATGAAAGTGATCAACATCAGCAAGAATCAACTCCGACCGCCGAATGCTTCGCCCTCTTAGAAGTAGCCCTCGCCGACTTCTATCATCAAAAACCCCCAAGGACTCGGTGGCAACACTAATGGAGGGACATCATCGTGGAGCAACCAAAAACCTCCGCGATCCGGTTTGAAATCGAACCGCATGCAAGCTATTTTCCGGACTCATGCCAAGGGAAGATTGGCCACCGAACCAAAGACCACTCCCTCTAGAGCTACACCCATCCGAGAGTAATGAAGCCCGGTCCAATCCTCGTCACCTATAGTCTAGCTTCGAGTCTTGTTGTCTCGTGAATTCACATCTTTTGAGTCTTTTGACGGCTTTACGCCCAACGATTGTGAATCTTTGATCAACAATGTACAGCCTTCACGCTTTCAATAAAAGGTCCGACCTTTCTAAAAATCATTTCATTGCATCTTTAACAAATGATGATGTTAACTAATCAAAACAAGCTTAATAACAATTCATCTATACAAAAGGCAAACACATTAATTGAATAAATGCATCAAGCAAACATTTAAGCATGTTGCCAAACGAGAGAAAACCGAGCCCAAGCCGCCGAGAAGGTTTTAATCACAACGATTTGCAAGATTGTCAAGAGCCAAAGAGACGCAAGTCCGACGCCATTTCCAAAGACAAACCGTATCTTCCAATACCTCAAGAACGGGAAACCACCTTCATGAACAAGGAAGACCCACACACGTAAGGGGTCAAAACCAAGAGCATCATGGCCCTAAAACGCCTCGCCTCTCACTTCGTCATCCTCGGGACATGCTATACAAGAAACGCTACCACGGGCCACTCCTACGCCGCATCGCCCAAGAAGAAGCAAACAAGTTCATGAACGAAGTCCACAATGGGGCTTGCGGTCCCCACATGAACGCCGCAGCCCCGATGCAAATCATTCTCGTGGATGGGCTACTACCTGGATCTCCATGGAGGCAGATTGCATCCACTTTGTCCGAAGCCGCGACAAGTGCCAACGGTTCTCCAACCTCAATCATCTCGCCGCCCCACGATCTCTACCGCATGACTACACCCCGGCCATTTGCCACTTGGGAATTGACGTCATCGGGAAAATTGCTCCGCCAGCAAAGAATCGGTCACGAGTTCATCTTAGTAGCCATCGACTACTTCACCAAATGGGTCGAAGCCAAGTCCTACAAGGTACTCACCTCCAAGAAGGTCGCGCATTTCCTCAAAGAAAACATCATCTCGCCGATACGGCATCCCAAATGAGATCATATCGACAATGGTTCACACTTCGAAGGGGAATTCGGCAGCATCGCCGGCCGAATTCAAGATCACACGCCACAAATCTTCTCCCTACCGGCCACAAACAAACGGCGCCGTGGAAGCAAAGAAACAAAACCCTCGAACGGATCATCCGAAAATGACCACCCGAGGACGAGATTGGCCCGAGAAGCCGCACCTTGCACTTTGGGGCTACCGCACATCGCCGAATGTGCCCACGGAGAAACCCCATTTGCCCCGACATACGGGATGGAAGGGCCCTTCCCATCGAGCCGGAAATTCCCTCACTCCGAGTGCCGCTGAAAATGACATCAACGAAGTTGAATGGCTCCGGCCGACACGACGAATTGGCTCGCTAGACGAGCGACGACTAAAGGCCATGGAACACGTCCGAGCCTATCAAAGCAGATGGCTAGAGCTTTCGACAAGAAAGTCAAATCCCGAGACATCGTGGAAGGCGACCTTGTACTCAAAGAAAAGCCTCCCACTCGAACCAACCCACCGGGAAAATGGGAACCAACATGGATCGGCCCTTTCGTGGTTCAAAAGATCTTCTCCGAGGCGCCATGAAGCCGATGTACCTAGACGGCAATCCCTTCATGAATCCAAATAACGGAAGCAAACTTCGCAGATACTTCGCCTAAAGAAGAACAACTGTGCATCTCTTGGCACTCCATGTAGTGTCGAACTACGTGCACTGAGCCCTCTAGTCCGGGGAACGTAGGCAACCTTAATTGGTCCTGGCCTAAAAATACACAAAAAGTCAAAAGTTTGAATGTCAATCAAGACCTCCATCAAGCTACGCACTTTTCAAGAACACGCCCAACAGCCACCTTGACCAAGTCAAACGACGGCGGCAACATCAAAGGACATCCGAGGGTCACTCAAAGATCAAACGACCGACTCATGTCCGCTTCCAAGCCAGGGCTTGTCTTCGCCTTCACGCGCTTCAAAAAAAAAAAAAGAGAGCTCGAGCAAGGGCTCACAAAAAAAAAAAAAAAGAGCTCGAGCAAGGGCTCACAAAAAAACAAAAATAAAAGAAGCTCAAGCAAAAGCCGCAAAAGAGGTCAAGAGCCCGACGCCAACAAGAGGCAAGGAAGCTACGAAAAGACCGTCAAAACGACTTGTCAAGGGATCATTCAACCTCTCGCCCAAGCACAAAGCCTAAGCAAAAGGGATTGCCGCCATGGCCTGCATCGCTTCAATCCGCAAATGCAATGTAAAAGTCCAAAGATGGACGCCGACAAAGTGCACAAAAGAAACAAAGGCAAACAAGAGATCTTGCGTCTCGACAAAGCTTTAAAAGTAAATCACAAATCACTAACTACAACATTTCTGATGAGTTCAAGCACGGTCCACTCTCAAGTTCACAACATGCTAAAAGACAAATTTTAATACATTTAACAAATAATGTGTTTGCAAATGCAATGAATGGATACCTAGGAGGTCATTCCGCGCCATCTCGCGCTTGTCCCCTCGCCATTCTTTCCTTTCTTCCCTCGTCCCCGGCGAGTCTTCTTTCGCTCCACGTGAACCAACTCGCGTCTCTCGCCCGAGATCCGGGGTCCTCCCCGTAGAGTCAAACAATCCAAGGCTCTCGTGGCTTCATTCGCCCGTGCTTCGGCTCGGATCTCCTCCCCGCGAGTCCGCAAAAGAGGACCTCTCCCCGTCGCCTGGTCAACTCTAGTCTCGTAGTCAAACAAAGTGTCTCCCGTCACATCCAAAGGGTCGACTGTGCTTCGGCACTCCTAAGGCAATAGCTACTACGGCAACCGGTCCTGCAATCGCTACACGCCCGCTCTCCAAGACCACTTGGGACCGCCCAACACGCCGCTCATACTGTGCCGTGCACCGAGTCGTCAATACGACACTCCCGACGTCTAAGGAGTACCACAGAGGGAAAGCGGAATACTTCCATACCCTCGTAAAATACAAGAAGGCACCCGAAGCCGCCATACAAAGAGGAACTACCTCCGCAGAGCAAGGTCATCCCAGCCCAACAAAGGCTCCTGCTTCATCCCAAACCGCCGGGAAACAAGCGACGGAATATAGAAGGAGGACCAAGACAAACCCGGAACTCGACGACGTAGGACCCTTCCCGCAAGACCCTCCTAGTCTCAATCCTCCAAAGGCGGAACCCACCAAATGATCTCGATGCGTACCAAGCCGTGCCATCCATCTCTCCCAAGCGGATCGATCCATATCCAACACAAGAGGTCGCCGAGCAAATGACCACGGACTAAACGACGCCTGAGCCCTGCATGGCCTCAAGTCTCTCTCGCAGCCACAAGGTGAGCAAAGCGGGGCTTCCTCTCATGAAACGATCCCCGCCGCGTACGGTCGATACCATGAAGAGTCTCCCCAAAGACCAACGGGACAATATCCTCTCCACTGCAAAGGCCCTACCACATCTAGCAAAGCGCCATCGCAAATGCCAAGAGAGCCGACCATGAAAAGCTGTCGCCATCACGCACAAGGCAAATGCGTCCCAAGAGACATCACTCTCATCATCAACCATGAACCGCTCCGGCAGCTCGTAAATGTCGATATGACCCGAATCAAGGATCATGCCCTCGCACTTCTTCCAACGAAGTCCGAAGAAAGCCTCGCAAGCTTCACGCTCACCGCAAAGCACCACCAATCAAAGGAAGCGAGATGGCCTCCACCTCCGGCCCTCCAATCAAAGCCCGAAAATCCTCAAAAGTGGGCACCATTTCATTGTAGGAGAAACAATACACATGCCTCCTAACATCCTGTAACTTCGCGGCAGCCCGCAACAAATCCCAATCAGAACCAACTCCTTAAAAGACCAAATCGAGCAAAGACGAAACCTTACCTCGAAAGCCCGTCTCGATGCCTCATACGGCGCCGCATCCACGTTTTCACCGCTCAAGGAAGTGTGCTTGCCTCTCCCGCGAAAGCCTCGGCAAAATTCTAGGGACGTACGAAGAATCCATGGCAAAAATGGAGGTTCCTAGAGAAAATGGGGAAGAAAGCTCGAAAATGGCCGCAAATGGGGAAATGAGGAAGAACTGCATTAATCGGAAAGCATTTATCTCCTTCCCAAAGCAAGGTTGGTCCGTACGGACCTCTTTGCATGCTAAGTATGTCCGTACGGACCTCCTTGCAAACAACCCATTTCCCAAAGAACAAGATAACAACCACCGTCCTCGCCAGACCTTGCTCCAAATCGCCCAAACACTGCCAAAGCCATTTCCGGCAAACATACACTACCCACAAACGCACTCTCAGCTCACGTGGCATGCACAAAAAAAATAATAATAGCAACAATTTCTAGGACAAATCCCGGGAATCACAAAAATGACATTACATCTTGAAATAAAATGTTGTTTGTCGTGCAAATACGAGTGTTTTATTACAGGTACATCAAATGTCTGTTGCTAAACAAAAAAAAAAAGAAGATATGAAAAGAGGGAAAGCAAATGAATACTAATCGTACTCCTCAAAGCATCATCATCCTCGCCAAGGTCCTCCAGAGAAGTCGGGCATCCCGCAACTCGCCCGTCACGTCCTCGCTGCCGTAATATCGAGCCCCGCCGAGGCCGCCACTCAAAGTAATCCGAAGGATCAAATCCGACGAAAGGATCAAAGAAAGAAGGCTCGAGGATCCTCACCCCGCGTCCCGCGGAGGGAAGAACTGGAGCAAAGTGGCCGCCGCCTGAGCTCCCGAAGACGTCCCGCATCCATGCTATGCCGCCCTCGAAGGTCCCTCCCGCCGCGGCTCCGGCTCGGCTCTCGGTGGAGGAACATCTGCTGCACGCCTCAAGGCATAGGCCGGTACGCCGCACGCGTCGCGAAGACCGGCAAGACATCTTCGACGCCATCTTCTTCGCAAACGACCTCATCGCCACATAACGGCGAGTCAAAGATATCATAGGCTCTCCTGACTCCGCACAAGCAAGCGCCCAAGGAAACGCTCAAAGAATACAGCTTATACTCAACAACAAAAAGAGAAAAATACGTAAAAGATGCCAAGATGGAAAAGAGTCAAGCACACTCACCGATCTATCGGGATCCACTTCGGTATGCAAGCAGAGCTCGGCCGTAACTGCATGCATACCCTCCTCCTCGATCCGTCCCCACGGACATACGTGAAATCCGGCCCCGCCATCGGAACCTCTCGGAACCCGCGCGCCTCTCTCTCCTCGCGCAGCACTGCGGCGTCCTCGCCTTCCTCCTCACGAAGGCCCCATACTCCTCTCCATACAAAATAAACTCCTCGGCGCCCACACCGCCAAGGTACCTCGCAAAATCAAGCACATCCATGTCCCGGGAATCAAGCATCCCAAAAGGAGGGTCCCTGAGCCACGGAAGCACACCCGGGCCATGCCGCGTAAGACCCGCTCCCCTGTGCACATGACGCCGCAAGTCAAGCCCCCGCAAAGATCTTCCGCCGCGCCGTCACCTCGGAGCCCTCGAACTCATCTCCCTCATACCGAGCCCACGGGAACAAAATAAACCCCTCCGGGCTACCCCTCTCCAGACGCTCCTGCACATCCCCGTAGGCGATGGTGAGCTTCCCCGTCGCTCCTCCTCTTCCTCGCCGTACGAGCCCAACCCAAAGATAGCAGATACGCAGCAACATGCTCTGGATCTCTATCCCACGGGAAGCACCGAAAAATCTCGTAGAACCACACCCGTGACAAAAACAAAAAGGCTCAAAGGTAAAAGAAAACGGAGAAACGACAAGTTGCTAAATCAAAAACAGAATAAACGCATACCTCCAAAGCAAAGTCAAAACAAAGGCCAATGAATCAAGCCACACCCCTGCTAAACCGGTCCAAAGAAAAGTAGAGCTCGGCCAAGCCTGCCTCGCCCCCAGCAATATCACAAACTCTCTCCAGATCAATCAAGCTCTCCAACAGAGCAAAAGGAGCCGTTAGCCGCGTGGTTCGAGAACAAAGTCTCTGACAAGTGCAAACCACAAAAGGAGCGCGCACCGCTCCGCCGTCACCTCGGCCTGCACTCGAACATAGGCCCCATGCCGGCCGTAATCCTCACTCCACATCGCTATACAAAGCATCCCTGTGCCCCCTCGCGAGGACGAGGCTCAAAGCCCAAGCAGCCTTGGTCAACACAAAGACGGAGATCATATCTCTCCACCGCACCGGCCCTCCTTTCAAGGAAAGCCCGTAATCGCAAAGAAAGCCTGGTAGGCGTCACCGTCACCTCTCCCCAGCTCAGATGGAAGGTGTGGGTGGTATCCCACCAATACTCAGAAAGGCCAAGGAAGACGCTCTTGTTCTTCCTCGTGTCAGAGACCCCGGCCAGGTTCTCTACAAACACACCCAAGCCATAGGCGTAGACAAGTCTCCTAGGACTCGTCCTACCATCCACAGAAATATCAGGCATCCGCTGCCACAACTCAACAACAGCCTCGAGCGATCCCCGAGTCTTCATCCTCTTGGCCTTCCCAGCCATAACCCCCACATCCTGCAGGTAAACACAGCAAAGGTACGTCAATCACAGTACTTAATATAAAACAAAAGCCACAAAAGTCCGTCCCAACACGGCAAAAGCACATATAACCCGTCACAAAACACGGCACACATTGCACATATTTTTCACATATATCCCGTCACAAAACACGGCACATGTTGCACATAATTTTCACATACATTATACCTATAATTTTTCCCATGCAGTCCGTCACAAAAACACGGCACACACTGTACACATTTTCTCAAAAGAGGGATTAAGCCCTACACGACACATTTTCAAAAAAGTCCGTCCCAACACGGCAAAAGCACATATAACCCGTCACAAAAACACAGCACATATTGCACATATTTTCCCCACAAAGTCCGTCACCCAAGAACACGGCACACACTGCATAACACATTTTCAAAAAATCCGTCCCGACACGGCACACACTTTCAGACAAAACCCGTCACAAAATACGGCACATGTCACATTTTTTTCACAAAATTTGTCACTACACGACAAACTTTTCTCATAATGTACATACATAAATAGCATACGGTACAAAACATCAAAACATGCATTTTCATAGAGAGGCACTTTATTTTCACAAATAAAAGCTAATCTACACATTTCTGCACAAAATACACATACCCACAATTTTTACATGTCCATTTTTAACAATTCATCAAGAATTTCACAAAAGGCATAAAAAATAACAAAAATTCAAAAAATGCGAAAAACTAAAACCTAGTTCTAGCATTCAAAAATTTCGAGCAGGGAATCAAAATGGAACGGATTTCTTACCTCCCCGACGTTCCTAGAACGACGATTGTGCACCTCCGGATTTGGATACAAGACATCCGGGTTCTTCGAAGATGGAACAAACGAGATCCAATTTCTTTGGAGCTCCATCCGTTGCTCGACCACTTCTTGACTGCGTTGACGACGATTCCTTCGAGATCCTTCCGCCATCGCAAGCAATTCAAAGCAAAAATGGAGGATTTTGGTTAACAATGGAGGTTTTTTCTCTCCCTCTCTCTCGTCACGCACCGGGAATGGGGAAGGGGATGCTCGCTTTTTAACCCGGCCAAAACCTGGGAACCGTAAAATCAAAGTGGTCCGTACGGACCTCTTTGCATCCAGGTTGGTCCGTACGGACCTTCTTGCAAGGGAGGGCCAAATTACTTTCCTGCCCTTATAATCTTTGCCCCTGGCTGTCCTAAGGCCTTTTTCAGCAAATCCAAGTGCAGAATGGTCCCTAACCCTTCAATTCAACCACCGGCAGTCAGTGTAAGACCGAACCTCGCCCACTCCAACAACAATTCAACCACCGGCAGTCATTGTAAGACCGAACCTCGCCCACTCCAACGGCAATTCAACCATCGGCAGTCAATGTAAGCCCGAACCTCGCCCACTCCAACGGTAATTCAACCACCGCAGCCGTGTAAGACCGAACCTCGCCCACTCCAACGGCAATTCAACCACCGGCAGTCAGTGTAAGCCCGAACCTCGCCCACTCCAACGGCAATTCAACCACCGGCAGTCAGTGTAAGACCGAACCTCGCCCACTCCAACGGCAATTCAACCACCGGCAGTCAGTGTAAGACCGAACCTCGCCCACTCCAACGGCAATTCAACCACCGGCAGTCAGTGTAAGCCCGAACCTCGCCCACTCCAACGGCAATTCAACCACCGGCAGTCAGTGTAAGCCCGAACCTCGCCCACTCCAACGGCAACGCAAGCACCGGCAGTCAGTGTAAGCCCGATCCTCGCCCACTCCAACGGCAATTCAACCACCGGCAGTCAGTGTAAGACCGAACCTCGCCCACTCCAGCGGCAATTCAACCACCGGCAGTCAGTGTAAGACCGAACCTCGCCCACTCCAACGGCAATTCAACCACCGGCAGTCAGTGTAAGACCAAACCTCGCCCACTCCAACGGCAATTCAACCACCGGCCGTCAGTATGAGAATGTATATGGTTTGTATGTGGAATGTGTATATGGAATGATGGCATGTATGCATATGTACATGGTGACTGTGTGTATGGGGTGAATGAACCCTCTCCCATGGTGTTTGCGAAGTGGTGGTTGATGGTTGCAGCAATTAACAATTCGGGGAGTGCCCTGGTAGGAAACTGGATGCAGGTTACTGATGTCTGATGTTGGGCCAGTTCTGTCGCACGGCTCGGGACAACAGAGGGTGAGTTCTGTCGCGGGACAGAAGCAGCCTTACTGACAGGTTTTCCCAACCAAGCTTCAAATTTGTCTCGAGCCAACACCTTTTCCTAGGGCAAGAATTATATCATCCCCTCATGAAATAGTCCTTAAGTGCAAAGCTAGCCTCGAGGATCGAGACTGTAAAGCGAGCCCCAGAATCTGCACAGAAACTCCTATGTACATGCAATCCCTCTTCTGCCTAACAAATCCCCGGTATGGAGAAATTATTGTGAACTGGAGGCAGCCCCTGTTTTTGATGAAGTTCCCGCGGATATTTGTGAATCCATGAGGTAGACTTCCGAATAAGCCGTGGATCAATTCTGGTGCTGCCCCAGAGTGACAAGTTGCCATGCTACCGAATAAGGTTAACCCTCCTTAGTCAAACAGTTATTGGAGAAGACTCAGAGACATATACCTGCAGGGGCATGTTTTGAAGGGTGGGAATGAATCCCCATTTTGTGTGACAACTCACTTTGGGTTCGACTCTTTTGGGAGAGTATAAGCATCACAAGGTGTGGAAAAGTGTATGGAAGCCCCTGCTGACAGAAAGACAGTGTTTGGCTCTATATTCCTAGGATGTAGAAAAAGAAGACTTGTCGAGACATTTGAAAATCTGTCTTATTCGTGATGATCACAAAGCTGCTTAAAACCCTTTATTGATGTTCGGGTTATTCAACCACTAATCCTGATATGAACAAATATTTTGATTAATCATGAAGAGATAACCAACTAATATCACGGATCAAATTTGGAAAGATGGAAAGATGATTTGTGTATAGGGACGGCCCTTGATGAGACCGGATTTTCTGAGATTTGAATGTGTTTATGAGCCTATGTTCCCCTCATGGTGAGGAGCTCAGGTCGCCGTAGTTCGGGCAAGTCCCGATTGAAAAGAGAAGGAATGTGGAAATTCGAGGATCTTTTGAGAATTGGAGAGTTGACGCACATGTCTCCTTGGAGTGTCAATGAAAGACACCGATGCGAAGCCCCGGTGAGGCATTCACGGGAAGTGTTTTGTGAAGAAGAAATGAAATATGCTCACATGAAATGTCAAATGAATTGGATTTGAATTTGCATAATCTTTAATTGATGATCACGAACCAAGGTAGATTAGGTTCAACTTAAGCAAGCAAGGAAACATTATTTTGACTTAGATCTCGATGAAATTAGAATGAAGCTGCTGTCCGGTAGGAAATGTAGCTGGGTTTCAGGGTTTCGATCGGCAATCGGATGATTTGGAAAATTGTGACTTCTTAAGACGAGAGGTCAGCTGGGCTTTTTGCTGACTGGACCTCTAAAGATGAGAGGTTGGCTTTCAAGGATGTGTTTGGGATCTCTATGGCGAGGAAATCTGTTGTTTCTTCGATGCCTCTAAGAATGAGAGGTCGAAATTGGCTTTGGCCAAAGGTAAGGGCAATGGTAATGGGAATATCCATTAAAAGTGAGAGGAGGGTTTGAGATTGGTGGAAGGTAATGGTGAGGGGACATCCATGCTGTCTCTTTATTTGCTCTGAGACTCTCTTTGAGTAAATAAATAGATCCTTTAGTTTTTTTTTTTCGAGAGAGAAATTATGCTAGTCCCTAGGGTGGATCACTGCATTCCGCCATCCTTTGAGCTTGGAGGTGATCAATTTTCTTGAATTATGGGAGCCTCAAGGATAGTCCCTCTTTCTTTTGGAGATGGCTAAACGGGGATTCAAAAACATGCCGATCTTGAAATGAAGGGATATTGTTTGGTGAGGGTAAGGTAATGGCTTTCCTATGGTGAGAGGCTTCAGCTGCAATCCTTACCGGATGACCTAAACGAAATTAAGGCTTCATTGCTTGCATAAACTTGATTGAGAAGGATTAATGCAAATTTGTTGAGCAACGAAGCACTGAAGATGATGAAAGAGATGTGAGCATATGAGATGCAAAATGGGGGATTGATGAGCCCCAATTTGAGAGGGATATCAATTGATTTTCTCACTCTGACTAATTTAAATATTAATCATTTCAATGCATTAGTGATTGAGTAACACAAGTGATCATGTAGAATAAAATCATTTCAATTAGGTGTAATATGGTGTGCAAGTGATGCCTCGAGTCTAGCAAGAAGAGAAATAAAGACTTATATTACTGAAATAAAAAGACTGGTCCAACTTGGACTTAACAGACTCGATACTCAAAAGCAACATTTATTTATGACATGACAGACAAACTAGACCCTACAAAGACTGATTGACTGCATCAACCTTGGATGGGAGGGCCTCTTGATTCTGCTGACATCACGAAAAAGTATTGGTGACAATGCTGGGGTAAGGGCCCTTCTCAATCTTCCCTTCGTCCATAAGCCTTTGAATGAGCGACTTCAGAGGGGTGCAGTCGTTGGTGAAATGGCTAGGATACTGATGGTAGAGGCAAAAATTGCTCGTGTCCATCTTGGGATTGGATTTAACAGGCCTGTAATTGACCAGTGGCTGGACAAGTCCTCCGCTTGCTAAGATCTCAAAGAATTCCTCTATAGGCATCCCCACATCATCAAAGTGTCGCTTTTCCCTTTTCATCTGAAACAACCTTGGAGGTGACTCAAGTATTGGCACTTGACGGAGAGGAGTCATGATGGGAATGGAGGACATTTGATTCTGGAGTTGAGCACTAGCAGGCAAATACTGAGTCGGTCCCGGATACTGACTCTGCATAGGTGACGAGTTGAAAGCACTGGGGATCTCCTCATAAGACCCATCTTCATGAAGAATGACGGCAATCCCTCAGACACACATCGCTTCCACAAATCTGGCATTCGCTTCCTCTTCTCGAGCCTTAGCAGCTTGAATGCATAATTGAGCCTCACGCTCATGAACCAAAATGGCCTCCAGAGAAGCTTGCAACTCTTCCATGGACAAATCATTCAGATCCAGCTGACCCGAAGCAGGGGAACCTCCAGACTGGCTAGCCAACACATTCTTTACATCAGACATCTCGGATTATGAATCAGATAAGGACCACTTGGACACTTGAACTGCCTCTGCCTCGGGAATACGGACCCAATGAGCGCCGGGGACGGGAGCACACACCCAACTTGTCGTAACCCTACAGGGTAAAGAGGTGTATAAGGTGGTCGAGGAAAGAAGCCTGAGAAGGTATGGGAGAGGGAATAATGGGAAATGAGGCGGACTCGAGCAAGCGTTTTATTAGTGTTCAAGTAGAAATCAGTGTCTTTTAAGTCCTAGGAACGGTTGGAAAAGGATAAGCCTTTATTTTCGCAATCTAGACCTCAGAGGAACCTAGGGACAAACCATTCAAAAATATACCAAATGCATTGGTTAAAAATTAATAATAGACAATAATACCTAAATAAAACCAAAGCATTTATGGGACGGATGAGCAGTCCAAATTTCTGGAGAAATTCGGGCAGCATGACGGGTATTCTCGAAGAATTTCAAGAAAAAATCCGGCATCACCTCTCGTCGGTGCATGTTGACAATGCGGTATGATCTCTCGTTAGAACATGTCATGGGAACGACATGTCCTTACGTGAAACCATGTTGCGTTGGCAACATGCCCACACGTGCTAGGTTTTGGGGTAGGTATGAAAGTCTATGATTAATTTTTGAAACAATTCATTTTAGTGTATTTGAAAAACGTTGTGTCAAAAACCAACCGTTGGGTAAGCTGAAAAAGTGTGGCTCCACCTATGATGCGCTAGGGGGATAGGATTGATTTTAGGCGCTCAAGCGTAGGCGACGTACATCACCGTCCGCGATGCCGTCCATCGCACCCAAGGGTTCTAGATCTAGTGAAGTAGTGTGCGGATGACTAGATTCCTTTATTTGCAAAAATGATTTTTATTATTTTATTTTTATTTTTATTTTTGAATAAAATTAATAAGGAAAACACCACTTAGACCCTAAAATTTAACAGGGTACAACAAGCAACAGTTACAAACTGATCAAAGGACAGAACTGAATCAAAACTTGAATAATTTGGCAAACTGGCCGGTTCTGTCGCGTGACACAGGACAGACTGGGTTGGTTGTGTCGCACGACTAGGAAGGCCAATTTCTTGAACCAAAAGCAGATCCATCCTCAGCCTCCAAGCATTGCAAACACATATATCATGGCCCTCTTCAGATCATCAAAGCAAGAACCAAAGCATAGAACAAAGCAAACAACGCAAGCAAAGCACATGTATAAATAAAAGTCACACAACAAAGCACACTACAAGTGAATGATAAGGATGTTAAATTAAAACGAAAGCTTGACCCTCTTTTTGAAAACATTTTTTCAAGTGTCCCCAGCGGAGTCGCCACTGAATGTATGCTCGCCAAAATTTTTATATGAAAATGATTTTTGGGAGTCGCCACGCCATGTTTAGACGTACACTTTGAAAAACCTTTTGAAAATAGAGAAAAGGGTTCAGGGGTCAGGTTACGTGTTGGGAAGAACCGAGAGTTCACCCAACACGCCTCGTAAATGAGTCTTTCAATAAAATAATATCCAATCATTCATAAGTGTGTGGGAAGGTGTGAGACGAATTATGACAAATATGCTTTGCTTTTATTGATAAAACTGAGAAACTACAACTTGTGAACCATTTGATAAGGGGCCACATCCCAATTACAATGAATTCTGAACAAAAATTACAACTGAACTGAACCTTCTGCAAGGGGCTACTTGTGTCGCGTGACACAAGACTCCACATGTCCAGTTGTGTCGCGTGACACTAATGGCCACCTTACAGAGGTTTTATAAAGCTCCAATTATAGCAACATCAAGTAATCATAATATCACATTACAGCCTGAATTGAACACAGAGATCATGAAAATCAACAAATGACAATTAAGAGGGTGTGGATATGAGAGATCCACACTCTCTTGATAAACATGAACCAATATATCAACTCATATCATAAAACTAAACAATAGCATGCAATGATCTACATCATTAGAGTCTTTAAACAGAGAGATTGCGGTCAGATCTTATATGCAGCTTGTGCATGATAGATCAAAGAAAAAATGGAGAGAGCTAGAGAGAGGAATAGAAATTGTTACCCTTGTAGTCCACTTTTCTTATACCAAGTCGGTATAAGGAACCTTCAATCAGCTTCAGGAGTTGGATTCCAACACAGCTGGAGTTCTGGACTTAGATCTCCAAGGTGTATGTGAAGTATGTGTGGAATTGAATATGAGAGAGAGAGAGAGAGAATTGAGAGGATTGGTGTGTTTTTGGATAGGAATGAGGAGAGAGAGAGGTTTCTAGCGTGATTTTGACAGAGTAACTTTAGGGAGCTCAAAAGGGATCTCAAAATGAGAGGAGGAGGGTCTTATTTATAGCTGCATGGGAAGTGGCTACTTCTGTCGCACGGCTGAACAAGGATAACCCTTTTCCTTCTAGAACATGCAAGGTGGCAGCCTGGAATGATCGCCATGGCTTGTTCTGTCGCACGGCTTAAGGAGACATAATCGTTTTCCTTCTGGAAGCATGCAAGCTGGCGTATTCTGGACCTTTCTTTGATAATTCCTTATAGGTCCCAACTGAATAATACCTCACAGGTCCTTTTGCATGAAAAAGGACCAAAAGGCACTTCCTTAGCAAGAAACTTATAAAAAAGTTTCCGGAAGACCAAAAATTTACCAAAATGCCCCCTAGTGCAATTTTATTACATTAAAAGGCACTTATAAAGGGTCGCGAATTGGATTGAGGTACTTACACCGCCGAGGCAATTGTGGGCGACCGCTCACAGTTGATATGGGCGACCGCTGAGGCATGCAAGGGCGATCGCTCAAGTGGTTTACGAAACCAAAGTAAAATGCTATACAAATGGGCGGCCGCCGAGGACCATATGGGCGACCGCCCAGCCCTGTATTCAGCAATCCATTTTTGCTTGGAAAATGACTCTTCTCCCTAAGAGTTAGGAATTTATAACAAG
Source organism: Adenophora triphylla var. japonica (assembly GCA_022495995.1). NCBI lineage: Eukaryota > Viridiplantae > Streptophyta > Magnoliopsida > Asterales > Campanulaceae > Adenophora > Adenophora triphylla. Next base: position 198,853 of record JAFEMH010001055.1, read on the forward strand.
TATAAATAAGATCCTTTTGTCCAAGCTTTGACATACGAATTTTAGGGCTTGATAAACACAATTATCTTGATTTTGATAATGAATCAAAGATCAAAACACCCTAGATTCAATTCCATATTAGCCATAGATTATTGAAAAGTGTTTCAACAATCAAGAGGATCATCTAGCAATCCAACAAGAAGTGTTCTTAGTTCGTTCGCGTGTGGATCACCATTAAAGGGAGGTTGTTTTATCTCCTAAGGCTTAAAGCTCCATTGTTGATTTCATCACCAAGTTCGAAGAAGGAAATTAGAAGATTCGACATCAAAGTTCAAGACTTGAATTTTGAGATCTACTTTGATAAACGAAATCGCATTAAAGGTATGTAATTCTATTTCATGGTTTTTCTAATCTCTTCTTGCTAGACGGATCTAATGGCCAGGGTTTTGATGTTCTTTGTTAAATTTTCCGTTGCGTTTGTAAAACCCAACAATGGCACCAGCTGAGATGGATATCCCTAAGACAAGAAATTCAAACTATGAAGAGCAAATCAACAAGGTCAACAGGTTTCTAGACCTAGACCTAGTAGGTGAAAGAAGACTAGATGCTCAGATGAGGATGGTAAACTACAAGGAAATAACAAAAGCTTATCATGACAAAAGGGTCAACAAGAGAGTATTCTAAGTCAGAGATTGGGTACTTAGAAAAATTGAAGCAACTGGTAGAAAGGCAGAACAAAACAAGCTCTCCCCAAACTGAGAAGGCCCCTACATCATCACTCAAGTTATCAGAGAAGGGACCTATGGAATGAAGACCCGAGATGGATAAGAGTTGAAACATCCGTGGCATTCTGATTATCTACGAAAGTATTATCATTAGTTGAAAGTCTGTTTTATGTAATAATTAGTACTTGTTAGTCTTTTTCTTTATTTTAGGATTGCATTTTGATGTAATCAGATTCAGTTAATAAAGATTCAGTTTTTATCAAGACAAATGACTAGCAAGACCAATGACGAGGAGCTCCTCCTCGTCATCAAGGGATAAACTCCCACAAAATTACCTAAGACCTATGGTTGAATGACCTTCCTCAGCATAGAGAGGTAAATCATTACCTAATACCTATGACCGAATGACCCTTCTCGGCATAAAGAGGTAAAATATTCAAAAATTGCCTAATACATATAACTGAACGACCCTCCTCGACATAGAGAGGCAAAACATTCAAAAATTGTCTAAGACATATGTCGAATGACCTTACTCGACATAGAGAGGCAACCAAAAAATTACTTAAGACCTATGTCCGAACGATCTTCCTCGGCATAGAGAGGTAAAAATATCAAAAAATTGTCCAAAACTTATGACCGAACAACCCTCCTCGGCATATAGAGACTAGTACTCAAAAAATTATCTAACACCTATGGCCGAGCAACCTTCCTCGGCATAGAGATGAAACAAAAAATAACCTAAGTGGTAAGCCAAGAAACCTATCTCGGTTTAATGGATAAACTTGCAAATTATCCAATTATATAGACCGAACAAGCTTCCTCGGTTTAAAAGCTAAATACAAGTGACGAGGAAACCTTCCTCGGCATCTCAAGAAAGTTGAGTACTTGGGCAAAAATGTACAAGACTTACATCGTTCAACACACATTCAAATATACAATCATTCAAGTCCAAAGTAGTTCAAGTAAATGCATAAATATTAAAGACGACGATGTATTGAGGAAAGACATTATATTGATAAAATCATTGAAGTACAAGGGGCCCTATTACATCGATGAACAAAAAAATAAAAGGAGGACCCTAAGCCTGATCATCATTAGTAAAGAGGTCATCTTGGTTAACCTCAGCTTCAGGGATTGTGATCTTCTCGATTTGATCCTCCTCGGTCTCACCCTCCTCTCCATCTGAAGCCTCATCGCCTTAAATCTTCTTGATTAGAGCATTAATGTTTTGAGAGTCGACGGGGGGAGGAATCCAAGCTGGGCGGCCTTCCCTAGCGTCCTGAGCAGCTATGACCTTCAAGGCATTCTCTGAAAATGGCACCAAGGCATGGCCGGACCGAGCAAGTTCATCATAGGCATCTTGGCAGATAAGACGGGCAAGCAAGCCTACGTCGACATTTAGCGTTGGGTCCACTAATGCTCTTCTGGCCAAATGGAGATAGCCATCAGAATATATAGTGGCCGTCTTATCAGCCAAGTCCTGCTTGAAAGCCAAGCTAGCTTTGAACTGGTGTAAGTACCCCAATCCAATTCGCGACCCTTTATAGGTGCCTTTTAATATAATAAAATTGTACAAGGGGCATTTTGGTAAATTTCCGGTCCATTTCGAGACTTCAGGAATCTCTTTATAAGTTTCCCGTGAGGGGTGTACTTTTAAGTCATTTTTCCATGTAAAAGGACCTACAGGGTATTATTTGTGTTGGACCTTTAAGGAATTAACTCAGAATGTTCCAGAACAGGTCGTTGGTGCCAGAAACGGTTAAGTGGCCAGACAAGTCGTGCGACACAACGAGCCAAGAAAAGCCAAAATGCAAAGTCGTGCGACATAAGTTGCCCCTCACCAGCAGGCTATTAATAAGACCCTCCCCCTCTCATTTCTGGATCCCTTCTCGACCTACTGTTACTCTGCCCAATTGGTAGCGTAACATACACAACAAAACTCACCCAATTCTCTCTCTCTCACACCCAACTCCCTCCATTCCTCCCTTAATTCAATACAACTCACATACTACCACAGATCCTCAATCTACCACTCTTCCCAAGCTCAATCCGATTCAGAAGCTGTTTGTTGAAGAATTCTATACCTAACTTGGTATAGAATTTGTGGATCTTCAAGGGTAACTAATCCCTTCCTTCCTTCTCTCTCATATTACTTGTTCTCTTTCATAATTCATGCAATCTATCTTCATTTAACTTGATAATTATACTCTATTTGTCTTAATTACTGAGTTACAAAATTGATTTGTTTGGTATAATTTCATTGTTCATGGGTTGATTTTGGTATAATTGTTACTTGTTCATCAAGGGAGTGTGGATCTCCCCATATCCACACCCCCTTGGTCGAATAGTTGTTGATTCATGTAGTTACTAAGTCGATTTGGTGTTCTAATTCGATCTGAATGGATCTCTGTTAATTCCGATTTCAAATTGTAAGGTTTCTGCAGATTGGCGACCTGTGTCACGCGACACAACCTGCCATGCTGAGTCCTGTGTCACGCGACACAACTAGCCAAGCAGATCCTGTGTCACGCGACACATCTTGCCATTCTACAGAAGCTCCTTTTCAGTTGTATTTTGTTCTTGGATATGTAATCTGGGATGTGGCCCCCATTGTACCAAGTGGCTCACGAGTTGTATATCTCATTTGATCAATAAAATTCATTTATCACATGTCTTGTCTTATATGATTGCACACACTTTTGAATGCTTTGGATGTTTTGTAGAAAGACTCGTATTACGAGGCGTGTTGGGTGAATTCTCGATTCTTTCCAACACGTAACCTGACCCCCAAACCCTTTTCTCTAATATCAAAAGGTTTTTCAAAGTGTACCTCATAAACATGGCGTGGCGACTCCCAAAAATCTTTTTTAATTTCGGCGAGCGTACATTCAGTGGCAACTCTACTGGGTTAACTACTTTTGAAACCTGTTTTCAAAATAAGAGGGTCAAGCTTTCGTGCTTATAAACATCCAATGTATTCATTTTTGTGTGCATCATTAATGACTTTATGTGATATATGCATTTTATGGGATTTTTGAGATTTTATGGCTTGGTTAGCTTCATGTTGCTGTATTTGGGGCTTTGAATTTGTTCCTTGCCATGAGGAGGCAGGTGCTTGATTCCTGCTTGAGGTTCCAGTTCAGTGGCCAGCCAAGTCGTGCGATAGTCTTGGCTCATTCTTTCATGTGTCACGCGACAGAACTGGCCACTGGGCAGTTGTGCAGATTCTGGATTAAGGGCAGTCCCTTTGATCAAATGCAAAGTTGATTATCGTACTTTGTTATTTTCTGTGGGGTGTTTGTGTGTGTTGTTTTTCGTTTATCATCCCTTTTCAAATAAAAAATAAATAAAATGGATTCAAAATCATTTTCGCAAATAAAGGAACATAGTCATCCGCACACTACTTCACTAGATCTAGAACCCTTGGGTGCGATGGACGGCATCGCGGACGGTGATGTACGTCGCCTATGCTTGAGCGCCTAAAATCAATCCTATCCCCCTAGCGCATCATAGGTGGAGCCACACTTTTTCAGCTTACCCAACGGTTGGTTTTTGACACAACGTTTTCACATACACTAAAATGAATTATTTCAAAACTAATAATAGACTTTCATACCTATCCCAAAACCTAGCATGTGTGGGCATGTTGCCAACGCAACATGGTTTCACGTATGGACATGTCGCTCTCACGACATGTTCTAACGAGAGATCATGTCGCTTTGTCAACGTGCGCCGACGAGAGGTCATGCCGGATTTTTCCTTGAATTTCTTCAGGAATACTCGTCATGCTGCCCAAATTTCCCCAGAAAATTGGATTGCTCGTCCGTCCCATAAATGCTTTGGTTTTATTTAGGTATTACTGCCTATTATTAATTTTTAACCAACTCATTTGGTATATTTTGGATGGTGTGTTCTTAGGTTCTCCCGAGGTTTAGATTGCGAAAATAAAGGTTCATCCTTTTCCAACCGTTCCTAGGATTTAAAAGACACCGCTTTCTACTTGAACATTAATAAGATGTTACATGAGTCCATCTCCTTTCCCGTTCTTCCCTCTCCTATACCTTCTTAAGACTCTCCTTTATGCTCCACCTTATACACGCTCTCTTCTCTCCAGCTACGGCAAGTTGAGTGCGTGCTCCTGTTCCCGGTGCTCGTTTGGTTCCTATTCCCGAGACGGAGGCAGTTATAGTATTCGAGTGGTATTCTTTTGATTCAGAATCCAAGATGTCTGGTGCAGAGAATGTGTTTGCTAGCCAGTCTGGAGGTTCCTCTGCTTCGGGTCAGCTGGATCTGAATAATTTGTCTATGGTTGAGTTGCAAGCTTCTCTTGAGGCTGCCTTGGTTCGTGAGCGTGAGGCTCAGTTACTCGCCCAAGTTGCTAGGGCTCGAGAAGAGGAAACGCATGCTAGGTTTGTGGAAGAAATGTGCGTCTGAGGGATTGCCGTCATTCGTCATGAAGATGGGTCTTATGAGGAGATCATTGGTGCTGATAATGCTGATTATGGGGCTGGAAATGTTTCCCTCCCTCTTCATCCCACCAATAATGTTACATCTCCACCAGCTTATCAAATGCATGGGATGAAAGGGATGAATGTGAATGCACAAGGAAGGATTCCTCCTCCAGCATCTCAATTTAGCCAAGCTCAAATTCAGTGTGTGCAACTGATCCCCAATGCTTTCAAGGCTCCAAATCAGTTTGGGTCGCAGTGTCAACCTCAACAAGGTTCCCAAGGTTTTTGGTTTCCAAGTTCCCAGTACCAAGGTCAGGATCATTTCTTGGATAATCAGTTTAATCAGAAGGGATTTCCGCAGTTTCCTGTTAATAACCTTCACCCTCAAGGAGGGTTTGCTCAACCATTTATGGGTTCATATTGTGGTTTCAGCTCGTCATCTATGCAAAGTCAATATTCAGGACCAACCCCGTACTTGACTGTTAATACCCCGCTCCGGAATCAAATGTCCTTCATTCCCATCAGGACTCCCATCGGAAAGGGGTGCCAGTACCCGAGTCACCTCCAAAGCTGGTTCAGAAGAAGAGAGAAAAACAGTACTTTAATGATGTGGGGATGCCTATAGATGAATTCTTCAAAACCTTAGTAAACGGAGGATTGGTTCAGCCACTGGTCAATTATAACCCTCCTAATCCTAAGCCCAACCTGGATAAAAGCAAGTTTTGCTATTACCATCAATATCCTGGCCATACCACCAATGACTGCAAATCTATGAAGGTGGTCATCCAAGGGCTCATGGATGAAGGGAAGATTGAAAAGGGCTTTCAGGAGAAAATTAATGTTTCGAACCATGTTTGGTTTCCACCTCACAAGCAGAGGAAATTTGATGATCTTGGGACAACTACCAAAGAGGCATTCGATGATTTGATTCAAGTTGGGATGATCAAGCCCCTTGATGATTACAACCCTGCTAATCCCAAACCCAACTTGGATAAGAGCAAGTACTGCCGCTACCATCAGTATCCTGGCCACATCACCAATGACTGTGTCCTTTTGAAGAAGGTCATTCAAAAGCTTGTTGATGAGGGTAAGATTGAGAAGGCTCACCCCAACGTGGTTACCAATCCTCTTCCGTAATGCCAGCAGAATCCAGAGGTCCTCCCATCCAATGTTGAAGCAATCAATCAGTCGTCGTAGGGTCTAGATTGTTTTTCATGTCTTTAATGAATGTCCTTTCATGGACAAGATGTCTGTTAAGTCCGCGTTGGACTAGTCTTTTTTCCTGCAATAATAAAAGTCTTTGTTTCTCTTCTTGCTAGACTCGAGACATCACTTGCACACCACATTACGCTTAATTGAAAGGTTTTATTCTAAATGATCACTTGTGCTGCTCAATCACTAATGCATTGATTTGATTAATATTTAAATTAGTCGGAGTGAGAAAATCAACTGACATCCTTCTCAAATTGGGGCTCACCAATTCCCCATCTCGCATCTCATATGCTCACATCTCTTTCATCATACTCATCAGTTCGTCATTCAATGAATTTTCATTAATCTTTCTCAATCAAGCAATGAAGCCTTAATCTCATTTAGGTCATCCGGTAGGGATTGCAGTTGAAGTCTTTCACTATAGGAAAGCCATTACCTCACCCTCACCAAACAACATCCCTTCATTTCAAGATCGGCATGTTTCGAAACCCCGTTTAGCCATCTCCAAAATGAAGAGGAACTATCCTTGAGGCTCCCATGATTCAAAGGAAGATTGACCGTCTCCAAGCTTAAAGGATGGCAGAATGCAAAGATCCACACTAGGGACTAGCATAAGTTCTCTCTCGAAAAAAAAATGATGAGAAATAAAAAAAAGAAGAAGAAGAAAGAAAAAAAGAGAGAGCCTAGTCCCTAGCAATTTTCTCAAAAGCAAAAACTAAAGGATCTATTTGTTTACTCAAAGGGGGTCTCAGAGCAAATAAAGAGACAACATGGATGTCCCCTCACCATTACCTTCAAACCAATCCCAACCCATCCTCTCATTCTTAGAGGATACTCCCATTACCATTACCCTTACCTTCGGCCAAAGTCAAAAATTGACCTCTCATTCTTAGAGGCAGTAAAGATGCAATCACAGATTTCCTCGCCATAGAGATCCCAAACACATCCTTGAAAGCCAACCTCTCATCTTTAGAGGTTCAGTCAGTAAAAGGCCCAGCCGACCTCTTATCTTAAGAGGTCATGATATAAACAATTTTCCAAATCACCTGATGGCCGATCGAAGCCTGAAACCCAGCCACAATTCCTACCGGATAGCAGTTTCATTCTAATATATTCAAGGTCTAAATCAAATTAATGCTTCACTGCTTGCTTAAATCAGAGCCAAATCCATCTCAGCTCAAAAGACCATCAATCAGAGATTATACAAATCTAATTCATTTGACATTTCATGTGAGCATATTTCATTTCTTCTCCACCAAACACTTCCCGTGGATGCCTCACTGGGGCTTCGCATTCGTGTCTTTCATTGACACTCCAGGGATACATGTGCTTCCATTCTCCAATTCTCAAAAGATCCTCAAAATCCTCAAAGGTTCTCAAAATCTCGAATCTCCACACTCCTTCTCTTTCAATCGGGACTTGCCCGAACTACGGCGACCTGAGCTCCTCTCCATGAGGGGAACGTAGGCAACCAGAAATGGTCCGGTCACAAATACATTCAAATCTTAGAAAATTCGGTCTCATCAAGGGCCATCCCCATACACAGACTCTCTTTCCATCTTTCCAAATTTGATTCTCGATAACAGTTGGTTTTCCCCTCGTGGTTAATCAAAATATTTGTTCATATCAAGATTAGTGGTTGATTAACCCGAACACCAATAAAGCGTTTTAAGCAGTCCTGTGATCATCATGAATAAGACAAGTTTTCAAATGTCTCGACAAGTCTTCTTTTCTACATCATAGGAAAATAGAGCCAAACACTGTCTTTTTGTTAGCAGGGGCTTCCATACACTTTTCCACACCTTGTTGTGCTTATACTCTCTCAAAAGAGTCAAACTCAAAGCGAGTGTGTTACACAAAATCGGGATTCATTCCCACTTTTCGAAAGATGCGCCCCTGCATGTATACATTTCTGAGTCTTGTCCAATGACTGATTGACTAAGGTCTGAAATGATGGGTTGCCTCCTTGGCCAGATGATGCTTCTGTCTGCAATAGGGCTGCATGGGATCTCTTCAAGATGGGGCTTTGCTAAGCTGTTCTCTCAGGCTCTCCCGTATCAGTATTTTGGCTAGGGTATTCTCTGTATTCACTTTGCTACATGATAGATGTGCTCCTTATTGGGTTCACTTCGGGATTGCTTTGCATTATCAATTGGGGCTTCGCCAAGTCACCTCCTCAAGATCAGGGCTTCGCCAAGTCATCTCTTCAAAGCCAAGGCATTCTCTGCACTTCCTCTGCTGCTTGTCGTCTCAGGTGCGTGACACTTTGTTCTTATCAGCAACAATCAACCTGCTGCAATCTGTACTCTCAGAGCATGCCCCGACTTGCCTAGGCTCCACCATTTCTCATCCATCACTCATACACTCCTCAAATGCGTGGGGGAGGGTTCGCAACCTATATATCATCATACATATATACATCCATTCCATACACAATCCGTCATTTGCTACATATACATATCAACTCATCAAGCCCTACAAAAATCCTCACTCCATTTTCTTTCCCAGCCGAGATGGACTCGTGCATCAAGATTAATAATGCATAAAATTAACAATAATTGAGTCTAAATTCATGCAAAGTGCCTAGAGTGTTATGTTTTCTCCCCCTACATGGTACTGATGAGTGGATTTTGTATATGTTATTTACCTATGTTTTCGGATGTTTTACGGCCATTTTAATGTACTTAGAATAGTTTTGATGTAATTTAGTGAACTTTAGTGAGTTTGAGAGTTGAATGATTTTTATTGTAATTTAGAGGCAATTTTAGTATTTATTTACCTAATGTAATAGTTTAGGGAAATGAGGGTCAAAGTTTGATCAGTTATCATTGAAGACCAAAGTGAACCAGAAGTTTGAGGACTGTTCGGGGATTTAGAGAAGGTGGTGAAGCAAACTGGCCAAGGAAAGAAGAGGACCTGGGAGTAATTTGAAGAAAATCAGAAAGAAGAATGGCTCATGTAATGTCTGTTGTGATGGGCGACCGCCCAGGGCAAGGTGAGCGACCGCCCAAGCTGGAGTTCCACAAAGCGTTGAAGCCACTGTACACATGGGCGGCCGCGCAGGTCAAGGTGGGCGACCGCCCAGGTGAGATTTACGTTTGAAGGCCAAGCTGATGTGCAAGTGGGCGGCCGCTCAGCACCCAGGTGGGCGACCACCTAGGTTCCGTTTCTCAGAATTGCAGTTTACTTTTCTACGGAGGATTTTATTCCCTTTCCAAATTTCTTACCCATTCTCGCCTAGGATAAATAGAAATCTGCAGTATACATTTTATTTTATGCTTTATTTTCTCTTTGAATTTGAAGGCTTGGAGAATTGAAGGATTTTCTTCTCTTCAATCATTGGTTCAGGTTTATGTTTATTATTTCAATTTTTGTAATTCTTAGTATGAGCATGAGTAGCTAAATTTTTATTAGTTCACGGATTGGTTGTAGCCCTTATTTGATCATTATGCTAAACTTTTAATTCTTTTTTTTTTAATTGTGGTTTTTGTTCATCCTAATATTTTTAAATTGTATTTGGTACGATTCTTGCACTTGCATGGAGAATTGTGCATGAACACTATTAGGGTGATTAGACTCGATTGACGATCTCGCGTGAATCGATTGAGTCTAGGTTTCATCAATTCTTTTGTTCTTAATGAATTGAGTTTTTGTTGGTTTGATCTTGCATGATAATTGACAAATGCTTAATAAAATAATTGCAATCCGGCCATCTAACCGTCCCAATTCTTACGAAAGCGAAGAAACCCTAAAACCCAATTAATATTTTTATCATTCAAAAAGCATAAATATAATATGTGGTGAACCCAATCCGTGGACTAGTTATTTTAATCCTTGAATTACTTATTTGAATCTGCTTATTTGTTATTTTAGTTGTTTAATTTTCTTTGGTGATTAGTTTTTAATAAATCAAAATTCAAAACCCCTTTCTAGTTACATTTCGCATTAATTAAATCAACTTGTTGAAACACTCAAGTCTCTTTGGATTCGACCCTTGCTTGTGCATACTATTACAACGGTAGCTAGTACACTTGCTAGGTATTTTTATTACAAGAGGATTTTTGTCCATCAAGTTTTTGGCGCCGTTGCCGGGGACTTGTGTTGCGAATTACAAGTTTATTTTGATTAGTGTATTGTAAATAATTTTCTTTTCTTATTTTTTGGGTGTAAATAGTTTTCTTTAATTATCTTCTCATTATATTTATTTTTTATTTTTATTATTAAAAAAATAAAATCAAATGGACTCAAGGATGTATAATTATGACATCTATGAGTCATGTGGAAATTGTGGATTATACTCTCATGGTTCTTATGAGTGCCCTTCGGGGACATACTCTTTTGAGTATTATCCACAAGAGGGGAGTCCGTTCCATTCACAAAGTCAAGGATGGAACAGTTATGAGCCACATTACTATGAGCCTTCTCATCCTCAACTTGAAAAGCAACCATGGGAGGAAGCTATAGAAAGATATAAGGAGGAGAAATGACAACGGGATAGTCGAATAGAGGCAACCATGAGTAACATATCGGCACAATTGGACAAATTGATAGAGGCAGTGAGGAATCAAAATCCGACCATAATCCATGGACAACCCAAAGAACAACTATTGGGGGACACATTGGGGAACTTTGTCTATGAAGACTCCGATGAAGAACTTGAGAACGAACTACAACAAGAGCCACTTTTGGAAAATGAAATGGAGGATTTTGTCTATGAAACCTCCCATGAAAATTCTAGTGAAGTGCAATTGTATGATAGTTCAAGTTGTATGTCATATCTCCTTTGAACCCGAGGCATGTTTTTGTTCTCTTTGTTATGAGGACATATCATGTTTTGAGTTTGGGGGTAGATATCTCTCCAAGTTTGTGGGTTTATAGGGGAGTGTATATAGTGTCACCCTCCAAAAAAAAATTTTGAAAATTTTAAAAATTTTGTTCTCATTATATGTTAGGAAGTTGGCCAACGTCCGTGATGATTTGAGGGTTTTTGATTGAGTTTTGCTAGTTTGTGCCAATTTGAATATGTTAATTAGAATTGCATTAATACTTGTAAAACACAATTGCACCACCATTCACTTCCATCATATTTCTTGATCATGGTCATTAATTTAGGTGTCCTTTATGGGTTCACTTTGACATTCTCGGGGGTCCTAGAATATGTTTGCACGCTTGTCAATAACAAATCAATAGATTACTTGATATTTATGGCTTTTATTTATTTGACAACCCTCTTGTAAGCCTTCGACTTCCTCGTCACTGTCTATATATGAATTGTCACTTGATCCCATTTTGAGCCTGTTTAGAAAGAATGGAACATCTAGACCACAATTCAACCCCAAGTGTATAATGTATGAACAAAGTTCTAGTTTGGGGGTTGAAGCATTGGGAAAACATTGGTGAGCAAAAAGCTGAAATTTCGAAAGGAATAATATGCAATAGAAGGCTTTTAATTTCACATTCTTGTGTTTGTATATCCATTCCTTCATTTGTACCCGTGAACCTATCCCCACAATTGTTGTGTACTTAACTTAAAGCCATAATTCGTGTTCAATATTGAGTAATCGGGTTGACAAGTATGTAATTGTGCATATGAGTATCCTTGTGTATGGAATTGTTTGTCATCTGTGAAGTAGGGCATATTTTAGTGAACCCATAAACAATCTTATCTTAGTGATCATGATCTCCTATATTTCATTCATTCTTCAGGTCGAGGTGGAAAATTGTGGGTTAGATGCATTAATGTAATTGTAATTGCATATTTTTATTGGCACTTGTTTAGCATATTTTGTGAGAATCTGAGACTTGTGTGGCCGGCAACTTTGTATTTATTGAGAACATATCAAAAATAATTTTTGTTGTTTGTTGTTTTTTTTTTATTATTATTTAGTTAGTTAGTTTTTATTTTAGTTTTGTTTTACTCGAGGACGAGCAAAAGGTAAGTTTGGGGGTATTTGATGGATGTGATTTTACCCATCCAAAAGATATGTTTCCTAGATTATTTTCTGTTCGAACCCTTGGGAATTTAATGTATTTTTGTAGTGTTTTATTAGTACAGGAGCTGAAGTGAAATTAAGCAGAAAAGAGGAGGAAAAGTGTATTTTAGAGTTCAAGGACCAAACTGCAAAGCTGAAAAGTACAGTGATCAAAGTACTAATGTTGATAAAAATATGAAGAAAATAAATCCAAGGGACTGTTCTGTTCAAGTGAGCGTTGCTGAAGGAATTTTGGGCGGCCGCCCAAGTGAAGAATTGGGCCGGATCAAGGAGTTTGGGCCTAGTGGTTTTGGGCCTAATTTGGCTATCCACGTTTGTTGACCTAGAATATAAAAGAGAAAATGATTGTGTCAGCAAAAGAAGAGGAGAAGCCGTGGTACTGTAGGTGGTACTATTACTATTCCCAGAAAATAAATACTTGGTTTTTCATTAAGATTTTTCATCCAGGTGATGTTTATTTAATTTAGTTTTGTAATTTTTATTATGATTATGAGTAGCTAAATAGTTTAGTTTGTGGATTGGTAGTAACTCATATTTGATTTTTATGCTAATCTTTTAATTCTCCTTTAATTGTGGTTTTAGTTCATCCTAATATTCTTAATTTGTATTTGGTACAATTCTTGCACTTGCGTGAAGAATTGTGCATGAACACTATTAGGGTGATTGGATTCGATTGACGATCTTGCGTGAATCGATTGAGTCTAGGTTTCATTAATTCTTTTGTTCTTAATGAATTGAGCTTTCGTTGATTTGATCTTGCGTGACAATTGATAATTGCTCAATATTAGAATTGCAACCCGGCCATCTAACCGTCCCAATTCTTATAAAAGCGAAGAAATCCTAGAACCCAATTTTATATTTTTATTATTCAAGAGCATAAAGAGATAATATGTTGTGAATCCAGTCTGTGGGCTAATTGTTTTAATTCTTGAATTACTTCTTTGATTCTGCTTATTTGTTATTTCAATTGCTTAAGTTCCTTTTGTTATTAGTTTTAATAAATCAAAATCAAAACCCCCTTTCTGGTTAGGCTTTATACTAATTAAATCAACTTGTTAATTTACTCAAGTCTCTGTGTTTTGACCCTTGCTTGTGCATACTACTACAACGGTAGCTAGTACACTTGCTAGGTATTTTATTACACAGTGAAATTTTATCCATCAAGTTTTTTTTTAAATACCACCACCCCCACACTTAAAGCATGCTATGTCCTCATGGCATAAACCAAGAAAAACACAACACAACCTAAATGCAAAGATGAAGATAACTGAAAAGAAAATGAATAAAGCAAATAAAACATACCTACTTGGGTTGCCTCCCAATTAGCGCATTTGGTTAAGGTCGTTAGCCCGACCGTTGCTCCCGTTTGGACTTCACCTTCCGTCCTTTGGCCCACTTCATGGTTTCGCGGGTCCTTATTTTCAGATCAAGCCCCATGTAAATTCCTCGCGCTTTGAGATCATTTTGTGCCCAAGGAAATTTTAGACTTTTAAATTTCTTGGGCTTCTTCTCTCGGGAGTCCTTGCCACTTTCTCCGTCTTCAAAGATGGGAGGGATCACCAAAATGTTGGAGGATTCGTCATCGGCATTTTCCATAAGTAGAGGTTGGTGTTCATTCAAACATGGCTTGTCGATCTTGGCGAGAGTGACCATATCTTCTTGAAATTCATTGCCCCGCATCTCACCATAAAGAGCAAGCTCAATTTCATCAACTTGCTCATGCCATGATTTTTCTATAATTTCTTCCGTCTCCATACAACCCAAACTATCATACAATTGCACTTCACTAGAATTTTCATGGGAGGTTTCATAGACAAAATCCTCCGTTTCATTTTCCAAAAGTGGCTCTTGTTGTAGTTCGTTCTCAAGTTCTTCATCGAAGTCTTCATAGACAAAGTTCCCCAATGTGTCCCCCAATAGTTGTTCTTTGGGTTGTGCATGGATTATGGTCGAATTTTGATTCCTCGCTGCCTCTATCAATTTGTCCAATTGTGCCAATATGTTACTCATGGTTGCCTCTATTCGACTATCCTGTTGTCGTTTCTCCTCATTATATCTTTTTATAGCTTCCTCCCATGGTTGCTTTTCAAGTTGAGGATGAGAAGGCTCATAGTAATGTGGCTCATAACTGTTCCATCCTTGACTTTGTGAATGGAACGGACTCCCCTCTTGTGGATAATACTCAAAAGAATATGTCCTCGAAGGGCACTCATAAGAACCATGAGAGTATAATCCACAATTTCCACATGACTCATAGATGTCATAATTATACATCCTTGAGTCCATTTGATTTTTTTTTAATAATAAAAATAAAAAATAAATAAAATGAGAAGATAATTAAAGAAAACTATTTATACCCAAAAAATAAGAAAAGAAAATTATTTACAATACACTAATCAAAATAAACTTGTAATTCGCAACACAAGTCCCCGGCAACGGCGCCAAAAATTTTACCCTTAGGATGCATTGGCATTTTTGAGAGAATTCATGTATACCGTGAGTGGGTTCCAGATAAAGGAGGTTGTTACTTCGGAGCACTTGAGGCTGAAGTGTTTCACATATGCATTGAAAGATAAAGCCAAAACTTGGCTACTGTTACTTCCTCCTAGTAGCATCACTACTTGGGATGCTTTGCATGATGCTTTTCTTACTAAGTTTTACCCTTATGATGCATTGACAAATTTTAGGGTGAAAATTATGGAATTTGCTCAGGAGTCGGAGGAAGCCTTTCACGAGGCATGGGATAGATTTAGGATGCTACAAATTCAGTGCCCCCACTATAACTTTCCTGCTTCTATGCTGCATCAAACATTTTATGGGGCTTTATACCCTGAATACCAATCAATGGTTGATAATGCAGCAGGAGGTAGCTTGGAAAGTAAGACTGTACAACAGTGCCAGGAACTGTTTGAGATGTTGAGTGCTAACTCTCAACAAAAGGGATCTAGGGGGTCAACAAGAGGAGTGTGTTGGTGTAATGCCCTAGGATTTAGTTATGTTTAACTGAAAACCGTTATGTATCATCTTTATCGTTTAAGTTTATTATTTGATTATTATATAGTTTGCATATTTGTTGTAAATAATCTCCGTCCCTGATTATTAAGAGAATAATTAGTATAATTGTCAATGGATAATCATATGATGATTATATGCATAGGGATGCACATTGAAATTATGGGTACTTGTTAGAGAACAAGTGGCTCGGACTTGACTGTATGAGATTTATGTCATGGTCAAATGTCATAATTAAATCTCATATGGTCACTTCATTTAGTCCCTAGACCTGAGATTATCATGACCTTACATATGATTAAAGTCATGTTTGATTTTAGTCAAACGATATCTTAACACGATATTTATAAAGGTTATCTTTGGCATGATCGGATTCATGATGGAAAGGATGATAAGTCAAGATGGAATTTGTCCCTCGAAAGAGAGATGTTTTGCTATTATACTCAAGATCGAGAAAGCATTGAACAAGTACAAGTTGACGTGGACCATGACTTGTGTTCAATATAACATCGTGAGACAAAGGGAGAAATGGAAGTGTACCATTGGAAACGTGAACTCTTACGTTATATTGTTTGGGTAGACATAATGGCTTGCTAGAGTCCGCTTATGTCTTATGAGAATCGATATGATCGAGCTCATTGCCAACATAATATAATCCTATTGGGTCACACACAACTAGAATGAATTGGTTAAACCAAAGGAAGAATGATTGAGAGTTCCTGATATGGCTTGTGTAGCCGCGCGACAGAACTTGTCCAATGGACTCATTGAGTCGTGTGACATAACAAGGCCAAGGCGGTTTTGACAGACAATTTCCTAATACGATTAGGAAACATATACCTATACTAAAGTAGTATAAATATAAACTCTTTAAAACCCTAATCAGTCTAGCCGGATTTTTCAATAGAAAATTCTCATCAAAAGGTTTCTCAATATCTCTTCCTAAGGTTTAAGAATCTAGCAATTCTCAAGAACAGTTCTTGGTTCATTCTAACGTGTGGATACTACTAGAGGGTCTTCGCTCGTACGATGATCAAGGCCTAGAGTTCTATTGTTCAAAGCAATATAATGATTCAAGTCTTGAAGATCGAAGTTTGTGATTCAAAATCACATCGATAATTGTTCGATAGCTCAAGACCGGAAAGCAATAAAGGTTGGTAAATTCTATCTCATAGGAATTCACTTTAATCGTATAGAACGGATCTTAGGGCTTGGGTTTTGTGTTATTTAGATGTTTATTCCACTGCGCATGGACCCATAGAACCCAATAGTGGTATCAGAGCCCCGTTCGTATGATTAAGTTTGAATTAACATGCTAAGATTAAGATATGAATTGTTTATATGCTTATTGCATGTTTTGTATGCGGTAGAATATTTATTGTTTATGTGAAACAATGTGAAAATCGCCTTCTGATTATGCTGAATTAAATATGTAAAAGTTGTTTACTTGATTTAATTGCTTTATGATTAGAATCGATTAAATCTGGAAATCTGCAATCTGGCATCTCGTGTCACGCGACAGAGTTGGACTCTGTCACGCGACATAGTAGGGCTGATAGCTTTGTTAAGTCGTGCGACATATCAGGCCTCTGAAGGTCTATGTCACGCGACATACCTTGCCCAATCTGGGCAAAATCAGTTTGGTTCATAATCCTGGTAATCTGTGAATATGTTTGCAATCTGATATGTTTATGTGTTAATCTGGATGCTATAAATTTATGGAAATTAAGTTTATAGGGCTATGCTAGATTAATTCATTATTTATGCATGCTTAATTAATTTAAATATGATTTTAATTAATTGTTGTGATGCATGAATTATATGTTCTTAAGTGTTAAGAAGTTCTGTTAAATGTTTAGTCAAAACATTGAATTGATATTTCCCGTATGTTTAGTTGAAACATCAAAATCTTGATTATTTGATTGTTTATGAGAAACAAGTCAGCTTACGAGTCTGATTGTTTATGAAAAACAAGTCAGTGTACAAAGTGTTGATTATGTTGCATTAAAATTGGTATTATAATTGTGCATGACTAGGAGAGTTATGTCGAAGGAAGATTTCGTACTTAAGCAGTCCTTGTGGCTCACCTATTTTCTTGGGAACTTACCTGGTGTACATTATGATTATCTTTGTTGATATGCTGATAATCTACTTTAAAGAACCTTCATTTAACTTTTAAGTTCTTTATGCCAATCCATGATTAAAACACTTGAGACCACTCGGATAGTTTTGGATGGGCTTGCCATAGCAAGGTGCTTTGATTCTATTTCTTGTGCGAGCAAGATGAGGAAATGGTGGTTCCTATACGTTTAAAGTGGATGAACTTAATTGGGTTATCAAAATGGTTTTGGACCCAAGGCATAAGATGAGATTAAAATATGCTTAGACATATGATGTCTTAAATAAATCTCATAAAAGATCTAAGAGTCATATACGATATGATTGATGTTTTCTACCTAATTAATTTAATCTTGAGCGGTGCGCCATAGCGTACTTGAGATTAAATTAAAGTTGGATCTTAGCCCATTAAATGCATATTATTCTTATTTGCATTGGAAGGTGTATGATTTAATGGGAGTATTTGTAAAATACATTATTTGCTCTTAGATGATAAATGTGTTGATATTAATATGTGTTCATATAATTTGCATATTTTGTTGTAGAAGTAGCATTATACAAATAAATTGCGATTCGTTCTTATGAAGGACAAAGTTCGAAAGGAACGATACAAATAATTCTGATTGGATCAGAAGCCTAAAGAATGGTTCTTTGGTAAATGTGTACGTTCTTGACGAATCCGTTCCTGCTGAACCCACTGCAAATGTTGCAAAGGGCAAATAAGGAGCAACTTTAGAAACATGTTGATGATTCTAATAGCATTGCTTGCCTTATACTTGCCACCATGTTTAAAGGCTCTTATGAAGAACTTTGAACACATGAAAACTGCTTTTGTTCTAGCACAATGCACAAAGGAATTTTTCCAAGTGCAAGCTAGGCAAAAGATGTATGTTGTGGTGAAGGCTCTTGATGCATGAGATGCAAAAGGGAGCAATCCGCAAGTTTGTTAATAGTTAACACAAGAAAGGGGTTCAAAAGGGAAGGAAAAGTAGGTAAAGCAAAGGTTGCTAAACCTAGGACAAAAGTTGTCAAAGCCGAAGAGGCTAAACCCAAAGTGTCTCAAAAGAATGCAGTTTGCTATCATTGCAATAAGATTGTCATTGGAAGCAAAGTTGCAAGGCTTATTAGGAAGGCCTAAAAGGTGAAGAAGGGCAATATGATTGCTACTACTTCAAGTATCTATATGATAGATATTTTCCTTTCGACTTCTTGTTCTTGGGTATATGATACCGGATATGAATCCCACATTTGTTTAAATGTGCAAGGAACAATGAATAGAAAGCTATTCAAAGAAGGTAAATTAAACATATGCGTGGGAATGAAGCAAGAGTTGCTACATTAACCATAGGGACTTATGAAGTCACTTTACCTTGTGAAGTAATACTTGTTTTGAACAAGTATGACTACGTTTCGGATTTGAGTAGGAATATTATTTTCGTTCCTTATATGGATGATGAAGGATATAATTTTCTTATTTGTAAATAAGAAGTTTTATATTTATTTAATGATATGCCTTATTGTATTGCATATGTCATTAAATGATCTTCATATCCTTGATGATGAGAAACAAAATAATATTGAAGATATCTATAATATGAATGGGAAATCTGAACCGAACAATATGAACAATGCGTTCATATGGCATTGCCGGCTTGGTCAAATAAATAAGAAACATATATCTAAACTCCATTAACATGGACTTTTAGACTCATATGACCATGAATCAATTGAGGAATGTGGATCTTATTTATTGAGATTATTGACCATACCACCCTAGACTAAGAGTAGTGGGAGGGCTAGTGACTTATTGGTCATTATACATGAGATGTATGTGGACTATTAAGTAGCATTGCTAGGGGAAGACTTCAGTATTTCATCACATTTCACTAAAGACTTATCTAGATATGACTATGTCTTTCTGATGAAGTCCAAAGGTGAATCGTTTGAGATGTTTCGAACATTTCAAGATGAAGTACGAAACAACTTGGTAAAACTATTAAGTACTTCGACTGGATCGAGGTGGTGAATATTTGAGCCAAGAGTTTGACAATCATCTCAAAACTGTGAAATTGTTTCAAGAATTGACTCAACAAGGAACACCACTATGAATGGTGTGTCTGAAAGGAGGAATTGAACCTTGTTAGACATGGTTCGTTCGATGATGTGTCAAGTTGACTTTCCTAATTCCTTTTGAGGATATACATTAGAAATAATGCGGTTACACTGAATCGAGTCCTTACTAAATTGGTTCCTAAGGCCCCACATGAGATGTGACATGGAAGAAAACTCAGTTTGTCTTTCATGAAGATTTGGGGTTGTGAATCTTAAGTAAATAGACTTGTCTCTGATAAGTTAGCACCAAATCTGACAAGGTTATTTTCGGAAATTAATCTTACAACCGCAAAAGAGAACAAAACGTTTATTGCTCTATACAATTCATTTCTTGAGAAATAGTTTCTCAATAAAGAATCTAGTGGGAGTAAAATTAATCTTGAATGAGTTCAAGAACCCGAAAATAATATGGAACCAAGAGTAGAGACGGAACCAAGTTCATAAAGGAGTTTTGGAACCGGTTCAAGATGCACAAGTCCATCGTAGATCGGATAGGTTACAATCCGAACCCAAGAAATA
Source organism: Adenophora triphylla var. japonica (assembly GCA_022495995.1). Taxonomy (NCBI): domain Eukaryota; kingdom Viridiplantae; phylum Streptophyta; class Magnoliopsida; order Asterales; family Campanulaceae; genus Adenophora; species Adenophora triphylla. The sequence continues at coordinate 218,974 of JAFEMH010001055.1, forward strand.
TTGATTTCTCGTATCAGAAAGTAATAAGGTGGAAGTCATTGAGAATGACGATACTACTTCCTATCTAGAAGCGATGTCCACTCCTAATTTGGATAAATGGTTAGGAAGCATGGAGTCCGAATTGCAATCCATGTTTGATGATCAAGTTTGGAACTTGATTGGGCTACCTGAAGGTGTAAAAACTAAAGGGATGCAAGAAGGTCTTCAAGACAGACATAGATGAGAAGGTGTATACTTTCATGACTAAGGATTGTAGCAAAGGGATTTAGGTTAATTCATAGTATTGACTATGTTGAAACTTTTTTTGCCAGATACAATGTCGAAGTCTATTAGAATTTCAAATTGCCATGATCGCATATTATGACTATGTGATATGACAAATGGATGTCAAACGACTTTCTTAAGGATGTGTATAGTACACAACCCGAGAGTTTTGTCGATCCAAGAAAATCTAATAAAGTATGCATGTTGCAAAGATCCATACGATGGGTTGAAGCAAGCTTCAAGGAATTGGAATCTTCATTTTGATGAATTGGTCAAAGAGTTTGACTTCATCAAAGAACAAAGATGAATCTTGTGTATGCATGAAATTCAGTGGGAACGTATTATTATTTCTATTATTTTATTACAACGATATCTTACTCATTGGAAAAACAAGTTCCGACATTTAATACTGTCAAGTCTTGGTCAAGGAAAGGTTTCTCAATGAAAGATATGGGTGAAGCCGCTTACATCCTTAGTATCAAGATCTATAGAGATAGATCTATAAGGATAAATTGGTTTGAGTCAAAGTATCCACATTGACAAGTTTCTTAGAAGAGTCTAAGAAGAGTAGCTTGTCAATGGGTCATGGTATTTCTCTTAGCAATACTCATTGTCTTATGACAAGTGATGAGCAAAAGGGAATGAATGGAGTTCCATATGCTCCAGAATTTGGATCTGTCATGTATGCCATGATTTGTACTAGACCCGACGTCTCGTATGCTTTAAGCATGATGAGTCGATACCAATCTGATCCTGATGTAAACCATTGGATGGCAGTCAAGATGATCCTTAAGTACTTAAGAAGAACTAAGGATACGTTCTTGGTATTTGAAAGATTGGAAGTTAATCTTGTTGTAAGGGTTACATAGATGCTAGTTTTCAAACTGACAAAGTTATTTTAAAATCGCAATTAGGATTTGTGTTTATGCTTATTAGAGGTGCAGTTTTGATTGGAAGAGTTCCAAGCAGAAATTGTAGCCGATTCTACTACTAAGGCCGAATTTTAGCAACATATGATGTGGCTAAAAGAGGCAGTTTGGATCAAAAGTTCATTAGTTTTTTGGAAATGTTCCAAGTATCACTAATCGGTGAAACTTTTGTTATGACAATAGTGGTGCCACTTATGCAAACAATGGAACCAAGGTCACAACAGCGATTCAAACACTCACTTAGACGTTCTTCGAGGAATTCATAAAGAATGAGAAGACGTTAAAGATATACAAAGTATCAACCGATGATGACATAAGGGATTCACTAACAAAGACCCTCGCACAGGCAGAAGCATGATGGTCATGTTAGATCCATGAGTATTCGATACCTAAATGGAGCCTAGTGTAAGTGGGAGACTGTTGGTGTAATGCCCTAGGCTTTAGTTATGTTTAACTGAAAACCGTTATGTATCATCTTTATCATTTAAGTTTATTATTTGATTATTATATAGTTTGCATATTTGTTGTAAATAATCTCCGTCCCTGATTATTAAGAGAATAATTAGTATAATTGTCAATGGATAATCATATGATGATTATATGCATAGGGATGCACATTGAAATTATGGGTACTTGTTAGAGAACAAGTGACTGGACCTGACCCGTATGAGATTTATGTCATAATTAAATCTCATATGGTCACTTCATTTAGTCCCTAGACCTGAGATTATCATGACCTTACATATGATGAAAGTCATATTTGATTTTAGTCAAACAATATCTTAACACGATATTTATAAAGGCTATCTTTGGCATGATCGGATTCATGATGGGAAGGATGATAAGTCAAGATGGAATTTGTCCCTCGAAAGAGAGATGTTTTGCTTGGGCCCCTCGATGAGTGATAATGATGAAAAGTGTGTGGCCACACCCCAATGCGATTGGACTATCATTATACTCAAGATCGAGAAAGCATTGAACAAGTATAAGTTGACGTGGACCATGACTTGTGTTCAATATAACATCGTGAGATAAAGGTAGAAATGGAAGTGTACCATTAGAAACGTGAACTCTTACGTTATATTATTTGGGTAGACATAATGGCTTGCTAGAGTCCGCTTATGTCTTATGAGAATCGATATGATCGAGCTCATTGCCAACATAATATAATCCTATTGGGTCACACACAACTAGAATGAATTGGTTAAACCAAAGGAAGAATGATTGAGAGTTCCTGATATGGCTTGTGTAGTCGCGCGACAGAACATGTTCAATGGACTCATTGAGTCGTGCGACATAACAAGGCCAAGGCGGTTTTGACAGACAATTTTCTAATACGATTAGGAAACATATACCTATACTAAAGTAGTATAAATATAAACTCTGTAAAATCCTAATCAGTCTAGCCAAATTTTTCAATAGAAAATTCTCACCAAAAGGTTTCTCAATATCTCTTCCTAAGGTTTAAGAATCTAGCAATTCTCAAGAACGGTTTTTTGTTCATTCTAACGTGTGGATACTACTAGAGGGTCTTCGTTCGTACGACAATCAAGGCCTAGAGTTCTATTTTTCAAAGCAATATGATGATTCAAGTCTTGAAGATCGAAGTTTGTGATTCAAAATCACATCGATAATTGTTCGATAGCTCAAGATCGGAAAGCAATAAAGGTTGGTAAATTATATCTCATAGGAATTCACTTTAATCATATAGAACGGATCTTAGGGCTTGGGTTTTGTGTTATTTAGATGCTTATTCTGCTACGCATGGACCCATAAAACCCAACAGAGTGAATGAGGTAGGTCTAAGCAACGAGATTGCTAAGTAGTTTGCATTGTTAAACCAAAGATTTGATAAATTAGCTTTGCAAAATGCTTCTTCTTCTATGCCTTCTACTGCTCATCTTGTTTATGATAGTTGTGTTACATGCGGATCTAAATCTCATGATTATAACTCATGTCCCACTACTAGTCCCTATAGCTATGAAACTGAGCAGGTACAACCGATGCAAGGATTTGGTCAGAGGTTCCCACCAAGCAACAATCAGTTTGGGAATACATACAATCCAGGATGGCAAGCAGGGCCAAGACATCCCAATCTGTCATGAGTGGAAATCAACAGAATAAAACTCTCCACCCCCAACCACCTCAGGGGCCCTATGAGAGGAAGAAAGAGCCTTAGAAAGAGGCTATGGATCAGATGAGAGCGAAGTAACTCCAAGCAAGGGCAGAGCAGCAGCAAGCAAGTAACAACCAACCTGCTGCAATGAAAAAGTTGGAGACCCAACTGGGTCAATTAGCTGAGGCATTACAGGGACGACATTCGAGTACATTCCCTAGTCAAGGGGAGCAAGCTAAGGCCATCATCACCTTAATGGGTGGCAAACAGGTAGACAATCAGGTAGCTTCTCCTTCTTCTCCCTCTAAACCCCATGTGGTTGAGTCCCCTGTTGTGGAACCCTTCAATGTGGAAAATGTGATTGTGGAAGATGTTGTGTCTGAGGATGAGGGTACAAATGGATTGGGGAAAGATGTGAATGTTGATACTCCAATCCCCAAGCCATATGTACCCCCCGTTCCTTTTCCTGGAAGATTTTTGAGAAACAAACTTGATCATCAAATGAAAGAGCTGATTGGCATGTTTTCGAAAGTAAATATAAATTTTCCTCTTTTGAATGTGATCAAGAATGTTCCTGCATATGCAAAATTCTTTAAAGAAATTAATTCCAGGAAAATTCAGTACGGGAAAGATGATAAATTGTTGTTGGGTGAGAGTGCGAGCGCTGTGGTCAAACATAGTCTTCCGCCGAAAATGAAAGACCCCGGGAGTTTTCTAATTTCCATTACTTTGGGGGATTCTAACACGGTGAAGGCTATGCTTGATCTTGGGGCCAGCATTAATTTGTTGCCCTATTACATGTATCTTGAGTTGGGTTTACCTGAGTTAAAACCCACTATGATGGCCCTACAACTTTCCGATAGGTCCATTAAAAGACCATTGGGCATCGTAGAGGATGTTTTAGTTCAGGTTGGGTCATTGATCATTCCGGTGGATTTTGTGGTTCTAGAGATGCCTCGCGGTGAGGGTAGTCGCCGTGACTCACCCACATTGCTTGGGCGACCGTTCATGGCAACGACCAACACCGTGATAAATGTTAGTAATGGCACTCTTTTCATGACTGTGGCAAATGAAAAGATTGAAATAAATGTTTTTGATGTAATGAAAAATTCAGTGGGTCATGATGAGTCTTGCATGTTTGTGGATGAGTTTGATGTGGTTGATGATTGTGTGAGTGAGATTTCATGGCATGAGAGAGATTGTGAGGAGTTAGAGTCATTGATGTCAATGGGCGGTGAGAAACCTAGGGATAATGTGGATGCTCAACTGATGGTTGTGGATAAGGCCGACGAGCACCATCCTAGTGATGGCCCGTTTCACCCCCTAGGCCACTTCAATGAGAAGTTGGCGCCCTCTATTGTTATTCCCCCGGTCCTTGAGCTGAAAACTCTCCCTGCAAATTTAAAATATGCATTCTTAGGAGAGGGAGAGACTTTTCCTATTATAATTGCATCTGATTTGACCACGGAACAAGAGGCCCAGTTGATTGTTGTTTTGTGTGAGTATAGAGAGGCTATTGGGTGGACATTAAAGGACATTAAGGGAATCAGTCCCTCGATGTGCATGCACAAAATTCATCTCTTGGATGGTGCTAAGCCGTCTAGAGAGAAACAGAGAAGGTTGAATCCTCACATGGAGGAAGCTATGAGAAAAGAGGTCCTTAAGTTGTTAGATGCGGGTATTATTTACCCGGTGGCCGAGAGTGAATGGGTAAGTCCGATACAAGTTGTGCCAAAAAGATCGGGCATTACTGTTGTTCAAAATGAGAAAGGTGAGGATGTGCCAATGAGGGAAGTAACCGGTCTTAGGATGTGTATTGACTTGAGAAAATTAAATGCAGCAACCAAGAAAGATCACTTCCCCTTGTCGTTTATTGATCAAATGCTAGAGAGGTTGGCGGGTCATTCTTATTATTATTTTCTTGATGGTTTTTCGAGATACAATCAGATTCCCATAGCCCCTGAAGACCAATTCAAAACCACTTTCACATGTCCTTTTGGCACGTATGCATTTAGGAGGATGCCTTTTGGGATTTGTAATGCACTTGTGACATTTCAAAGATGTATGACCTCCATTTTTTTGGATATGATTGAGAGGAGTGTTGAGGTATTCATGGATGACTTTTCTGTGGTTGGGGATAGTTTTGAAGGTTGTTTAAAGAATTTGGCATCTGTGTTGAAAAGGTTTTGCGAAACCAACTTGACTTTGAATTGGGAAAAGTGTCATTTTCTTGTGAAACATGGTATTGTGTTGGGGCACATTGTGTCAAGTAAGGGGATTGAGGTTGATAGAGCAAAAATTGATGTGATTGCTAAATTACCTCCCCCGAATTCGGTTAAGGGTGTGCGAAGTTTCCTTGGGCATGCAGGTTTCTATAGGCAATTCATAAAAGACTTTTCAAAAATTTGTAAGCCTTTATGTAATCTGCTTGCCAAGGATACGGAGTTCATCTTTGATCAAGAGTGTGTTGATGCTTTCAATTTGCTTAAAGAGAAGTTGACTTGTGCTCCCATTCTTTCTAGTCCCAATTGGTCTCACCCTTTTGAGATCATGTGTGATGCCTCGAATTTTGCTATTGGGGCTGTTTTGGGACAAAGGATAGATAAATTATCTTTCGTCATCCATTATGCAAGTAGAACACTTAATGATGCACAACTGAATTACACCACCACTGAAAAAGAATTTTTGGCTGTTGTATTTGCTTTGGAAAAATTTCATTCTTACTTGCTTGGGTCGAAGGTAATTATTTATTCTGATCATGCTGCATTGAGATATTTGCTTAATAAGAAGGATGCTAAGCCTCATTTGTTGAGGTAGATGTTGTTGTTACAGGAGTTTGATGTTGAGATTCAGGATAAAAAGGGGACCGAAAATGTGGTGGCGGATCATTTATCGAGGCTTGAGGACTATTCGTATCTTAATGTCGAAGAAAGTATGATTCCGGTTAATGAAAATTTTCCGGATGAACAACTTCTTGCTGTACATGTCCAAGAGCCTTGGTATGCTAATTTTGTTAATTACTTGGTGTCTAATATGATTCCGCCACATTTCACATATGACCAAAAATGTAAGTTTAGGTCTGATGTGAAACACTACATTTGGGATGATCCTTATTTGTGAAAAATTTGCCCGGACAAAATTGTTAGGAGATGTGTCCCGGACCATGAGCAGAGTAGTGTGTTGAGATTTTGTCATGAACTCCAATGTGGGGGTCATTTTAGTGGCCAAAATACTGCTAGGAAAGTGCTTCAATCGGGTCTTTATTAGCCTACATTGTTTAAAGATGCTCAAGAGTTTTGCATTAGATGTGATAGATGTCAACGGTCCGGGAACATAGGAAAGAGAGATGAGATGCCTTTACAACGTAATCTTATTATTGATATCTTTGATGTGTGGGGCATTGATTTTATGGGCCCTTTTCCCCCATTCCATGGTTATTTGTACATACTTGTGGTTATTGATTATATTTCAAATTGGGTGGAGGCAATTGCTACCCGAACTAACGATGCTAATGTTGTTTCCTAGTTTGTGGTTGATAACATTTTTAGCAGGTATGGTGTGCCACGGGCAATTATCAGCGATCAAGGTACTCACTTCACCAACAAGAGGTTCAATACTGTCTTGAAAAAGTATGGGGTTGTGCACAAGCTTGCTACAGCATATCATCCTCAAACTTCGGGCCAGGTGGAGGTGAGTAATCGGCAAATAAAGGGTGTTCTTGAGAAAACAGTGCGTCCCAACAGAAAAGATTGGGCATTAAAGTTGGGGGATGCATTGTGGGCATATGGAATGGCATATAAAACACCCATTGGAATGAGTCCGTACAGGATAGTGTATGGGAAAAAATGTCATCTCCCGGTGGAGTTGGAACACAAGTCGTATTGGGCTATTAAAGAATTAAACATGGATTTGAATGCCGCGGGAGAAAATAGGTTGCTTGCATTTGATGATCTTGAGGAGCTCCGCCAAGAGTCCTATGAGAGCGCAAAGAAAGGACCAAGCGATACCATGACAAAAATTTGAAACCCAAGTTCATAAGGCCGGGTATGAAGGTCCTTCTCTTTAACTCTCGTTTAAAACTCTTTTCGGGCAAGTTGAATTCTAGATGGTCGGGTCCATATGATGTGGTGCGTGTGTATCCGCACGGAGCAATTGAGCTCAAGAACCCAAAAGATGGGAATGTGTTTAAAGTGAATGGTCACCGAGTGAAACCGTATTATGAAGGGGTGTCCATTTTAGAGGACATCAATGAGATTGATGTGATCGAGTTGGTGGACCTGGAGGAGGCCCCCTAATTCCTTTGGGGCATGACGTCGAGCTTAATGACTATAACCAAAGCGCTGATTGGGAGGCAACCCAATATAGGTAACATTTACTGCTTTTGGTATTTTCTTTTCAGTTATCTTCATCTTTGCATTTAGGTTGTGTTGTGTTTTTCTTGGTTTATGCCATGAGGACATAGCATGCTTTAAGTGTGGGGGTTGTGGTATTTAAAAAAAATTGTGTGTTTTTCATCTTTCATTTCGTGAACGTGTCGAACTACGGTGACCTGAGCCTATTCTTGTGGGTAGTCCGCCCACATTAATAGGGACGTAGGCAACGAAAGTACGGTCAAAATGAGAGTCAATAATTAGTGTATAAATAGATATTATGCTTTGGGTGTTGTTTTGTGGTGATGTGCAGATAAGAAACCAGCCAAAAATTCCACTGTTGAGGTGGGCGACCGCCTAGGATGAGTTGGGCGACCGCCCATGTTGATTTGAAAAGTGTGTGTAACTTGCTGTATTGGTGGGCGACCGCCTAGGTGATGTGGGCGACCGCCCATGGCTGAATAAAACAAAGGTTGAAATTGCTGTTTTGGTGAGCGGCCGCTGAGGGTTATGTGGGCGACCGCCCATGTACATAAGACGTGATGAGTGGTATTTTCTGGACAGGTGGGCGACCGCCCAAGGCAAACGTCAGGCGTGTAATTTTAAACCCTTAGTCGCCCCTTCCCTTTCTCTCTCTTAAAATCCCCATTGCTTCCTCTTCCTCTCTCTAAACATTCTGCCCCATTCCCCTTCTCTCTCTAAAATTCCCTTCCAAGCACCCAAAAGCTTCAACCTTTACCCTCTAAATTGCCTTCCCCATCATCTCTAACCCCCAAAACCGTCAGGAAGAACCCCAAACCACCATTGTTGAGCAAGAAATTTTGAGAAATTGACAAAGGTTGCAAGGTTGGATAGTGAAGCTAAAAGGTGAGAGATTCGGGTGAGAATCAGTGTGTAAAGGAGTGGTCTTTCTTCTCCGGTCATCTTCAACAATTCCGGCAAAATTCCGGCATACTCTGGTGACTGCTCCGGCGAAATTTTGGCAAGTAAGATTTCACCCTCGTCTTCTTTAGTGCCTACTTTGTGCAAGTTTTTGTGGGTTTGGAATCAGAATGTCAAGGCAAAGAAATCCCCCAGTCCCGGATATTGTTTTTGATGCAACAAAATTTGTGGGAGGCAAAGCAAAAACTTTTTTTGATAAATATGAAAATAAGGGCTTCGCAATTGAAAATGAGTTCAAGCCCGAGGAGCTTGAGTTGGATGAAATTTTTCAAAGGTATGGGTTGGGTAATTTGGTGAGTCGACCAGTTAATGAGGGGTCGGCATTATTAGTGAGAGAATTTTATGCGAATGCATATGAGGCGGGGGATGTGAGGAAGATTGCGGTTGTGAGGGGCAAGAATGTGGGTTACACCGGTGAGGACATTAATAGTTATTACGGAATGGTGTCTCCCGGGTGGGAGAATGATTCATGTGCCTACTATTCGAATGCCCAGATTATGGAGAGGAATGTGGCGGGTAATCTTGATAGGTTGGCCCCGTATTTTGTGGATATTGACTTGTCCATGTTGAGAAATGGGTATGTGAAAAAGGCTCGGGATTTGAATTTTAGGATGAGGGCCTTACACAGGTTTATTTGTGAGCGCATCTTGCCCACGTCTCTCTATGGTGATGTGCATTGGAGGCGAGCCTTAATGATGAATGTGGTGTTGACCGGTCAGAACTTCAATACCGGTTTGACAATATCCATGGAGATGGTAAACACGTATAAGGCTATGGGCAGGTGCAATTTCAATTTTCATTTACTGATTTCTGGGCTGATTGAGCAGGCGGGGGTTAATTTCACTCGTCTTCGGATTGTGAGGGATATTATTTCATCTGGGACTGCTATGAGTAAAAAGACCCTCACAAATAAAGGGTATACTTTGCAACAAGGCGAAGGTTCCTCAAGAGGGATGAGAGAGAGAGTTGTAGAGGAAGAGATGGAGGAGCAGCAGTTCACTCCTACAGAGGCAGCCAATTATATGGCCGGTCATGTGGAGTCTTTGGCGAGTGATATTGGGCAACTGCGAGGTCAATATGTTAGTTTTGATCAGAGACTAACGAGTATGGAGGAAAGTCAGAGGCAGGTACAGTCTCGGGTTACTGAGGACCTTTTCGCTGCTAGTATGTGGAGGCAGCGTATGGAGGATGAGCAGACAGCAATCTTTCGCGAGATTAGGGACAGACTTCCACCTCCTCCATCGCCGCAGCATATTTCATACCATCCACCGCAGTACCGGGACCCGCAGGAGTTGATGGGTTGGCCATCATGGGATGCGCAGCCATCGCAGCAGCAGCAGCAACACAGTTCAGACTCGAGCAGGAGTGGCTCGTTTGGTCCTTGGGACCATTATCAGTGATCTTGGTTGGAGGTACCTCTATCCCCTTATTTTATGTTGTGCTTGCATTTGGGACAATGCAAATTTTTGTTTGGGGGGGTAGGGTGCATATTATTTGGTTTGTGATGTGTCATCACCATGTATATATGTTTCTAAAAAAAATAAATTAAAAAAAATCAAAAAAATCAAATAAAATAATAATAATAAAAACAATTATATATATATATATATATATATATATAAAGAGGCTAAGTGAAAACCAGAAATGGCACTTAGGCAAAAGGTGAGGATTTGAGTAGCTATCATCCTTTGTTCACCGGAGTGGAGTCATAAGGGGGGTTTAGAGCTCGGGTAGGATCACATTTGGAGATGGAGGTTTGGTTTAGTGGAGTTAGGTTAGAAATCCTCGTTTACTTTGGAGTGATAAGGGGTGTTGGTGAATAGCACGAGGTAAGTCTTTGTTGAGGATCCTTAACCTAACATTGACTTTTGATGAGGGAGTTACATTGTGGTAGTGTGAGATAGTGTGGGGGAATTTTTAGGACATTTTAGTTTCCCCCCACGATATTGTGTGGGCCCTAGTTTGGATGATCATTGTTATTATGGGAGTTGATATCAAACTAGGGCCATTTATATTTCTTTTGGGAGTCTCATGGAGAAGGAGTTTTGTATACTCCGTTAGTTCATTATTGACTGGCTTATGTTGGCGCGTAGAGGAAACTAGGGATCATTTTCTTTTACACATCTGTTTTAGACCTATTTTAGATTGGAGTTAGGATATTACTCAGGGACGAGTAATGGTCTAAGTGTGGGGGAATTTGATGAGTGGATTTTGTATATGTTATTTACCTATGTTTCCGGATGTTTTACGACCATTTTAATGTACTTAGAATAGTTTTGATGTAATTTAGTGAACTTTAGTGAGTTTGAGAGTTGAATGATTTTTATTGTGATTTAGAGGCAATTTTAGTATTTATTAGTTTAGGGAAATGAGGGTCAAAGTTTGATCAGTTATCATTGAAGACCAAAGTAAACCAGAAGTTTGAGGACTGTTCGGGGATTTAGAGAAGGTGGTGAAGCAAACTGACCAAGGAAAGAAGTGGACCTGGGAGTAATTTGAAGAAAATTAGAAAGAAGAATGGCTCATGTAATGTCTGTTGTGATGGGAGACCGCCCAGGGCAAGGTGAGCGACCGCCCAAGCTGGAGTTCCACAAAGCGTTGAAGCCACTGTACACATGGGCGGCCGCGCAGGTCAAGGTGGGCGACCGCCCAGGTGAGATTTACGTTTGAAGGCCAAGCTGTTGTGCAAGTGGGCGGTCGCTCAGCACCCAGGTGGGCGACCACCCAGGTTCCGTTTCTCAGAATTGCAGTTTCCTTTTCTACGGAGGATTTTATTCCCTTTCCAAATTTCTTACACATTCTCGCCTAGGATAAATAGTAATCTGCAGTAGACATTTTATTTTATGCTTTATTTTCTCTTTGAATTTGAAGGCTTGGAGAATTGAAGGATTTTCTTCTCTTCAATCATTGGTTCAGGTTTATGCTTATTATTTCAATTTTTGTAATTCTTAGTATGAGCATGAGTAGCTAAATTTTTATTAGTTCACAGATTGGTTATAGCCCTTATTTGATCTTTATGCTAAACTATTAATTCTTTTTTTTTAATTGTGGTGTTTGTTCATCCTAATATTTTTAAATTGTATTTGGTACGATTCTTGCACTTGCGTGGAGAATTGTGCATGAACACTATTAGGGTGATTGGACTCGATTGACAATCTCGCGTGAATCGATTGAGTCTAGGTTTTATCAATTCTTTTGTTCTTAATGAATTGAGCTTTTGTTGGTTTGATCTTGCGTGATAATTGACAAGTGCTTAATAAAAGAATTGCAATCCGGCCATCTAACCGTCCCAATTCTTACGAAAGCGAAGAAACCCTAAAACCCAATTAATATTTTTATCATTCAAAAGCATAAAGAGATAATATGTGGTGAACCCAATCCATGGACTAGTTGTTTTAATCCTTGAATTACTTATTTGAATCTGCTTATTTGTTGTTTTAGTTGTTTAATTTCCTTTGGTGATTAGTTTTTAATAAATCAAAATTCAAAACCCCTTTCTGGTTACATTTCGCATTAATTAAATCAACTTGTTGAAACACTCAAGTCTCTGTGGATTCGACCCTTGCTTGTGCATACTACTACAACGGTAGCTAGTACACTTGCAAAGTATTTTTATTACAAGAGGATTTTTGTCCATCAGGTACAATAATCAAGTGATCATAATCTGATCATGAGGACTGCTCCTCAAATCAAATTCTGGACAAAGATTTCAAATCCTGCAGATGTCACATTCTGCCTTCATCATCTTCATCATTCTCATCTTCTTCAGACGTATCAGCATCGTCTAAAAGAGCTTTAGTTGCCTCAGTCTCCAACTAATGTTCATCAAAAAGAGCCTTAGCTCAGTCTCCAAGCAATGCTCGTCAAAAAGAGCTTCAGCTGCCTCAATCTCCAAACAATAATGCTCATCAGCCTCATCATCTTCAAAAAGTCCGTCTTGTTTGGCAAATCATCATCGAAATCCCGCGTTAGACGGCGAATCATTATCATCAGTCGTAGTCTCAGTCCTTCCGACAACTACAGGTAAGCACAGCACAGGTATGAAATCATATCTCATTCCCCTGCAAATAATCATGTCTTGTGATTACTTTCACAAAAAAATCATTTCATTTCCTTTGAGTTCATCTCGCGCTACTTGGGTTAAGACACCTCAGAACAGTCTCTTTGGGTTAAGATGCCTCATAACAGTCTCACTTGGGTTAAGACGCCTCAGAACAGTCTCATTTGGGTTAAGATGCCTCAGAACAGTCTCTTTGGGTTAAGACGCCTCAGAACAGTCTCATTTGGGTTAAGACGCCTCAGAATAGTCTCATTTGGGTTAAGACGCCTCAGAACAGTCTCACTTGGGTTAAGACACCTCAGAACAGTCTCTTTGGGTTAAGACGCCTCAGAACAGTCTCATTTGGGTTAAGACGCCTCAGAACAGTCTCTTTGGGTTAAGACGCCTCAGAATAGTCTTTTTGGGTTAAGATGCCTCAGAACAGTCTCATTTGGGTTAAGATGCCTCAGAACAGTCTCATTTGGGTTAAGATGCCTCAGAACAGTCTCTTTAGGTTAAGATGCCTCAGAACAGTCTCTTTGGGTTAAGACGCCTCAGAACAGTCTCATTTGGGTTAGGACGCCTCAGAACAGTCTATTTGGGTTAAGACGCCTCAGAACAGTCTCATTTGGGTTAAGATGCCTCAGAACAGCCTCTTTGGGTTAAGACACCTCAGAACAGTCTCATTTGGGTTAAGATGCCTCAAAACAGTTTCTTTGGGTTAAGATGCCTCAGAACATTCTCATTTGGGTTAAGATGCCTCAGAACAGTCTCTTTGGGTTAAGACGCCTCAGAACAGTCTCATTTGGGTTAAGACGCCTCAGTATAGTCTCATTTGCGTTAAGACGTGATGGAGGAAAACTCCCTCTTGTAATAAAAACCGAGCAAGTGTACTCACTACCGGTGTAGCAGTATGCAAATGCAGGGGTCAAATCCACAGAGACTCGTTGGTAAACAAGTAAAGTAAAAGCAATGAATTTAGTAACCACAGTTTATAGATTTGATTTAAAAACTAAGAGCATAAATAAATAACAAAAATTAAATAAACGAGAAAACAGATTATGAGCAGAGATTCGTAGATTGGATTTCACTTCACCATCATTCTATGCAGAATTTTACTTATAAAACATTGACTCAACTTCTAGGGTTCATTCACTTTAGCTAGGATCGGCACGGTTATGTGGCCGGATCACAATCCTAAATACTCTTTTTAATATTGTGAATTATATTACGGTTCCACAATATACCAAGAATAAATTAAGCACACAAGAATTAAAGAACCTAACTTTAATCGATTTCTATTACGGCCTCAATTAAAGTTATTCAATCAATAATGGTCTATGTATAAATCGCCCAAATTAATGGCTCAATAAATACCCAATTATTCAAAGATGAGTTCGTATCTTAACATACGTCTCGAATCCAAGAACATGGAATTAAAATCTATTAATGAACTAGAAGGAATCAAATAGAAAGAATTAAAATATTAATACATAGAAATCCGGTGAAGATTCAACCAATCTACAAATCTAATAAATTAGCTACTCATAATTTACAAATAATAAAACCTGGAATTGATGAATAATTCTTCTCTTCAATGGAAATGTAAAAGAAAAATAAAAACTCCAACTCTATATTATATGATCTGATATATGTTCTCTCCTACCGTGGCTGCTGTCAAAATATATAGGGTTAGGTGGAAAAACTGTAGACCAAAGTGTGGAAAAGACAAGACTGCCCTCTTGTAAACTTGTCAAAACTGTAGCTGATGACGACGGAGCGCGGCCGCAATTGATGTTGGCGCGGCCGCTCTAATGGACACTAAGTTTGGCCGAGAGTTTTCTTGTTGTAGCGCGGCCGCCCATAGTGTTAGAGCGTCCGCCCTTAGTGACAGAAAGTTTGCTCCAGCCGTGGCCCATTCTCAATTGCTTGGCCAGCCCATTTGCTTCTCCTTGGCCCCAATTGGCCCCAAGCTTCTTCACCTTGGCCCCAAATGTGCTCGGCCATGGCCTAGTTTGGTCGGCCATGATCCTTTGAAGCAGTGGCCTTGATTTGTGCCAATTGTTATTCGGTTTGTCCCGCGATTTTGCAGTCGCACTTTGGTCACTCTAATAAATTCTTTTGCACTTCGCTCTTTGAGATTTTATTTTTAACTTTAACCACCGAATTTTTATAAATTAAATTCGTCCAAAAATTCCATATTTCCAGTTTAGTCCCTGAACTTTCGAAGATTTCCAATTTGGCCCCTGTACTTTCAAAAAAACTCATAAACCATATCAAATATACATAAAACTCGGGAATCAAACGCAAAGAAAGCCTAAAAGTGCATCATTTGGATGGGTAAATACACATCCATCAAACACCCAAAAACTAACCTTTTGCTCGTCCCGAGTAAAACTAAACTAAAAGAAGCAAAATAAAGCTACTCTAAATATTAATAATAAAATATTAAAACAAAATAATTATTTTTGGGATGTTCTATCACATATGAGTCATTGGCCATACAAGTCTCAGATTCTCATCAACACACATAATCAACAAGTGCCACCACAGTAATGGGATTACAATCACATTGAAACATAAAACTCACAATTTTCCACCGCGGCCTGAATGATGAATGAATTATGGGAGGTCACTGCCAACAACCTAAGATTGTTTATGGATTAACTAAGTGATGCTCTAAATCAATATGTTATAGACAGTACAACCCAAAAGGACACTCATATGCATATTTACACGATTGTCAACCCGGTTACTCGATATTGAAAGAATGATATGGCTTAAAAGTTAAGGTGCGAAAGATCGCAGGGCTCAGTTCACGGTTACAAATGAAGGTAAGGACATACGAACATAAGAAAGTGAAACTAGAAAGTCTTCTTTAAACAATACATCCTCACTTTGATGATAATTCCTCCGCTCACCCTTATTACTTCCCAATATGCCAACCCACAAACTAAAACTTTTTCATACATTGACATGGGGTTGAGCACATTCCAATACTTTCTTTGGTCACCTTGAAACACAATTTCCACTTCAACATTAGAGAGGCAAGGCTTTTTTTTTTTTTTTACTTTGCACATATGTATCACAAAGAATGTGCATTTGCTATTTTGCTCAAGCCCCTCTTTTTATTACATAACATGACCCACTTCTTTATTTTCGTGAACAATTTCTACTCCATCCTTTGATTTTCAAAACATCCCCCAAAATATCCCCATTCTTTCCCTAGTTTCACTTTCTTGAAAAGGTGAGAAAGTAGTGTATAAACTAAAAGGGTGGGATAATGAGGGTACAAATGAAGGCGAATGGTGGTCTAAGATAATCTCCCACTTTGTGAGAGATTCCATTCTTTTTCAAGCTCAAACGGAGTTCTAGCGGAAAATTTTATATAAGTGCGAGAAAGTTTAAAGCTCACAAAAAGGGATTCAAAGAATAGCCATATATATCAAGTAACCTATTGACGTGTTATTGACAATCATGCAAACATGTTCTAAGGATCCCGAGAATATACAAAGTGATCCCATAAAGGGCACCTAAGTTGATGACAATGACCAAGAATATGATACGGAAGTGAGAGGTGGTGCAATCATAATTTAAATGTTTCAATGCAATTCCAATCACCACACTAATAATAACACATGTGATTTTTAAAATTAAAGCACACTCTAATCATCACAGACTTTGGCCAACATCCCAACTACGAAAAGAACAAAATTTTTAAATTTTTCTATTTTTTTAGAGGGTGACAATATATACACTCCCCTATAAACCCACAAACTCGGAGAGTTGCCCACCCCCAAACTCAAAACATGCTATGTCCTCAGTGCAAAGAAAACAAAAACGTGCCTTGGGTTCGACAGATAGCAAGACACTACTAGACAGTAATTAACAAAAAAATAAAGCATACCTCATTGGGTTGCCTCCCAAGCAGCGCATTTGGTTAAAGTCGTTAGCCCGACTATAACCAAGCTTATTTGGCCTTTGCTTTGCGACCTTTGGACCATCTCTTCTCCTCACAGGCACAAACGCCCTTCTCTTTCCACTTCAGCTCTCCATTGTCAACAAGTAGGGGTAAAGCCACATTTATTTTTGAAACTTTACGCTTGTGCTTACCCCTCTTTCTTTTCTTTTTATTGGGGTTCTCACCCCCAAACTCAATCTTTTCTTCAACCTGCAAAACACCATTCTCACAACCAAGATCAAGAGAGTTATCATGCACAAAAATATTTAAAAATATAGAATCAGATAAATCACTATAACTCTCCTCACTAACTCTCGATTTTGAAGGCCCTTGTGGTAAATGTGAAGGAATCGACTCTTTATGGGAGTCGTGTGGAGAGTGATACGACCCGTTACTCCTAGAGTATTGGTCGGCTTTAATGTTACTAGCCACGGGACAAACGTCCGCATTTCCCCACTTTTCTCACCTCCACTCACATCATATATGACCATTGGTAAATCATTTATGGCTCCTACAAAACCATCTTTGGGGGGATTTTCTTATCACTTTTAGACATAACAAACTTGCATTCTTTCCCCATGCCTCTCAAGGACACCACCCCTTGACACACATCAATGGTGGCCTTAGTGTCAAACATAAATGGCCTCCCAAGCAGAATGGGAGTTTTCGGTTGTTCCTCACTTGATCCCTCCATACACATCACATAAAAATCAATGGGGATAATGATTTTATCAATTTTAACTAACACCCCTTCAATAACCCCTAAAGGTCTTTTGATTGAGAGATCCGCGAGTTGCAATTCTCTCACGGGTGGTTTCAACTCGCTTATCCCTAAACTTCTAAAAACATGAAAGGGCATCACATTGACACTTGCCCCAAGATCCAATAAACCTTTAAAATTTTGACCCCCTAAAGAAATTGGGATAGTGAAACACCCGGGGTCTTTTTGAACATGTTTAATCTTTTCAAACTCCACACCTCTCTGGGATGTGGTTTTCACAACATTGGGGGGAGGGGTTTCTAAATTTAATGCAGAACATACATATTGAACCTCCCCAATCTCATCCTCTTCCTCACTAACATTATCAATATTATCACATTCAAAATTATCAAGGGAAGAAAGAAATACCTCCTCAATTTCCTCACTCTCATCCCACACTGTCGTGATTGACTTTGCTTGCTCAGGTGGGTTCTTCTCTTTCATCAACTCTTGGGCAACCTTCACAAGTTGCTCTACTTGTGTGCCCATCTTTTCAAACGCAAAGATTCGTATTTTCATTACTTTGCTGCATCTCCATCCTTAGCTGCTGAACTGCCAGCTCCCACGGTGTACTACCATGTTGTCCGGGTGGTGGCACATGAAGAGGTTTTACTTGCTGATTCGGATGGCCGCCCCATGGATTGTAGTTGCCATATTGGTTGCCTTGGGGTGGTGGCCTTTGCCCATATCCATTGAAAGCATGTGCCTGTTCAGGATGATAAGAGAAATTTGCTGCACTTGGACACATATTAGTCACATGAGATGATAAACCACAATTTGTACAATAATCAGTAATAACATTGGCACCAGTAGAAGTGCCACAGGCAGTCAACTTATCAAACTTACTACTCAAGACTGTAATTTGCTTAGAAAGATTATCAGTAGCAGTTAAATCCAATACCCCCCTTGTTTTACCCCTCGAACTCTTTTGTTGAGAATTAGCACTCAACATCTCGTATAAAGCTTTAGTCTCATCTGGGGTCTTGGCTCCTATCGAGCCTCCAGCAGCATTGTCAACCATTGATTGACCATTTTCATTCAAGCCATCATAAAAGGCTTGGTTCAGTGAGGGTAGTGTGAAATTGTGTTGGGGACATTGCATTAACATTGTATTAAATCTTTCCCATGCCTCATGAAAGGGCTCCCCCACATCTTGGGAAAATGTCATCAATTTCCGGCCAACAGATGATGTGGGTAATATCTTTTAAGGAACACATCTTGTAATTCTCCCCAAGTACTGATGCTGCTCGGTGCAAGCATCATCAACCATGTTTTAGTCACTCCCTTAAGAGTGTAAGGAAAACACTTCAGTCTAATTTGCTCCTCAGTTACTCCCTGTCTTAACAAAAATTGAGCGACAACAATAATATACTCTTTAAGGAACATGAGTGCATCCTCGCCAGGCAATCCGTGAAAGCTTGGCAACATGGCAAAGTATTGTCCTTTGACCTCTAGATTTTTTGCTGCATCGGACAGCACTATGCAGGAGGTAGATGTGTCTACCCTAGGTCTCAGGAAATCATTCATAGTTTGTGCCGGTGGTTCTGCCATCTCGGCTTTCTCTTCCTCTACCTCGGTGGTGGAGGGTTCTGATTCGATGTCCGAATCTGAAAAGAGAGGATTAAAGAGGGGATCGCCCTCAAATGCTTCATCAAGTCTATTTATGTTATCGTCCAATGGCACCAATGTAGGCTTCAAAGAACGACGACCTTGCATTCACTACCTAACCTACTTGTTTACTTGAAACAAGTCCCCGACAACGGCGCCAAAAACTTGATGGAGGAAAACTCCCTCTTGTAATAAAAACCGAGCAAGTGTACTCACTACCGGTGTAGCAGTATGCAAATGCAGGGGTCGAATCCACAGAGACTCGTTGGTAAACAAGTAAAGTAAAAGCAATGAATTTAGTAACCACAGTTTATAGATTTGATTTAAAAACTAAGAGCATAAATAAATAACAAAAATTAAATAAACGAGAAAACAGATTATGAGCAGAGATTCGTAGATTGGATTTCACTTCACCATCATTCTATGCAGAATTTTACTTATAAAACATTGACTCAACTTCTATGGTTCATTCACTTTAGCTAGGATCGACACGGTTATGTGGCCGAATTACAATCCTAAATACTCTTTTTAATATTGTGAATTCTATTACGGTTCCACAATATACCAAGAATAAATTAAGCACACAAGAATTAAAGAACCTAACTTTAATCGATTTCTATTACGGCCTCAATTAAAGTTATTCAATCAATAATGGTCTATGTATAAATCGCCCAAATTAATGGCTCAATAAATACCCAATTATTCAAAGATGAGTTCGTATCTTAACATACGTCTCGAATCCAAGAACATGGAATTAAAATCTATTAATGAACTAGAAGGAATCAAATAGAAAGAATTAAAATATTAATGCATAGAAATCCGGTGAAGATTCAACCAATCTACAAATCTAATAAATTAGCTACTCATAATTTACAAATAATAAAACATGGAATTGATGAATAATTCTTCTCTTCAATGGAAATGTAAAAGAACTATAAAAACTCCAACTCTATATTATATGATCTGATATATGTCCTCTCCTACCGTGGCTGCTGTCAAAATATATAGGGTTAGGTGGAAAAACTGTAGACCAAAGTGTGAAAAAGACAAGACTGCCCTCTTGTAAACTTGTCAAAACTGTAGCTGATGACGACGGAGCACGGCCGCAATTGATGTTGGCGCGGCCGCTCTAATGGATAGTAAGTTTGGCCGAGAGTTTTCTTGTTGTAGCGCGGCCGCCCATAGTGTTAGAGCGTCTGCCCTTAGTGACAGAAAGTTTGCTCCAGACGTGGCCCATTCTCGATTGCTTGGCCAGCCCATTTGCTTCTCCTTGGCCCCAATTGGCCCCAAGCTTCTTCACCTTGGCCCCAAATGTGCTCGGCCATGGCCTAGTTTGGTCGGCCATGATCCTTTGAAGCAGTGGCCTTGATTTGTGCCAATTGTTATTCGGTTCGTCCCGCGATTTTGCAGTCGCACTTTGGTCACTCTAATAAATTCTTTTGCACTTCGCTCTTTGAGATTTTATTTTTAACTTTAACCACCGAATTTTTATAAATCAAATTTGTCCAAAAATTCCATATTTCCAGTTTAGTCCCTGAACTTTCGAAGATTTCCAATTTGGCCCCTGTACTTTCAAAAAAACTCACAAACCATATCAAATATACATAAAACTCGGGAATCAAACGCAAAGAAAGCCTAAAAGTGTATCATTTGGATGGGTAAATACACATCCATCAAACACCCAAAAACTAACCTTTTGCTCGTCCCGAGTAAAACTAAACTAAAAGAAGCAAAATAAAGCTACTCTAAATATTAATAATAAAATATTAAAACAAAATAATTATCTTTGGGATGTTCTATCACATATGAGTCATTGGCCATACAAGTCTCAGATTCTCATCAACACACATAATCAACAAGTGCCACCACAGTAATGGGATTACAATCACATTGAAACATAAAACTCACAATTTTTCACCGCGGCCTGAATGATGAATGAATTATGGGAGGTCACTGCCAACAACCTAAGATTGTTTATGGATTCACTAAGTGATGCTCTAAATCAATATGTTATAGACAGTACAACCCAAAAGGACACTCATATTCATATTTACACGATTGTCAACCCGGTTACTCGATATTGAAAGAATGATATGGCTTAAAAGTTAAGGTGCTAAAGATCGCAGGGCTCAGTTCACGGTTACAAATGAAGGTAAGGACATACGAACATAAGAAAGTGAAACTAGAAAGTCTTCTTTTAACAATACATCCTCACTTTGATGATAATTCCTCCGCTCACCCTTATTACTTCCCAATATGCCAACCCACAAACTAAAACTTTTTCATACATTGACATGGGGTTGAGCACATTCCAATACTTTCTTTGGTCACCTTGAAACACAATTTTCACTTCAACATTAGAGAGGCAAGGCTTTTTTTTTTGTCTTGTTTTTTTTTTTTTTTACTTTGCACATATGTATCACAAAGAATGTGCATTTGCTATTTTGCTCAAGCCCCTCTTTTTATTACATAACATGACCCACTTCTTTATTTTCGTGAACAATTTCTACTCCATCCTTTGATTTTCAAAACATCCCCCAAAATATCCCCATTCTTTCCCTAGTTTCACTTTCTTGAAAAGGTGAGAAAATAGTGTATAAACTAAAAGGGTGGGATAATGAGGGTACAAATGAAGGCGAATGGTGGTCTAAGATAATCTCCCACTTTGTGAGAGATTCCATTCTTTTTCAAGCTCAAACGGAGTTCTAGCGGAAAATTTTATATAAGTGACGAGAAAGTTTAAAGCTCACAAAAAGGGATTCAAAGAATAGCCATATATATCAAGTAACCTATTAACGTGTTATTGACAATCATGCAAACATGTTCTAAGGATCCCGAGAATATACAAAGTGATCCCATAAAGGGCACCTAAGTTGATGACAATGACCAAGAATATGATACGGAAGTGAGAGGTGGTGCAATCATAATTTAAATGTTTCAATGCAATCCCAATCACCACACTAATAATAACACATGTGATTTTTAAAATTAAAGCACACTCTAATCATCACAGACTTTGGCCAACATCCCAACTACGAAAAGAACAAAATTTTTAAATTTTTCTATTTTTTTAGAGGGTGACAGTATATACACTCCCCTATAAACCCACAAACTCGGAGAGTTGCCCACCCCCAAACTCAAAACATGCTATGTCCTCAGAGCAAAGAGAACAAAAACGTGCCTTGGGTTCGACAGATAGCAAGACACTACTAGACAGTAATTAACAAAAAAATAAAACATACCTCATTGGGTTGCCTCCCAAGCAGCGCATTTGGTTAAAGTCGTTAGCCCGACTATAACCAAGCTTATTTGGCCTTTGCTTTGCGACCTTTGGACCATCTCTTCTCCTCACGGGCACAAACACCCTTCTCTTTCCACTTCAGCTCTCCATTGTCAACAAGTAGGGGTAAAGCCACATTTATTTTTAAAACTTTACGCTTGTGCTTACCCCTCTTTCTTTTCTTTTTATTGGGGTTCTCACCCCCAAACTCAATCTTTTCTTCAACCTGCAAAACACCATTCTCACAACCAAGATCAAGAGAGTTATCATGCACAAAAATATTTAAAAATATAGAATCAGATAAATCACTATAACTCTCCTCACTAACTCTCGATTTTGAAGGCCCTTGTGGTAAATGTGATGGAATCGACTCTTTATGGGAGTCGTGTGGGGAGTGATACGACCCGTTACTCCTAGAGTATTGGTTGGCTTTAATGTTACTAGCCACGGGACAAACGTCCGCATTATCCCCACTTTTCTCACCTCCACTCACATCATATTTGACCATTGGTAAATCATTTATGGCTCCTACAAAACCATCTTTGGGGGGATTTTCTTATCACTTTTAGACATAACAAACTTGCATTCTTCCCCCATGCCTCTCAAGGACACCACCCCTTGACACACATCAATGGTGGCCTTAGTGTCAAACATAAATGGCCTCCCAAGCAGAATGGGAGTTTTCGGTTCTTCCTCACTTGATCCCTCCATACACATCACATAAAAATCAATGGGGATAATGATTTTATCAATTTTAACCAACACCCCTTCAATAACCCCTAAAGGTCTTTTGATTGAGAGATCCGCGAGTTGCAATTCTCTCACGGGTGGTTTCAACTCGCTTATCCCTAAACTTCTAAAAACATGAAAGGGCATCACATTGACACTTGCCCCAAGATCCAACAAACCTTTAAAATTTTGACCCCCTAAAGAAATTGGGATAGTGAAACACCCGGGGTCTTTTTGAACATGTTTAATCTTTTCAAACTCCACACCTCTCTGGGATGTGGTTTTCACAACATTGGGGGGAGGGGTTTCTAAATTTAATGCAGAACATACATATTGAACCTCCCCAATCTCATCCTCTTCCTCACTAACATTATCAATATTATCACATTCAAAATTATCAAGGGAAGAAAGAAATACCTCCTCAATTTCCTCACTCTCATCCCACACTGTCGTGATTGACTTTGCTTGCTCAGGTGGGTTCTTCTCTTTCATCAACTCTTGGGCAACCTTCACAAGTTGCTCTACTTGTGTGCCCATCTTTTCAAACGCAGCATCTGTATTTCTGTTACTTTGCTGCATCTCCATCCTTAGCTGCTGAACTGCCAGCTCCCACGGTGCACTACCATGTTGTCCGGGTGGTGGCACATGAAGAGGTTTTACTTGCTGATTCGGATGGCTGCCCCATGGATTGTAGTTGCCATATTGGTTGCCTTGGGGTGGTGGCCTTTGCCCATTTCCATTGAAAGCATGTGCCTGTACAGGATGATAAGAGAAATTTGCTGCACTTGGACACATATTAGTCACATGAGATGATAAACCACAATTTGTACAATAATCAGTAATAACATTGGCACCAGCAGAAGTGCCACAGGCAGTCAACTTATCAAACTTACTACTCAAGACTGCAATTTGCTTAGAAAGATTATCAGTAGCAGTTAAATCCAATACCCCCCTTGTTTTACCCCTCGAACTCTTTTGTTGAGAATTAGCACTCAACATCTCATATAAATCTTTAGTCTCATCTGGGGTCTTGGCTCCTATCGAGCCTCCAGCAGCATTGTCAACCATTGATTGACCATTTTCATTCAAGCCATCATAAAAGGCTTGGTTCAGTGAGGGTAGTGTGAAATTGTGTTGGGGACATTGCATTAACATTGTATTAAATCTTTCCCATTCCTCATGAAAGGGCTCCCCCACATCTTGGGAAAATGTCATCAATTTCTGTCTAAAACCGGCCAACAGATGATGTGGGTAATATCTTTTAAGGAACACATCTTGTAATTCTCCCCAAGTACTGATGCTGCTCGGTGCAAGCATCATCAACTATATTTTAGTCAC
Source organism: Adenophora triphylla var. japonica (assembly GCA_022495995.1). Classification (NCBI taxonomy): domain Eukaryota; kingdom Viridiplantae; phylum Streptophyta; class Magnoliopsida; order Asterales; family Campanulaceae; genus Adenophora; species Adenophora triphylla. The sequence goes on from JAFEMH010001055.1 coordinate 243,310, forward strand.
TCCCTTAAGAGTGTAAGGAAAACACTTCAGTCTAATTTGCTCCTCAGTTACTCCCTGTCTTAACAAAAATTGAGCGACAACAATAATATACTCTTTAAGGAACATGAGTGCATCCTCACCAGGCAATCCGTGAAAGCTTGGCAACATGGCAAAGTATTGTCCTTTGACCTCTAGATTTTTGGCTGCATTGGACAGCACTATGCAGGAGGTAGATGTGTCTACCCTAGGTCTCAGGAAATCATTCATAGTTTGTGCCGGTGGTTTTGCCATCTCGGCTTTATCTTCCTCTACCTCGGTGGTGGAGGGTTCTGATTCGATGTCCGAATCTGAAAAGAGAGGATTAAAGAGGGGATCGCCCTCAAATGCTTCCTCAAGTCTATTTATGTTATCGTCCAATGGCACCAATGTAGGCTTCAAAGAACGACGACCTTGCATTCACTACCTAACCTACTTGTTTACTTGAAACAAGTCCCCGACAACGGCGCCAAAAACTTGATGGAGGAAAACTCCCTCTTGTAATAAAAACCGAGCAAGTGTACTCACTACCGGTGTAGCAGTATGCAAATGCAGGGGTCGAATCCACAGAGACTCGTTGGTAAACAAGTAAAGTAAAAGCAATGAATTTAGTAACCACAGTTTATAGATTTGATTTAAAAACTAAGAGCATAAATAAATAACAAAAATTAAATAAACGAGAAAACAGATTATGAGCAGAGATTCGTAGATTGGATTTCACTTCACCATCATTCTATGCAGAATTTTACTTATAAAACATTGACTCAACTTCTAGGGTTCATTCACTTTAGCTAGGATCGACACGGTTATGTGGCCGGATTACAATCCTAAATACTCTTTTTAATATTGTGAATTCTATTACGGTTCCACAATATACCAAGAATAAATTAAGCACACAAGAATTAAAGAACCTAACTTTAATCGATTTCTATTACGGCCTCAATTAAAGTTATTCAATCAATAATGGTCTATGTATAAATCGCCCAAATTAATGGCTCAATAAATACCCAATTATTCAAAGATGAGTTCGTATCTTAACATACGTCTCGAATCCAAGAACATGGAATTAAAATCTATTAATGAACTAGAAGGAATCAAATAGAAAGAATTAAAATATTAATGCATAGAAATCCGGTGAAGATTCAACCAATCTACAAATCTAATAAATTAGCTACTCATAATTTACAAATAATAAAACCTGGAATTGATGAATAATTCTTCTCTTCAATGGAATTGTAAAAGAACAATAAAAACTCCAACTCTATATTATATGATCTGATATATGTTCTCTCCTATCGTGGCTGCTGTCAAAATATATAGGGTTAGGTGGAAAAACTGTAGACCAAAGTGTGGAAAAGACAAGACTGCCCTCTTGTAAACTTGTCAAAACTGTAGCTAATGACGGCGGAGCGCGGCCGCAATTAATGTTGGCGCGGCCGCTCTAATGGACAGTAAGTTTGGCTGAGAGTTTTCTTGTTGTAGTGCGGCCGCCCATAGTGTTAGAGCGTCCGCCCTTAGTGACAGAAAGTTTGCTCCAGCCAAGGCCCATTCTCAATTGCTTGGCCGGCCCATTTGCTTCTCCTTGGCCCCAATTGGCCCCAAGCTTCTTCACCTTGGCCCCAAATGTGCTCGGCCATGGCCTAGTTTGGCCGGCCATGATCCTTTGAAGCAGTGGCCTTGATTTGTGCCAATTGTTATTCGGTTCGTCCCGCTATTTTGCAGTCGCACTTTGGTCACTCTAATAAATTCTTTTGCACTTCGCTCTTTGAGATTTTATTTTTAACTTTAACCATCGAATTTTTATAAATCAAATTCGTCCAAAAATTCCATATTTCCAGTTTAGTCCCTGAACTTTCGAAGATTTCCAATTTGGCCCCTGTACTTTCAAAAAAACTCACAAACCATATCAAATATACATAAAACTCGGGAATCAAACGCAAAGAAAGCCTAAAAGTGCATCATTTGGATGGGTAAATACACATCCATCAAACACCCACAAACTAACCTTTTGCTCGTCCCGAGTAAAACTAAACTAAAAGAAGCAAAATAAAGCTACTCTAAATATTAATAATAAAATATTAAAACAAAATAATTATTTTTGGGATGTTCTATCACATATGAGTCATTGGCCATACAAGTCTCAGATTCTCATCAACACACATAATCAACAAGTGCCACCACAGTAATGGGATTACAATCACATTGAAACATAAAACTCACAATTTCCACCGCGGCCTGAATGATGAATGAATTATGGGAGGTCACTGCCAACAACCTAAGATTGTTTATGGATTCACTAAGTGATGCTCTAAATCAATATGTTATAGACAGTACAACCCAAAAGGACACTCATATGCATATTTACACGATTGTCAATCCGGTTACTCGATATTGAAAGAATGATATGGCTTAAAAGTTAAGGTGCGAAAGATCGCAGGGCTCAGTTCACGGTTACAAATGAAGGTAAGGACATACAAACATAAGAAAGTGAAACTAGAAAGTCTTCTTTTAACAATACATCCTCACTTTGATGATAATTCCTCCGCTCACCCTTATTACTTCCCAATATGCCAACCCACAAACTAAATCTTTTTCATACATTGACATGGGGTTGAGCACATTCCAATACTTTCTTTGGTCACCTTGAAACACAATTTCCACTTCAACATTAGAGAGGCAAGGCTTTTTTTTTCTTTTTTTTTTTTTACTTTGCACATATGTATCACAAAGAATGTGCATTTGCTATTTTGCTCAAGCCCCTCTTTTTATTACATAACATGACCCACTTCTTTATTTTCGTGACCAATTTCTACTCCATCCTTTGATTTTCAAAACATCCCCCAAAATATCCCCATTCTTTCCCTAGTTTCACTTTCTTGAAAAGGTGAGAAAATAGTGTATAAACTAAAAGGGTGGAATAATGACGGTACAAATGAAGGCGAATGGTGGTCTAAGATAATCTCCCACTTTGTGAGAGATTCCATTCTTTTTCAAGCTCAAACGGGGTTCTAGCGGAAAATTTTATATAAGTGACGAGAAAGTTTAAAGCTCACAAAAAGGGATTCAAAGAATAGCCATATATATCAAGTAACCTATTGACGTGTTATTGACAATCATGCAAACATGTTCTAAGGATCCCGAGAATATACAAAGTGATCCCATAAAGGGCACCTAAGTTGATGACAATGACCAAGAATATGATACGGAAGTGAGAGGTGGTGCAATCATAATTTAAATGTTTCAATGCAATCCCAATCACCACACTAATAATAACACATATGATTTTTAAAATTAAAGCACACTCTAATCATCACAGACTTTGGCCAACATCCCAACTACGAAAAGAACAAAATTTTTAAATTTTTCTATTTTTTTAGAGGGTGACAATATATACACTCCCCTATAAACCCACAAACTCGGAGAGTTGCCTACCCCCAAACTCAAAACATGATATGTCCTCAGAGCAAAGAGAACAAAAACGTGCCTTGGGTTTGACAGATAGCAAGACACTACTAGACAGTAATTAACAAAAAAATAAAACATACCTCATTGGGTTGCCTCTCAAGCAGGGCATTTGGTTAAAGTCGTTAGCCCGACTATAACCAAGCTTATTTGGCCTTTGCTTTGCGACCTTTGGACCATCTCTTCTCCTCACGGGCACAATGGGTAAATACACATCCATCAAGACGCCTCAAAATAGTCTCCCTCAGGAATAGACGCCTCCAAATAGTCAATCCTCGAACTATGATCTGGCTTGATTCCCTCCTAGGGATACATAGGAATTCTTTCCCAAAAGGTCCAGCCATCCAACCTCATCAATCATTTTCCTTCATTTGCCATACCCCCAGCAGGTCCAGCAATTTGACCACTCTGGTCTATTCTTCCCACCAGCCGCTCATTGGGCTTGGGATCCGTCTTATCGACAACCTCACTTCTTTCATAAGTATCCCAATCCAATTCGCGACCCTTTATAGGTGCCTTTTAATATAATAAAATTGCACTAGGGGCATTTTGGTAAATTTCCGGTCCATTTCGAGACTTCAGGAATCTCTTTATAAGTTTCCCGCGAGGGATGTACTTTTAAGTCATTTTTCCATCCAAAAGGACCTACAGGTTATTATTTGTGTTGGACCTTTAAGGAATTAACTCGGAATGTTCCAAAACAGGTCGTTGGCGCCAGAAACGGTTAAGTGGCCAGACAAGTCGTGCGACACAACGAGCCAAGAAAAGCCATAACACAAAGTCATGCGACATAAGTTGCCCCTCACCAGCAGGCTATAAATAAGACCCTCCCCCTCTCATTTCTGGATCCCTTCTCGACCTACTGTTACTCTGCCCAATTGGTAGTGTAACATACACAGCAAAACTCACCCAATTCTCTCTCTCTCTCACACCCAACTCCCTCCATTCCTCCCTCAATTCAATCCAACTCACATACTACCACATAGATCCTCAATCTATCACTCTTCCCAAGCTCAATCCGATTCAGAAGCTGTTTGTTGAAGAATTCTATACCTAACTTGGTATAGAATTTGTGGATCTTCAAGGGTAACTAATCCCTTCCTTCCTTCCTTCTCTCTCATATTACTTGTTCTCTTTCATAATTCATGCAATCTATCTTCATTTAACTTGATAATTAGACTCTATATGTCTTAATTACTGAGTTACAATCGCAATCTTTCTATTTAATTGATTTGTTTGGTATAATTTCATTGTTCATGGGTTGATTTTGGTATAATTGTTGCTTGTTCATCAAGGGAGTGTGGATCTCCGCATATCCACACCCCCTTGGTCGAATAGTTGTTGATTCATGTAGTTACTGAGTCGATTTGGTGTTCTAATTCGATCTGAATGGATCTCTGTTAATTCTGATTTCAAATTGTAAGGTTTCTGTAGATTGGCGACCTGTGTCATGCGACACAACCTGCCAGGCTGAGTCCTGTGTCACGTGACATAACTAGCCAGGAAGATCCTGTGTCACGCGACACATCTTTCCATTCTACAGAAGCTTCTTTTCAGTTGTATTTTGTTCTTGGATATGTAATCTGGGATATGGCCCCCATTGTACCAAGTGGCTCACGAGTTGTATATCTCATTTGATCAATAAAATTCATTTATCACATGTCTTGTCTTATATGATTGCACACACTTTTGAATGCTTTGGATGTTTTGTAGAAAGACTCGTATTACGAGGCGTGTTGGGTGAATTCTCGATTCTTCCCAACACGTAACCTGACCCTCGAACCCTTTTCTCTAATATCAAAAGGTTTTTCAAAGTGTACCTCATAAACATGGCATGGCGACTCCCAAATTTTTTTTTTAATTTTGGCAAGCGTACGTTCAACTAGGAGAATGCCTCAGCAATTTTTGAAGGCAAGTCAGCCTCCATCTGTTTACACCAAGCATCGGCTTCCTCGGCGTTTCTCCCCATCTCGGCTTGAAGCCTTTCAATCTCAACCTGCCCGGCCTTATGATTCTGTTCGGCTTCAGCTTGGGCCTCCTTAGTGACCTTCTTAGCTTCCTTGGTCTTTGCCTTGGCCACCTTCTGTTCATCTACTTCAGCCCTCAAGGACTTCAACAGCCCCACGGCTTTGGCCACATCGGCCTTATTCTTCTCGATATGTCTATTGAGCTTTTGCTCAAGATCGTCAGCAAACATGCTTTTTATGGCTTCATAAGCCGTGATGGTGGCAACCTACAAGGATAAAAAAGCATCAGCAAAAGATACAAGTATTGTAAAACCGAGAAGGGAAAAAGAAATTGACGAGAAGGTTTACCTCGCTAAGAATAAGGCCCTTTTGTTGGCCAAGTGCTCCCTGCTCGGCCGGGAATCAATGAGGTTGTCAAACATGTCCTCGTTCATAGCTCGGTGGAAGATGGGCTGACCCAGCCTAAGCTTGGGGCCCTTCCCAGCCAGCACGTCAAGACCCTTAATTAATTGTTGGGTAGACGGTTAACTTCTTGGCCACCACCTCGGCCTCGGCATAAGACTTTATATGCTGGGGTGTGACTTCCTCAAAGATAGAATCAACAACAACCCTTTTCGAGGAGTGCTCCCCATGAACGACTTCAGTCCTTGACCTTTTTGGCCAGGAGTTTGTTGGATGGCATCAGCCTCCACGGTCTCAGCTTGACCAGCATTCCTTAAGGCCTCCTCGGTTTCAGGAGACTGAGCTTGGGAACTCTGTCCCTCTTCAGTTTGGGCTCCTTGCCCGTCATTCCCCTCCTCAGTGGAAGTAGCAGTGCCCCCTACCGGCTTCAAGGGAAAATCCCCAGCTTCTTGAGTGGCCAAGATGGCATGTATTTACACGGCATCAGAGCGCCTCTTAATTTGATTCGAGGAGCGTGATGTCCTCCTCTTCAGCTTCACAAGGGCTTGGGGTCAAGAATTTCTTCCTCCATTTTCTCTCTTGCTCGGCTGTCAGATCTGAAATAATGAGAAAGATTATTTTGTAGAAGACGAGGAGGACAAAACATTTCAAGTAAAAGACATTTAAAATTGCACAAGTATGAAAAAGACGAGGAGGTAGAAAAATTTACAACCGGGGATGCTATCCTTAGCAAGGCATTTGTCCTCATAAAGTTTGCAGACATCACACTCATCGGGAAAAACAAAGCCAGGGTGCACCCTCCAGTCGGGAAACCTATTTCCTCTGACGACAGGGACAAGGGCATCAACCCGTCCAAAGTCCGGGCATGATGCCGGCCTGTACATAATATCTATTGTCGATTTCCAAGCTCAACCAGCATAAGGTGCCTACCTCGGCAAATTGCCTTAGCCTCTCTATCAGCTGCCCACTCCACTCCGGCCTCGACGCCTACTCGGGCACTCCAGGAAGTTTCGAGGGAGCAACAAACTCCCAGCCTTGTCGGCTTTCTACTCTGATAACGTGGTTGTTCCACCCAGAAACTTTGCTAGACATGGGGTAGATAAGTTTAGGCTGATTTAGGTCACTCCTTATAACCACTATCCTCGAATCCTCCTTATAACTGATGGTGAAGAAGTGATGGAACGCAGGCTGACAAGGCTCAAAATCTAATCTACGACAAAGAACTATAAAGCCGATGAGGAACCTCACGACGTTGGCACCTAGCATAGCCGGGAAGGCTTGTATATCCTCAAGGAATTTACATATAGAGGGGTCTAAGGGAAGACAAAGGCCAAGTTGGAATTGCTTATAGAAAAAATGGAGATAGTTCAAGGAGTACTTGAAATCCTCCCTTGCCTTCTCGTTCTTGATAGGGATACCGGGGAAGTAGCTAAGTCAGTATTTCTCTCTCGACACCCAATACTTAGAATGGAGTTCCTCTATCATAGGTTCCCCAGCTCTAAAGGGTTTGGGCCTAGAGGTGTATGTTCTACCTCGGTTAGACCTCCCTCGCCCTCTCCCTCGACCTCCAGAGTGGGCTCCCTCGGTAAATGCGTCCACGATCCTCCCAGAGGTTGAGGGACCAGTAGAACGAGCAGCGTTACTTCTTCCCGTCATGGCTGCACAAATAAAAGAACAAGGGTCAAAATTTGGCCAAGGTAAACTTCAAACCGAGGACGAGGAAGCATCCCTCCCTGTCCTAATAATTAAAACCGAGGAGGGATCTTTACCCAACAACGGAGGGCGCTCCAAATGGTCAGACTTCAAGTAATACAAGTTGATATGGTCAAGGATCTCAGTCCAACCGTGGAACAACACAACATTTGGGGATTCAACATCTAGTCGGTCAATCCTAAGACGACTTGGGTAATGTATGTCGGTTCTAAGAGACTGGTACCTCGTCAGAATCTCCCCTATCTCGTTCAAACTCAATATCATCCACGACCCATCATTTCTTTTATAAATCCTACGGTTTTGGGTATGATAAAAATATAGGGCGTTGGGATTGCTCCTCCACGTTAAGAAAAACCTCAAGAACAAACACCAACAATGGCGGCCCTCAAGAACACGCCAAGAATAGTAGCAACAAAAACCCAGAAAACCAAATAGAAACGCAGAATAAGAAGAAAAGGAAGAAATTATACCTGACTTGGTGATTTGTTGGTAAGAAACATGAAGGAAACTAGCTCGGATCTCGGAAAACCAAGAACGAGCTCAAGAATGAATCTGCAGATTTGAAGCTTGCTATTTCTCTCTCAAACTTGAATAGTGATGAGTAGAAAAGAAGGGGATTTTGCCTTTTATACTCGGATATAATACGGGTATGGGTCAGAAACCGGGTTGAGGCACCGTCTCTTCCTTGCAATTAATGTTTTTGGCGAGTTACAAGAGGAATGTCTCGTCAATGATGGGGCATTTCACCCAATGTGTAATAACTGGCGGATAAAATGATTATGCCTCATGCTTCGTAAAAACCCGTTCGTATCCGTTTAAGCCAAGGTAGAGCACCACTTCCTCCTCGGCATAGCCGAGCTAGGAAGTCGGGAACCACTGAACGGTATAAACCGAGTTACGAACGTGGATAATGGCCGAACAAAGCCCAATGGATTGGGCTCAAAATATAATCCATACAAGTCTCAATTACGACAAAGGGAGTGGGTCTTCCCTACCTTTGCTCGTCATGCTTACTCATCATTCCCACTATGTCGACCTAGACATAGCAAGCGAATAATGACTAAGACACAGCAATTATTTATGCCGACGATGCACAACTCTCATATGCCGAGCAAGGCACACCCATCAAGGTCGACCTAGGCCTCATTAAAAGACGAGGAGTCTCCTCCTCGGTTATCAACAAAGTGAGGAAATGGGCTTCCCTATCCTTATTTCTCTCTTTCACGGCATCAACTCATGCCGACCAAGCGTCATATGCCGAGGAGTATGACTCTGAGGCGCACATGCAGAATAATGTTACCTAATCCTATTCAAAAGGATTGTGGGTAGTTATAATATATAAGATTATAACCTCCTCATACACAAATTCCTATTCAACATGTACTCTACAATGCTATGACTATATATACAAGCCATAATTTACATTATTTTGGTAACACATATTTTGACTCTAAACTTTTGTCAATTGATTTCTCTCTCTAAACACAAATACTTACTCTCAAGCCGGAGGGAATTCGCCGGTGAATTCCCGGGTTAGTTTACGTGTTTGTTCTTCTTTTTCAGGCTATTCAATCGTACATGATAGTACCTGCTGCTGGATTTGGTATGTTCCGAACGATTTTGGCATCATCAGGAACATTTAGTGTAAAAACTAGTATAACACCCGTGCGTTAAATGCATGGCCAATGAACTGTGACAAATAACTAAAAAAAATTACTAAAAATGTCATTAAAATTATTTATAATGGAATTAACAATAACAATTGCAAATTTTGAAAACTTTATTTGTAAACAACATTTGTTGTTTCATCTACAGTGTTTCCATCTTCGTCACATACTAATATCTTCAATACAGCACAAGTAGTTACCCTACACCGAACAACATACAATTGATCATGTCAAATATCTTAGCAGTACCAATGATTATAGACTTAACTTAATCTTAGTAGTAAGAAAGAAGACTAAATCTTAGTAGTAAGAAACAAAAAGGATGAAACTAAAGGTGTAGTTTTTTACCCTTTAAAAATATCTTTGTTAGTAGTTGCTCATAATAATTACATTGATAATGCTCATGTTCATCGTACATCCCATCTTGAATAAGAACAACAAACTGCATGCTTCATGTTATTGAAATATAAAAGAGAAAAATCACAACAATGAACATAATGTAAATGTAGATGCATTTATTTGTTTGTTGAAGTAATGCTAGTTCCATTTCCATGGTTAGCACTCAAAATATCAGTAGCACCATCTCCCCGCACATCCCTGCGTATGTAACACCTTCATCCTCACCCCTCACTATACCAATTCAGGTCCACCACTGAGGTATCAACATCATAATACCCACAAACCCCTAATAGAATAACCAAGATAAGTAACCCATATATTGATCAACATTAAAAAAAGCCCTTAAACATGTCACACTAACCTTGATTGGTTGGTGTTTGGGGTAGAAAATTCAAACTCAGCATATTCAACATCCTGGTAATCCATCTTAGACTTACATCTTGGCTTTACACCTTGAACTAACGTATTGCAAACTGGTTGTTGTTTTTTCCTACTTTTCAAGGATAAGTCAAGCTCAAGGTTTAGATACAATAGATGAGCTTAGGGATATAGCCAATATTAGGATGGCAGCATATCAACAAAGGATATGTAATGACCCTAATCCTAGGCACTAATTTAGCATCTCATTATATGCATTTTATGTTATTTGTTGACTTTATGTGCTCACTTTATGTCCTTGACTGTTTATGAAAAGTTAGGATGGTTATGAAATAACTTTAAAGCTTTAGGGTTTAAATGGGAAATAAGATAAAGTAGTATGGTGAAGTCATAATAATTAAAAATAAATAAAATAGTATGAGTGGGTGGGGTGTCTTTGTGTAAAGGAGAGAAGTAGAGGTGTTAGTTGCATTCTCTAAACCTTGGAGGACTTAATTGAATAAAGTTGAAAGATTTCTTTTAGTTAGTCAAAGGAGGCCATACCTCCCCATTCCTTCATCATCACCTCCTTCCTTCAACCTCCTCAATTAGAAAATCTCCATGGAAATCCTTCCCTAAACTTTTCATTCCAAAAATCATAACAATTCCAATTCCTTCTCATTTTACGATCCGTTGGCATATTCTTGTTCGGGGCGACGAGGGGAGCGCATCAAGCCGAAAAAATAGCTATTTCACCTCGTGTTGATAAGGTGAGTTGTTATGACTTTCCTTCAAAACTAGATCATGAAATGTTTGATTTTGTTAGGGTGTTGCTATAATTGTTGTTTGATATTTTAGAGCACTTTCTTGGAGTTGAGAAAATTGGTAAATGACCTAAATATAATGTTGATGTTCATGGAAGCTTGATAAAGAGAAAAGGGTATGGTTTAATGTTGAAGCAAGAATGTTAACATGAAATGTGGTAGTGGGATGGGTAAATAATCAAGTTGTAAGTGGTCTAGGTCTATACTACTTTAGTTTAAATGATTTAGTATGAGATTGATGAAGTTTAGTAACCCCTTTTATGTTCACAAAACAGAGGAAGCTTGGTTTTGGGTCAATTTGGTTTGGTTGCTGATGGTTTCAGCTGTAATCTGAATTCTGGGCAAGGGGCACGGGTCGTGCCCTGTGGCATGAGTCGTGCCTGAGGGATGGACGAGTCGTGCGACATATTAAGCCTAAGTCGTGCCCTATTAGGGACGACTGTATCTGGAGGGTGTCAAATGGGCACGAGTCGTGCCCTGCACTGGTGACTCTTAACCATTTTTAAAGCTGTATAAACCTAATCTACTTAGGATATAAATGAACCCCCTTTAACTTAGATTAAAGTAGAATACTTTGGCTACACCATGATGTTTTAATTAGTTAAAATGGAATAGTGGAAGTAGTTTAAATATTGATCAGAAAATGCTTGGCAGCCTTGTTTGGCAACTTCACTAAAGTGACTCCAACTTAGTAAATCGATCTTGGACCTTTTATAGAGGTTATGAATTGTTACATATTGATCATGTAGGGTTGGTTGATGATGCATTGTAGCATTACTTGAGTTCATATCCATGGTTTGTGATATAAATAGTGTATGAATTGTATGCTACACTATGGTATTGATTTGAACATGAGTATGATTTACCATGTTATTATATTTCTTATCCCGTCGGTGGATTTTATTTCAAGTAACTATTATGTGCTTGGACTTGTGTTAATCAGCTGATGTTAGGGGTATAGCGGAATATGATCAATTATGGAAATTGTGACCTAATGTGATCGGATTACGTTATACCTGTGACTGTCCCCTTCTGTGGCCACAGACTGGGGTTATAGCATCTGTATTGAGCCAAAAGCCTTACAGAGTTGCTAGTATCTTATATGGTTCCCTGAAAAATGGGTCTTATAAGAGTGAATAATGCCTAAGGAGTTCACAAATGAGTGGAGTTTTATCTTCCGATGTTGTACGACTTATTGGTCAGACGGGAAAAGGTAAACCAAGGTAATGTAATGTGTTTACGGCTTTTTCAATGTGTTATATGCACCTTGTTATGTGTTGCATCTTACTTGGCATATAACACCTTTATGGAGCTTGTGTATATAAAAAACTTGGTTTCAACGTTATACCCGAAATCTTTTGCAACTAAAACAAGTTGTTACTTTTCAAAGTTGTTTAACTCTTCCTCCAAGTGGAGATGAATGGAGTTATTTTGCAATGGTTATGTTAAGTATGTTTAAGTGTGTATGTTAAATCAAAGTTTTAAAAATCTAGGAAGTTTGGAGTTAGTTTGGGGATGCTCCCGCTCAGGACACGTGTTGGTTCCGGGTCGGGGTCTCCACAGTTGGTATCAGAGCTCGGTTTAGAGTTCTTGGGTAGATGTCTAGCTTAAGGGAGAGTGTGCGATAACTGATGCCGAGTGTTTAATGCAGGAGTTTATTCTAATGGCGGGAAGTGATGACAATCAGGCTCGGGCTTTGGGCAATGTTGGTAATCCGAATGCAGAAATGATGGACATGTTCCGAGTATTTCTACAAAATATGGCAAATCAAGGTAAGGCTCAACAGAAACCGAAAGGTAGGCAAGGGCACGACCTAGAGAAATTTGTGAAGATGGCACCCCCGAGTTTCAGTGGAGATCCGGATCCGGTGAAGGCAGAGAGATAGCTTGAAGCTATGAATAATATTTTCGCAGCAATGGAGAGCCCGGATGCAGAAAAGGTGAGATGCGTTGTCTTCAAGTTAGAAGGACCTGTTGAGCATTGGTAGCAAGTAGTGAAGGATGGCTAGGATCGGGACCTAACACCGCAGACGTGGGAAAACTTCACACGCAAGTTCCGGGATCATTTCATTCCGATGGTTACAAGGGATAAAAAGGAGGTCGAGTTTTTGAAATTGGAGCAAGGGACAATGACCATAGCACAGTATTCTGCAAAGTTTACAGAGTTAGCCCGATATTTTCCTCACCTGGTGCTGGAAGAAGAGAGACGGGTCTACCGGTTCGTGAAAGGGTTAAGGGTGGAGTTCAGGAAGCAGTTGTTGACGCATGACTTCATCAACTACCAAGCAGCCGTGAATATGGCATATCGGATTGAGAATGATATAGAGGAGCATCGTAGTAACTCTGAAGGTGGAAGTAAGCATAGATTCCAAGGTCAAGGTTCTGGCAGAATAGAGGGCAGCCAAGGTCAACAGCCCCGGGAGCAGGCAGAGGAGGAAATGCGGCGACTCCGACAAACCGTTCGACTTCCAGTCAGTTTGGGACAGAGTGTGGATTTTGCAAGAAGGTAGGACACTCTGAGGATAGGTGTTGGAGCAAACAAGGAAAATGTTTAGAGTGTGGGGCAACAGGTCATTTCAGGAAGAATTGTCCAAAGTGGCAACGGAAGCAAGCTTCGGGTAGCGGACAATGGAGACAAGGTGGTGGGGTGAAGAGAGATAACGAAGGGAAACCCAAGGATAGAGTGCAAGGGCGAGTGTTTGCCTTGGGTAGAGGAGAGGTCGATCCTAATGCCGTCATTAGAGGTATAGTCCCTGTCTCAGGAGTTAAGGCCCGCATCCTTATAGATCTCGGGTCTTCCCATTCTTTTGTGGCATCTCATTTTGCATTTGCATTGCATAAATTGCCTGAATCTATGCCTTATGTGTTAGAGGTTTCTACTCCTATGGAAGAGTGCCTCGCATCTTCTTTGATCTATCATGGTTGTGATGTGACTATATGTGGGCATGTATTGCCAGTGGATTTGGTAGAGTTACCAATCCGTGACTCTGATGTGATTCTTGGGATGGATTGGTTGAGTAAGGGTCATGCTTTGGTAGACTGTCGTAGGATGCGAGTCTCATTTGCTATGTCTGATGTGCCTACTTTTATATTTGAAGCGGACAAATCTATGTTCGGTATACATGTTATTTCTGCTTTAAAGGCTAGAAAAATGCTATCTAAAGGGTGTGCGGGGTACTTGGCTTATGTGGTAGATTCAAGTAAGAAATCCCCTGAATTAGCTCATGTTCCGGTGGTTAATGAATTTAGTGATGTGTTTTCAAGTGAGTACTCTATGCCTCCGGATCGTGAGGTAGAGTTTTGTATTGACCTAGTGCCCGGTACCACACCTATTTCTAAAGCACCCTATAGAATGGCTCCGGCTGAATTAAAAGAGTTGAAGATTCAGTTGCAAGAATTGCTAGACCGGGATTTTATTCGCCCAAGTGTGTCACCGTGGGGAGCACCGGTTTTATTTGTTCGGAAGAAGGATGGTACCTTGAGATTGTGTATCGATTATCGTTTGTTGAACCAAGCAACCATAAAGAATAAATACCCTCTTCCGCACATAGATGATTTGTTTGACCAACTTCAAGATTCCGTGATCTATTCTAAACTTGATTTGAGAAGTGGATACCATCAGTTGAAGATTAGACCGGATGATATTGCAAAGACAAATTCTTGAACGAGATATGGTCACTATGAGTTCGTTGTGATGCCTTTCGGGTTGACTAATGCTCCGACCGTATTCATGGATATGATGAACCGTATCTTCAAGCCGTATCTTGACAGCTTTGTAGTGGTATTCATAGACGACATCCTTGTTTACTCTAAGTCCCGAGAGGAGCATGAAAATCATTTGAGGATTGTCTTATCAGTTCTTCGTGAGAAGCAGTTGTTCGCCAAGTTCAACAAGAGCGAGTTTTGGCTTGAGCAGATCTCTTTCTTGGGGCAAGTGGTGTCTAGTTCGGGGATTTCCGTGGATCCTTAAAAAATTGAAGCCGTAGTCAATTGGAAGCAACCTTCAACTGTGACTGAGGTTCGTAGATTTCTCGGTTTGGCGGGGTACTACCGAAGGTTCATTGAGGGTTTTTCTCGAATTGCAACTATTATGTGCTTGGACTTGTGTTAATCAGCTGATGTTAGGGGTATAGCGGAATATGATCAATTATGGAAATTGTGACCTAATGTGATCGGATTACGTTATACCTGTGACTGTCCCCTTCTGTGGCCACAGACTGGGGTTATAGCATCTGTATTGAGCCAAAAGCCTTACAGAGTTGCTAGTATCTTATATGGTTCCCTGAAAAATGGGTCTTATAAGAGTGAATAATGCCTAAGGAGTTCACAAATGAGTGGAGTTTTATCTTCCGATGTTGTACGACTTATTGGTCAGACGGGAAAAGGTAAACCAAGGTAATGTAATGTGTTTACGGCTTTTTCAATGTGTTATATGCACCTTGTTATGTGTTGCATCTTACTTGGCATATAACACCTTTATGGAGCTTGTGTATATAAAAACTTGGTTTCAACATTATACCCGAAATCTTTTGCAACTAAAACAAGTTGTTACTTTTCAAAGTTGTTTAACTCTTCCTCCAAGTGGAGATGAATGGAGTTATTTTGCAATGGTTATGTTAAGTATGTTTAAGTGTGTATGTTAAATCAAAGTTTTAAAAATCTAGGAAGTTTGGAGTTAGTTTGGGGATGCTCCCGCTCGAGACACGTGTTGGTTTCGGGTCGGGGTCTCCACAGTTGGTATCAGAGCTCGGTTTAGAGTTCTTGGGTAGATGTCTAGCTTAAGGGAGAGTGTGCGATAACTGATGCCGAGTGTTTAATGCAGGAGTTTATTCTAATGGCGGGAAGTGATGACGATCAGGCTCGGGCTTTGGGCAATGTTGGTAATCCGAATGCAGAAATGATGGACATGTTCCGAGTATTTCTACAAAATATGGCAAATCAAGGTAAGGCTCAACAGAAACCGAAAGGTAGGAAAGGGCACGACCTAGAGAAATTTGTGAAGATGGCACCCCCGAGTTTCAGTGGAGATCCGGATCCGGTGAAGGCAGAGAGATAGCTTGAAGCTATGAATAATATTTTCGCAGCAATGGAGAGCCCGGATGCAGAAAAGGTGAGATGTGTTGTCTTCAAGTTAGAAGGACTCGCTGAGCATTGGTAGCAAGTAGTGAAGGATGGCTAGGATCGGGACCTAACACCGCAGACGTGGGAAAACTTCACACGCAAGTTCCGGGATCATTTCATTCCGATGGTTACAAGGGATAAAAAGGAGGTCGAAGTTTTGAAATTGGAGCAAGGAACAATGACCGTAGCATAGTATTCTGCAAAGTTTACAGAGTTAGCCCGATATTGTCCTCACCTGGTGTCGGAAGAAGAGAGACGGGTCTACCGGTTTGTGAAAGGGTTAAGGGTGGAGTTCAGGAAGTAGTTGTTGACGTATGACTTCATCAACTACCAAGCGGCCGTAAATATGGCATATCGGATTGAGAATGATATAGAGGAGCATCGTAGTAACTTTGAAGGTGGAAGTAAGCATAGATTCCAAGGTCAAGGTTCTGGCAGAATAGAGGGCAGCCAAGGTCAACAGCCCCGGGAGCAGGCAGAGGAGGAAATGCGGCGACTCCGACAAACCGTTCGACTTCCAGTCAGTTTGGGACAGTGTGTGGATTTTGCAAGAAGGTAGGACACTCTGAGGATAGGTGTTGGAGCAAAAAAGGAAAATGTTTAGAGTGTGGGGCAACAGGTCATTTCAGGAAGAATTGTCCAAAGTGGCAACGGAAGCAAGCTTCGGGTAGCGGACAATGGAGACAAGGTGGTGGGGTGAAGAGAGATAACGAAGGGAAACCCAAGGATAGAGTGCAAGGGCGAGTGTTTGCCTTGGGTAGAGGAGAGGTCGATCCTAATGCCGTCATTAGAGGTATAGTCCCTGTCTCAGGAGTTAAGGCCCGCATCCTTATAGATCTCGGGTCTTCCCATTCTTTTGTGGCATCTCATTTTGCATTTGCATTGCATAAATTGCCTGAATCTATGCCTTATGTGTTAGAGGTTTCTACTCCTATGGAAGAGTGCCTCGCATCTTCTTTGATCTATCATGGTTGTGATGTGACTATATGTGGGCATGTATTGCCAGTGGATTTGGTAGAGTTACCAATCCGTGACTCTGATGTGATTCTTGGGATGGATTGGTTGAGTAAGGGTCATGCTTTGGTAGACTGTCGTAGGATGCGAGTCTCATTTGCTATGTCTGATGTGCCTACTTTTATATTTGAAGCGGACAAATCTATGTTCGGTATACATGTTATTTCTGCTTTAAAGGCTAGAAAAATGCTATCTAAAGGGTGTGCGGGGTACTTGGCTTATGTGGTAGATTCAAGTAAGAAATCCCCTGAATTAGCTCATGTTCCGGTGGTTAATGAATTTAGTGATGTGTTTTCAAGTGAGTACTCTATGCCTCCGGATCGTGAGGTAGAGTTTTGTATTGACCTAGTGCCCGGTACCACACCTATTTCTAAAGCACCCTATAGAATGGCTCCGGCTGAATTAAAAGAGTTGAAGATTCAGTTGCAAGAATGGCTAGACCGAGATTTTATTCGCCCAAGTGTGTCACCGTGGGGAGCACCGGTTTTATTTGTTCGGAAGAAGGATGGTACCTTGAGATTGTGTATCGATTATCGTTTGTTGAACCAAGCAACCATAAAGAATAAATACCCTCTTCCGCACATAGATGATTTGTTTGATCAACTGCAAGATTCCGTGATCTATTCTAAACTTGATTTGAGAAGTGGATACCATCAGTTGAAGATTAGACCGGATGATATTGCAAAGACAGCCTTCAGAACGAGATATGGTCACTATGAGTTCGTTGTGATGCCTTTCGGGTTGACTAATGCTCCGACCGTATTCATGGATATGATGAACCGTATCTTCAAGCCGTATCTTGACAGCTTTGTAGTGGTATTCATAGACGACATCCTTGTTTACTCTAAGTCCCGAGAGGAGCATGAAAATCATTTGAGGATTGTCTTATCAGTTCTTCGTGATAAGCAGTTGTTCGCCAAGTTCAACAAGAGCGAGTTTTGGCTTGAGCAGATCTCTTTCTTGGGGCAAGTGGTGTCTAGTTCGGGGATTTCCGTGGATCCTTAAAAAATTGAAGCCGTAGTCAATTGGAAGCAACCTTCAACTGTGACTGAGGTTCGTAGATTTCTCGGTTTGGCGGGGTACTACCGAAGGTTCATTGAGGGTTTTTCTCGAATTGCAACTCCGTTGACAAGGTTGACTCGGAAAGATGTATCTTTTGTATGGGATTCCAAATGTGAAGCAAGTTTCAATGAGTTGAAGAAAAGGTTGACATCGGCTCCCATTCTTACTCTTCCGGATGGTTGCGAGAATTTTGTTATTTACAGTGATGCCTCGAAGGCAGGGTTGGGATGTGTACTAATGCAAAATGGGAAAGTGATTGCGTATGCCTCTAGGAAGTTATCACCGGCAGAACAGAATTACCCTACTCATGATATGGAATTGGCTGCGATTGTGTTTGCGTTGCATAAATGGAAACATTATCTTTATGGGGCGAAATTTGAGATTTTCACCGACCATAAGAGTTTGAAGTATTTGTTCACACAAAAGGAGTTGAATAACCGGCAAAGAAGATGGTTAGAGTTCTTGAAGGATTTTGATTGTGTGATTTCATATCATCCGGGGAAGGCAAATGTAGTGGCGGATGCGATTAGCCGAAAGGCTTATGTGTCAACCTTGAGTTCCCGAGAGTTGAGGAGTGAAATAATAATTGCGAACGTGCGAGCAGTTCCTACTTTGTATGGGGATTTGAAGGAAGCTCAACAGAATGATCCGGAGTTAAAGAAAATTTTGGGCCAAGTGCAAGATGGGAAAGCCGGGGAGTTCGCATTGAATAGAGATGGAATTTTAACTTTTCAAAGCCGGATTTATGTTCCTTCATCACCGAAAATCAAGAGGCGTGTTCTAGAGGATGGTCATAAGTCCAAGTTTGCCATTCATCCGGGTAGTACGAAAATGTATCAAGACTTGAAACGTGGATATTGGTGGAATGGGATGAAGAGGGAGATTGCGAATTATGTGTCTAAGTGTTTAACTTGTCAACAGATCAAGGCCGAGCATCAGAGACCGGTGGGGCTACTTCAACCATTAGACATTTCGGAGTGGAAATGGGAAGGGATTTCAATGGATTTTGTAACGGGTTTGCCTCTTACCGCGAAAAAGATGGATGCTATTTGGGTTATCGTGGATAGATTGACGAAATCGGCTCATTTTCTTCCCGTGTCAACTAAATTTTCGATGGAGAGGTTAGCTCAGTTGTATATGAAGGAAATTGTTAGACTTCATGGAGTTCCCGTTAGCATTGTTTCAGACCGAGATCCGAGATTCACTTCGAGATTTTGGAGAGCATTGCATGAAGCTTTGGGTTCCAAACTATGTTTTAGTACGGCGTTTCATCCTCAAACCGACGGTCAGTCTGAGAGAACCATTCAGATACTTGAGGATATGTTACGGGCTTGTGTGGTGGATTTTCAATTGTCTTGGGAAGATCATCTCCCGTTAGTTGAGTTTGCTTACAACAACAGTTATCAGTCTAGTATTGAGATGGCTCCGTATGAGGCATTGTATGGTAGGAAGTGTAGATCTCCTATGTGTTGGGACGAGGTTGGTGAAGCAAGGCTTTGGGGCCCGGATTTGGTTAGAGATTCGACGGAGAAAATCAAGGTGATCCGCGATAGATTGAAGACAGCTCAGAGTAGACAGAAAAGCTACGCCGACAATAGAAGACGAGACTTATCTTTTCAAGTTGGTGACTTCGTGTTTTTGAAGGTCTCTCCGAGGACGGGAATTAAAAGATTTGGTAATAAGGGTAAATTGGCTCCGAGATTTGTTGGTCCATTTGAGATTTTAGAAAAGATTGGGGAATTGGCTTACCGGTTGGCGTTGCCTCCATCCTTTTCATTACTTCATGATGTGTTTCATGTTTCGATGTTGAGAAAGTATTGTCATGATCCCTCCCATATATTGAGTTCTCCTCCCGAAGAGATTCAAGCGGATATGTCATATGTTGAAGAACCGTTGAGAGTCTTGGAGTTTCAAGTTAAGGAATTGAGAACTAAGAGCATTCCGGTAGTGAAGATCCTATGGAAGAATCATACCATTGAGGAAGCAACGTGGGAGCTAGAGTCGGAAATGAGAGAGAAATACCCTTGGTTGTTTGAGCGTGCAAGTAAGTCCTTTTAAAATTCGGGGCGAATTTTCTTTAAAGGGGAGTGAGTGTAACGACCCTAAACCTAGGCACTAATTTAGCATCTCATTATATGCATTTTATGTTATTTGTTGACTTTATGTGCTAACTTTATGTCCTTGACTATTTATGAAAAGTTAGGATGGTTATGAAATAACTTTAAAGCTTTAGGGTTTAAATGGGAAATAAGATAAAGTAGTATGGTGAAGTCATAATAATTAAAAATAAATAAAATAGTATAAGTGGGTGGGGTGTCTTTGTGTAAAGGAGAGAAGTAGAGGTGTTAGTTGCATTCTCTTAACCTTGGAGGACTTAATTGAATAAAGTTGAAAGATTTCTTTTAGTTAGTCAAAGGAGGCCATACCTCCCCATTCCTTCATCATCACCTCCTTCCTTCAACCTCCTCAATTAGAAAATCTCCATGGAAATCCTTCCCTAAACTTTTCATTCCAAAAATCATAACAATTCCAATTTCTTCTCATTTTACGATCCGTTGGCATATTCTTGTTCGGGGCGACGAGGGGAGCGCATCAAGCCAGAAAAATAGCTATTTCACCTCGTGTTGATAAGGTGAGTTATTATGGCTTTCCTTCAAAACTAGATCATGAAATGTTTGATTTTGTTAGGGTGTTGCTATAATTGTTGTTTGATATTTTAGAGCATTTCTTGGAGTTGAGAAAATTGGTAAATGACCTAAATATAATGTTGATGTTCATGGAAGCTTGATAAAGAGAAAAGGGTATGGTTTAATGTTGAAGCAAGAATGTTAACATGAAATGTGGTAGTGGGATGAGTAAATAATCAAGTTGTAAGTGGTCTAGGTCTATACTAATTTGGTTTAAATGATATAGTATGAGATTCATGAAGTTTAGTAACCCCTTTTATGTTCACAAAATAGAGGAAGCTTGGTTTTGGGTCAATTTGGTTTGGTTGCTGATGGTTTCAGCTGTAATCTGAATTCTAGGCAAGGGGCACGAGTCGTGCCCTGTGGCACGAGTCGTGCCCTGTGGCACGAGTCGTGCCTGAGGGATGGACGAGTCATGCGACATATTAATCTTAAGTCGTGCCCTATTAGGGACGACTGTATCTGGAGGGTGTCAAATGGGCACGAGTCGTGCCCTGCACTTGTGACTCTTAACCATTTTTAAAGCTGTATAAACCTAATCTACTTAGGAAATAAATGAACCCCCTGTAACTTAGATTAAAGTAGAATACTTTGGCTACACTATGATGTTTTAATTAGTTAAAATGGAATAGTGGAAGTAGTTTAAATATTGGTCGGAAAATGCTTGGCAGCCTTGTTTGGCAACTTCACTAAAGTGACTCCAACATAGTAAATCGATCTTGGACCTTTTATAGAGGTTATGAATTGTTACATATTGATCATGTAGGGTTGGTTGATGATGCATTGTAGCATTACTTGAGTTCATATCCATGGTTTGAATATAAATAGTGTATGAATTGTATGCTACACTATGGTATTGATTTGAACATGAGTATGATTTACCATGTTATTATATTTCTTATCCCGTTGGTGGATTTTATTTCAAGTAACTATTATGTGCTTGGACTTGTGTTAATCAGCTGATGTTAGGGGTATAGCGAAATACGATCAATTATGGAAATTGTGACCTAATGTGATCGGATTACGTTATACCTGTGTCTGTCCTCTTCTGTGGCCACAGACTGGGGTTATAGCATCTGTATTGAGCCAAAAGCCTTACAGAGTTGCTAGTATCTTATATGGTTCCCTGAAAAATGGGTCTTATAAGAGTGAATAATGCCTAAGCAGTTCACAAATGAGTGGAGTTTTATCTCCTGATGTTGTACGACTTATTGGTCAGACGGAAAAAGGTAAACCAAGGTAATGTAATGTGTTTACGCCTTTTTCAATGTGTTATATGCACCTTGTTATGTGTTGCATCTTACTTGGCATATTGCTGCATTCATAATAGCTTGCTGAGATTTATTCTTACCCTTCTCCTTTTAATGTATTTAGATCCCGAGACAGGCGGACCAGCCAAGTAAGGACGGAAAGGAGTTTGGAAGTAATCTTTTGGGATTGTCGAGGTATGTATAGGTTGGTGTAGAAAGATGTATTTTGGTATAACACCTTTATGGAGCTTGTGTATATAAAAACTTGGTTTCAACGTTATACCCGAAATCTTTTGTAACTAAAACAGGTTGTTACTTTTCAAAGTTGTTCAACTCTTCCTCCAAGTGGAGATGAATGGAGTTATTTTGCAATGGTTATGTTAAGTATGTTTAAGTGTGTATGTTAAATCAAAGTTTTAAAAATCTAGGAAGTTTGGAGTTAGTTTGGGGACGCTCCCGCTCGGGACACGTGTTGGTTCCGGGTCGGGGTCTCCACAGGATAGCCAGGTCGTACAATAAGAATGTCAGAATAAGAAGGTTCCAAGTAGGGGACCTAGTATTAATAAAGGTATTTCAAAACACTAGAGAGCTGAATGCAGGCAAGTTGGCTCCAAAATGGGAAGGTCCTTATCTCATTGATGCTGAAGCTGGTAAAGGTGCATATTGGATGTCAACTCCAGATGGTGTCAGAGTACCTAGAAGCTGGAATATTGCAATACATCTTAAGCAGTACTACATGTAAGTCAAAGTTTTTTTTTCGAATTTTGACAAAAAGGTATGAATCTTTTCTTTACATCTTTTAATTCCTTGTCTTGTTTATTTTTATTTAATAAAACCCTTACTGACTTAAGCATCAGAGGGGTGTTAGCCAAGCTAACACCCAACCCTAACATGTTTCTGTTTTGCAATATGAGAATCTCTAAACATGTTAGTCAAGATACATTTGGAGCAACATGTTGACACCTTGAATACTAAAGTCAAGCTCTTCCTAATGATGTAAGGTACACAAATTTTCTATACTCAAAACCAATATAGCATTTATTTAGAAACGTTGATCATATTATCGCCTGGGCGCACGATTTTCACACTTAATTTAAAAAGTTAGACTTAATTCATCTTCCTATATGATTAATTATGTCTTACGTTTAAATCAAGTTGCGAACTAAGGTTGTAACATTGTACATGTTACTAAAATAACATAAGATTGTGACATTTCTACATGTCACCCTAAATCATCAGAATATAAACATTTCTACATGTTATCTTTACAAAATTGGTTATAACATTTACATGTTATCATAGATCAATTGGTTATAACATTCTTACATGTTATCTTCAATCTAATGCTCATAACATGTTGATAATCTAAGATATACACAAGATGTAAACAAAAGCAAAAGCCCAACAAGCTTGAAAATACCATTAAGATTTAAAAAAGTTTAAAACATCCTACTCTAAGAAAACTTAAGATGTTAGACCAACCCAACGCCTTTAAAGAGATGTCTTGACTCTTATGTGTCTATTACAAACTAAAAGTAAATATGTCTTAGGGACACATCCCTATTAAAAACCAAGTTTGCATGCCAACAGAGGTATGACGAATTAAAGTACAAACTCAAGATAAATATTGTTTATGAGGACATCCCCCTCATCAAATAAAAGCTTAAAATTAAAAATTGTTTTTCAAACTCCTGCTGCAGACACACTTGCAGCCTCAAAATCCTTCTTGTCTCCTTCTTCTTTCTTCTCTTCCTTGTTATTCACTCCATCTTGTTCGGTCATCTGAACATCCTTCACCTTTGAGTTGAATTCTCCAACATCCACGCCTTCACCTAAGAATGCATTTAAGGTAGCAACCTCATCTTCAATTCTCCAATTGACGTGCATCCCAGTATCAAACTCTTTCATCATGTTGATCATGCATTCCATCACCGCCTTGCTAGCATCCAGCATGAATCTTTCCTTGGTTGCATTTAATTCTTTAATGTGCACCTCCTCCACTCTAGACATCTTGATTTTCAAAATCTCAAGTTTCTTCTTCAACTCAGTATTTTCACTAGCATGACACTTCGCCTGCTTCTCAGCCTGCGTAGCTCTAAAAGCTTCAACCTTGGCCTTCTAATCAACAATCTTGATCTTATCATCCATGATTTCCATCTCATTGAGCACAGAGGCCATCAGATCCACAGACTACAGTTAAAAAGTTATCATATCAAACCTACATGTTAGAAACTACTTGAGCAAATATGAGAAATGATATTACATTCTTAGACAAATCCTCCATGCTGGCCAATGCAGTATCAGCTTGCCCTCCATCTTTTTTCACGACCTTCACAATTTCCACATCATCAAGTTTTATTTTCTTCTTAGCACCAACCTTTCTAGTTGAACTATCCCCCTTGGGGATAGGAGGTTTTCCACCCTCAATTTTTACTCCTACCTTAGCCCTGACCACAGACATCAGGTCCTTTATGTCAAATCCACCTTGGGAACGTGTTACTGCATGATGAGAACGTAAAGTGGATACTAAATCAGGATGTAGAAAAATTGAAGAAATGACCGCAAGATGAAAAGAGTAACATACCAGACGACATCTTGTTCACACTCGTACCGGAGGAAACCTTACTCACTTTTTCTCCTTCTTCCTCCCTTATACTATCTCCAGCAAACTCAACAGTTGTAGGTTGATATTTACGAAGATCAACGGGAAACAAGCAAACAACCTAATCCGCGTTCCAAGAAGTATGTTCTCCCGGAGGAAAAAGGTCTCCCAACTTGCTAACTGCAAAAGTGTATTTTCATGGCTTGAGCTCATGGCTTCCAACCTGGAGGTCATGGGTTCGATCCCCCCAGAAGTTAGAGGGAAGGCTTTCTCTCCCTAGGATTTATCTCCTAGGCGCTTCTGTGCGTGCGTGTGTGTGTGTGAGTAGTGGAAAAAAAGTGATTTTCAATATGTCAGAGGTAAATTTTGAGTAAAAAGCAAAAGTCTAAAGTGCAGAACCAAAAACAACCTTTAGAGTTCGAGGTGGTCACCAAATCTTCTCCACCAACCAATGTATTCTTCTTCACATAGAAAAATTTATGTTTCCAACCTCTTCGGTAGCGTCAAGTTCCAAAATTAGGGATTCCTTACCCGGCTTGATCCTAAAATTATACCTACCATTTCCGTGTGACCTAATCTCCGAGGTGAAGGCTAACTCCTCTAAACCTACTACTAAGCCAGTTTGAGTGGTAATTCTATCCATGGTAAGGAGAATACGCCAAGCAACGGGCATCCGTTGAGTATACGCCAACCCCGTCGCCTTGAAGAAGCGGGTACTTAAAGGGGAAAAGGGAAATTTTAAACCTACAGTGAAAGGGTATTCGTAAAAAAGGGGATTAGGTATAGTGACTAAGAGAAATAAGTAATACTTCATTTGCATTTAATTAACAAGGTAGGAATATGGTAATTAAGTTAATTTAAAGACAATTAATTGTTTTCTTGATTAGTTGATTTGAAGCAAAATCAA
The DNA here is from genome assembly GCA_022495995.1 of Adenophora triphylla var. japonica. Taxonomy (NCBI): domain Eukaryota; kingdom Viridiplantae; phylum Streptophyta; class Magnoliopsida; order Asterales; family Campanulaceae; genus Adenophora; species Adenophora triphylla. The sequence goes on from JAFEMH010001055.1 coordinate 268,758, forward strand.
TATTATAGAATTATCCATGTTTTGGAGAGAAAATGGGATTGTTGAAGTGCTCAATGCACTTCAACCTTTATATATACTCCTTATATAAGTAATAATAGCATGGCACTTTGAATTCAATATATGAAAGTTTTTGATTGTTTCCAATACTCAGCCGCTTGATCGAACCAAGCCTCAGCAATTTCAGAATCTCCCTGTCGAATGGCCAGTTCTCCCCGATCTTTTTTTTAGTTGCTATTTGTGGTGTACAATTTCTTGGAACTGAACTTAACTGAGGTTTCTTCCGAACCTTCAGTTGAGCTAAAGGAGGTTTCTAGGGGACAAGTATAAAAAAACTCTTTTGGTTTTTGGGTCTTTTATATGTATGCAAATCTCCGGTGTGAAAGCAAAAAAGTTTGTGACGCTAAACTGGACTCCCGATAGATAAGAAAAATCAGAAAGACCTTTTATCTCATACTACTCTCTCAATACATAATCTAATGCTTTGAAAAAACAGTTTCGATTTTTCCAAACTAAAAAGTAGAGCAGAGAAACAAAAGTTAAGAAGAAAATGTTTCTCAAAAAGAACTATCACACTACACACTTTTCTCATTTGACGTCATATTACAAACTACACAATTTTTAAAATTTTTTAAAATGAAAATGTTTTATTGCTTTTATATTAGTGGGACCCAAATGTCATACTTACAACAATAATTCAATTATTATTTCTTGCCTTTTTTTTCTCTTTTATCTTATTTTTTATACTCACAACACCTACTATACTAAAAAAAATAAATTCTTGTGAAAATAGTAATCGAGAAGGTTGTAGTGGAGGGGAAGGGAGTATATAGATAGATGGGGACAAAATCATTAATTAAATTACGGCCCATACGAAATCCATATGGGCTTGAGGAGGCCCGCCAAAGTCCAAAACGGGTCGGACAAGTTATCCGAGATCCAAAAAACAACAGGTTTCTTCTCCTCCCCCTGTACCTCCCTCAATCGGGTTTCTCTCTCCATCCCCTCAGACCCTTTCTCTCTATCCCCCCAAACATGGTGGCATCAGCCATTTCAGCTCCTTCAAATTGCTCCACAATTTTTCGGAACAGATCTTCTTCCACTTCGCAACTTTCTCATACGTAATCCTCTCTCTCTCTCTCTCTCAATCTTTCAGTAATTCGACTGGTGTTCACAAATTATTATTTTTTTCTGATAATTTTTTTTTGTACTGTTATAGGAATTTAAGGAAAAATATTGTTTCGTCCTTGCCAACTTCCTCAAGCGATTCATCAACAAGTGGTACTCTTTCCCGTTTGAATTTCGCCGATTGTTTGTAGTGCCATAGTTCTTAGTTTTCTATTGGATTTCGATTTTTGTTTGAACTGAGAATTTAGCTTAGTTTTATATGTGTCCCTATTAGCGGATACTCCATTGGTACGGATAGAGATTCCTCTATTTTCGTTTGTTCCCCCAAATTGAAGCTTCAAATTTTCAATTATTTTTCAAAATTTTTGTTTCTTTTTGAATTATGATGATTATCTAATTTGAACATAGAAATATATAACTTTGTGCAATTTAAAAGAAGTGCTCCCCGTTCAATGTTAAAAGTCTATGTTTGAAAGTCAAACCTTTAACCTTTATAATTATTATAATTTATATTAAAGTTATAATTTTTTTTTTGCTATATGCAAGAAAACTATCATATACTATATTGAGCATGAAAGAAGTTTGAGATAAAGAAAACCAAATATATATAGCTTGATGATTGAAAGTGGACTCTTTAAGTTATGTCCCAAAAATGAATAGTGGACTCTTAATGCAGAACGGAGGGAGTATAAAATAGTAAAAGCATGATAATGAAAAGTTTGACTTGTCAAATGCAACTCATTTTTCGGGATGTAGGTAGTAACATGTGCATGGTTCAAGTAATTAGTGTGTGGAAGTTGTTTGAGCTGCATTAAAACATTTGTTTTTGTTCGTGCGTTTCGCTTACCTGTTTGTGAAAAAATTAATGTGTATGTTATATTCATCAGGGTTATCAAATAAAATACATAATCCTTTTCGGCTAAGGATGGATGAGAAGGATTTGCACCCCATTATGCCAAGGTTTATTCCTTTTTTTTCTTTAGCATTTGAAGTAAGTGTGAGTGACTGAGTTTGAGCCAAGGGTCTGTTCAGTGTCAGTGGACTTAGGTGGTGTTTGATAACAATAAGCAGCAGCAAGTACTTAATGCTTGTTGATGAATGATAATCTTAGAGAATTTGAGTCTTTGTAAACAAGTTATTATCAATCTTCATGCTTAAGAGATTCTTATTAGACAACTAAGAATATTGATGCTTGTTGGGTAAGAGAAATATGAGATGATTGTTACAATTCAAGTCAAGGTTCACCCTTAGTTTGAAGTAGTTGTATAAAAGAAAACCATTCAACAACAATCATTAAGTGCTTGTTGCTATCAAACACCACCTTAATGATAATCTCACACCACCTTAATGATAATCTCTAGGTCAGTCAATGGGTGGATTGGGTAATAATGCCAATAAAGGAAGATACATAGTTTTAGTCTATTTGATAAGCAGCTAAGCAAAATTTGTTAAGAAATTTATGCATTTTTCAATTGAGTGCTTGAGTAAGAAATCCCTCCACCCCCACCCAATCCCTGTCATGTAAGACAGCTGGGAGGTATCAGCATTAAGGGTAAGAGAGGCCTGGGGCATTAGAATTATGTTGGGTGTTTGTGTATGTGAGAGGTGATGGTGAAAAAATAACCTTGAATGTGTTAGAATCGTCTATCTTAGGGGCATGAGATTTAAATGGTATTACGTTTCTAGAAGAACTTATGGATGTGGAAGTCTACAGATGATTTTCCATTGAATCAAAACAAATTTTACATTAAGCATAGTTTCCAACTGTTTACCCAACACTGGAAAGTGTGGACAGTGTCCTCCTGATATCATTTTCCATGAAAACAGGAAGTCTATTTCAGAGATCATAATATATTGAATAAAATGTTAGGAATCTAATGCAGGCTTTCTTATTTTTTATTTTTTATTTTGGGTAGAAATGCAGGCTTTCTTATTGATATCACTTTCAACAACAACAACAACAACAACAAAGCCTTAGTCCCAAAATAATTTGGGGTCGGCTAACATGGATTGTGGTTGAGATCATTAGTCATCCCCAGTAATTTGTGAGAACCAATAATAGACCCATTTTTTATATACTTGTCATGGGTTATTCCAAATTAGTTATCCAAAATTGTGTCCCCCTGCATTATTCCTGGAAAGCTATTATTCAAAGTCTGAAATCAAGTGTCCTTAACTAAATCAAATTAACACCACTGCACATTATTAGGTTATTCAAATCTTGGTGTCTCATCTGATATTGATTACTTTTCGTGGTAGTCTGCACTCATAAAAAAGCTATGGCTTGTGAAGTTGTTACTCGACTAAGTAGTGTTAAGCCAACTAGATGCCATTAATGCTGGACATCAGAATACAGAAAGCGATTGAGCTCATCAGAGAATAATTTGAAGACTTGGTATATCAGTTGTCATGTCAATATTTTGAGTATAGTTCTTTGTCAAGATTGGTACTGTGAACAAAAATCCTGTTTAAATGATGAATATGTGTGTAGGATTTGGAGAGAATGCAGAATAGATTGTCAAAAGTATACTCCCTCTCCGTCCCACCTCACTTGACACCCAAGAGGTGGGCACAAGAACTAAGAAAAAAGAATAAAATAAAAAAAATGTGTGGTAGAAAATGAAGAGAGAGAATGAGTGGGATAAATAGTAGTGTTGGTTGAATAAATTGAGTGGTGGAAAATGAAGAGAGAGAATGAGTGGTGGGGTCCATCTAATATAAAAATATAAAAAAGTAGGCTATTTTTGGGAGGTGTCAAGTGATCTGGGACGGCCCAAAATGGAAATAAGTGTCAAGTGAGCTGGGACGGAGGGAGTATATTAGTAATATATAAAGAGAACATTATTTTATCAGCAAAGAATATTGCACTCTAAAGCCAATTTTATAGCAAATGTTGGTGTTACAAAATAATGGAGCTCTTGATACATTTTTTTTTTGGAAGTTTTGTAATACCTTGAGCATTAGGTGAAAGGTATCCTAATCCTCTCACTTCTTAGTACTCCCTCCGTCCCGCTTTAAGGTTTTGAGTTTGACTTTGCACGGAGATTAAGGAGGAAATATTATATTGAAAGTGTTGTGAGTGTGAAAATAAAATAGGAGAGAGAATGAGTTGAGGGAATAGTAAATTATAATGGTGTTGTTAGTATTAAAATAATGTAGGAGAGAGAATGAGTGGAGGGAATAGTGATAAAATACTTGCCATTTATGGAAAGAAGTAAAGTAAGAACCTTAATTTGGGACAGACTAAAAAGGAAAGTAAAAACCTTAAATCGGGACAGAGGGAGTAATAAAAAATATTTCTTATTTGTATGTAATCTGTTTGTACTTGGTGTGATTACCATCTTATAGATACTTCGTCTTTATCTCTTCTACCATCAACAGCTGTGGTCCTGTAGTAGCCGAAAAAGGAAATTGTGTAATGCCTGCTGTTATGACTCCTGGGGGGCCCATGGATCTTTCTACTGTATTATTCAGAAATCGCATAATCTTTATTGGGACACCGATTTATGCAGAGGTGGCACAGCAAGTTATTTCACAGCTTGTGACGCTGGCAACAGTAGACGAGAATGCTGATATCTTGGTTTGTTTGTTTGATATAATTTAACACCGTTCTCGTTATCAAATCCATTATGCTATGGAAAGTGTGGTATCTGATTAATGATTCTTAACAGAATGATTTTTGTTGTGTCACCTAGATTTATCTGAACAGCCCTGGTGGGAGCCTCTACTCTGTGTGTGCAATATATGACTGCATGTCCTGGGTAAGAATGAACATATGTCTTCTATTATTTTCAGTTGCTGAATCTTTCCTTAGTTTTCTCCAAGCTGATTTGCTATTATGAAAGAGATGCACACGTAATCTGGAATTCAGTTTGCTTAGATTATAATAGTGTTTTGTTGGTCATGGAGTGAATGGGAGTAGTCATTTGTCGGATCATGCTAATGGGATTAAGTTGAGTTTAATAAGATTCTTGGTTTCATCTAACTGCACATTTTCCATCTTAATTGATTTACTCATTAAGTATTTAAATCCTTAATTGATTATGATATACTACTGCTAATTATGTCTAACTGTTACTTCAATTGTCTAATACTATAATGCACATGTTGCATTCCCTCCATAGGGCATATGTGACTCAAAAAAATCTACTCCCTCTGTCGAATTTTAAGGGACATTTAAGAAAGGTTAGATTTAAGCATTTTTAGTAGCATATAAGTACATAAAAAACCTTAATGATCTCACTATATGCATCATGAGTGTAATTATGAATTTAAAAACTTATTGTTTGATGATGGAAGATTGTCACTTCTCCAAATAAGGACATTCATTTTGGGACAATTTTTTTTGGAAAAATGGACATTCATTTTGGGACGGAGAAAGAAGTATATTATACCATCTTCTACTTGTGTATTGCGTTTGCTATTGAAATTCTTATTTGTTACATCATATTGTACAGCGAGGGAGAGATAATTGTGATTTTCTTAGGAAACAAGTTAGCCAATTGGAACATAGCATTGTACAATGATCAGTGTATGGTTTTTGCTTCCGTTTATGAGTTTTGTCCGCGTAATCTTGTATTGAGCACTAATTAATGAGCCTTAAATGCTCATTGTGCAGATAAAGCCCAAAGTTGGTACAGTAAGTTTTGGATTCACTTCAAACCAATCAGCACTTATACTCGCTGGTGGGGAAAAGGGTATGCGCTATGCTATGCCAAATTCACGTATTATGATACATCAACCGCAAGGACAATGTGAGGTAAGGGCGATCTGTGGTACAATGTTTTTGTTCCCTAGAAAAAGAAATCTTGACTTGGCCACTTCTTGTACATTAAAGAATGAAATAGTTGAAAAATAATTCATATTTAAATATGAAGAACATTACATTGTGAAAGAACCTTAATACTTTTAAGATGAGTTATCAAACCATAGGACCAGAATCATGTAGTGTTTGATCAGTCACTCACTTGCGAAATAACTCCGGGGCATGAATGAAACAATAACTAGAATTACAAAATATGTTGGTGAAATATAAATGTCTGATTTCATGTTATTAGCCATGTTTGGCTTCTTATGTCAGAAACAGGAAAGCGGACGAGCATAGTCAATACAGAGGAGCAAAAAGATGGATTAATTTGTAGAGGTTCCTTTAGTTGTTTCTAGATTGATGTCTCATGTGCTTTTCTGCTTGTAGGGTCATGTTGAGGACGTGAAGCGCCAAGTTAAGGAATCTATTCTATCTCGCCATGTTAGTTTCCCTCTTCCTTTAGTTTACTTGATCTAGCGGCTGCATTAGTATGTGACTGTGTTACAGATTTGTCTGGTTAAGGTCAATGTTGGAGGAGTCTTAATTGAATTTCTATGTACAAGTATTTTTGGAATATTTTTTTAAGTGAAATATAAGTTTGGAAAATGAAGTCTTCTAAGCGATGAAAGTCTTAAGGCTGCTAAATAATGAATGTCAATGTTTGATAACTACACAGGAACCCATTAAGAAGTGTGAATCTATCGACATCAATGAGACTGAGGGAAGTGGGAGACCAGAACTAACAGTAAATATCAGAGTAATAAAAAAGAGTATGAATGAGTGTGGTGTGTTTGGTGGAATTTGGGGCCGGTGCAGTCTAACTGCACAAAAGTCCAAATAAAATGTAATGTATCCTACTATAACGTGTAACTTGTACTATACATGCGCCAATAAAATGTAATGCACGTATTATAAGAATGTGACTCATTCTACCATAAAATGTAACTCATGTTACTATAAAAGTCGGACTTCTGTGCACGGTGCAGTCTGGACTGGCCCCTGATCCTTGTTTGGTGACCTTGCTTTGGGATCTAGTCGAATGGCGGAAAAGGGTAGCACCATTTTTCGGAATTGAAAACACATAAATGTAGAGCACCAAGTGATACAATATGATATTGTAAAATGCTCTGTTAATGATATTCCTTGATGCTTTTTGTGTTTGAAGCCAAGGAATTGTAGCTAGTAATTACTGGTTCTTAGCACGTGAAACTGACTTTATGTCCTCTGCTAACTCTTTCCTAACTATTTGGTGCAGAAAATTGACCACATGTTGGTTGCCTTTACTGGTCAATCTCTTGATAGAGTGCAACAATATACTGAGAGGGAGCGCTACATGTCTGCTGGTGAGGTAAGATGGCAAATCTTTATCACGTGAAACTTTATGGTAAAAATGTTTTTCCTTTTTGGGTCCTTGTATAGATTATTAAGTATGTACTCCCCCCGTCTCATAATAATAGTCCTATTTGACTATTCAAACATTTTAATAAATTACTTTCATTTCCATCACTATCCATAATGACTATCCGTAATGAGGTTCAATTATTACTTCATTACTCCCTCTTCTTTGGTTGGCTACCATCCTCTCCTCTTTCCCCCTTCTTCACTGGTTGACAATTTTGGAAGTTCAATGATTTTAACCCAACAATTTTGAAAATTTTGTTATCTTTTGAGGGGATGAACAAAAATGGCAAACAGGAAAACAATTTTATGAGATGGAGTATATTTTTTTGGTAGTTGAATAAACTGACATAAGGGCAAATATGGCAATAGTTCTATAAGAAACCTGATGAAAAAATCACTAATCAGATTTCTCGTACCCTCAGCTACAAATGCACCTTCTCGTGCTTATAGCTGTAACGACTCGAGCCCGAAGACTCAGTCCGCCACGCAAGTACCATGCACTGGCCCACTGAACACATATATCTAGGGTCCACTTGGCTTACCTCAAGCCCACCCAAGAGTCCTTGGACGATATTAGTATTCAATGGTAGTTTGTGGGAAGTACCACTCCGGTTTTTCATTTCCTACCGATGTGGGATACTACAATCTCCCCCACTTAGATTATTGTCGTCACCGACAAGGCCCACAAGGATCAGAACCCCTAGCAGTGTAGGGTTCATGAGGTGGCTCCGACCGCCTCTGCTATGTAGCACTTTGTTCCACAAAACACTTTGTTCCACGCTTTGGGTTGGGATCCGCTCTGATACCATTTGCAATGACCCAAACTCGAAGTTCGACCCGCTATGCAGGTACCACACACTGGCCCATTAAGCACCTTCCCATTTGGGTTAATCACATCCCATCACAGGCCTCCAAAAGTCTAACGGATGATTTGATGCTTAGTATTAGTATATGAGATTTTTATATAGCACACTAAATTCCTTTCGATGTGGGATTAATGGAGAACACATGCTCCCTCCCCACTCAAATCCTTGCCATTCCCGGTAAGGCCCAATAGGTCCATCGAGATCGTATCATGGAGCGAGCTTGCAAGCCTTACAGTCCGGGTTCCGCTCTGGTACTATTTGTAATGACCCGAGTCCGAAGACCGGTCTGCTATGCAAGCACCTCGCACTAGCTCACTTAACACAAATATCTTTGGATTCACTTGGCTTACCACAAGCATCCAAAAGTCCTTAAATGATATTGGTATTCGGTGGTAGTTTGTGGAAACTTAAGCACCACTCCAATTTTTCATTTCCTACCGATGTGGGATACTACAATAGCTTTCTACTTTACTGCAGTTTTATATAGCTGTACTTGAATAGCTCCGTAGCAACTAGCAACGTGTCATAGATGCTTTTATGATACTTTTCCGGGGGTTCAGTGATGTGGATGGATATAGTTTTCATCAAGTTGCAAGTTCCGGATATACTCCTGTCCCGGAATGTTGTTCTCACTATTTTTATTGTTAGTTTGCTGAAATTTGAGCAGTAATTTTATGTTAATTTAATTATCCTAATAAAAATCTTTAATTTGTTATGAATACACCATTATAACAATTTTTATTGGCATAACTAAATCAATCTAAAATTATTGCCCAAAGTGCATTCAATCTAAAACAAAAGGTGGGAACATCATTCTGAGACCGGAAGTATATCGAAGATGAATCCGCTCACGATTTCATGCCAGCCTTGTTTATATATACCCGAAGATAGTTCTATCTTTATGATTTAATTCCTGATGCCTAGCAACGACAATCCATCAACTTTTTTTCATATGACTACTAAATCCTGATGCTCAGCAAAGCCAAACCATTACCTATTTGTTGCTGTCTTTCTACAGGCAATGGAGTTTGGTCTCATTGATGGGATACTCGAAACAGAGTACTGAAGAAATTACTAGGAACACAGATTGTCTCATGTATCCTCGCTCTCAGATATTTGAAGTTGCATGTCATTTAAATGCAAAACTCATGTGGACCCGACCTTTCTCTAAATTTCAAGTGACAACTCATGCAACACCTGATCCACATAGTGCATATGTATTGAACTTACTACCTTTGTCCCAAAAATGAACGACCAAAAAAATATTTCAAATTGCTATTAATCAAGAGCAAATTTTAATTTACTTTGGGAGGGGGGGGGGGAAGAAATTGATTGTGAAATATATGTTGATAATAGCTTGTGATTGTAGAAGATACTCTAATCTTGTTAATTCAGCTGCTGAATGTTTGAACTTTGAATTACTAAGATATTTTCAGTTTGATTTTAATGGTGAAGTCGATTGAACTTTTACCGTAATTTTATAAAAAAATTAGTAGTGTCTATACAATTCCAAAAAATGTTATTGATAGTATTTGTATCGGTGAATCACTAACAATTTTGGGAAATGCGTAGGAATAGTTAGATTTTTACAAGGTTATGGTTAAAATTTAATCGAGTTAAAGTGGATAAAGTTTCCGGAAAGGAGAGAATACATGATATATAATCTACAAAATTAAAAGTTTTAAGTGTGGATTCTTAGGGGGAGTAATTATTAATGTGATATGGTGAATGAAAGCATGAGCTTTGGTTGCACATTAACTTGAAAAGGCGTCTAGAATTTCAAAGTGAGGGTCCATTTTTTAATTTAGGAAAAATTTAAGAAAGTTGATATTTGAGCATTTTTTAAGCATATATACATAACATTATTAGTATAAAAGTAAAATTGAAACATTATGATTGCCAAAAAACTTTAACTAAATTCATAAAAATCATTGACTTACGGACAAATTTTTGGCCAATATATATATCAACATTCATTTCGGAATATAGGGAGTAATTGACCATCTATCTTAAAATAAATGTTGCATATCATTTGTCAACGTTTTTAATAAAAGTGATTTACTAGTTTGTATCGTGTTTTACTAGTTTGTACAGTGCTTGTACAACGATCAAAATGCATCAAAGTTTTTTCTTAATTAGAAATGTGACTTTAAGATATAAAAAAAATATGACATTTCTTATTATTATGAGACGAAGTGGGTAAGATGGAAAGTATTTTGCTTTTTATATAATGAATTAAGATTGATTTTGGTCAAAGAGTTTGAGACAACCCTAATCTTTGAGTTGTTCCAAGTTCAACCCTAATGTTAGTGTTGTTTGAGGAGATACTACCATTCAAATCTGATTGAAAAAGTATGACTCGTAATCAGGATGTATTTGTTGTACTATGTTGGTGTTGCAAATTAGTCAATTTTTAGATCTCAAAATCAATCCAAAACTCATTTTTAGCACTCTATTTTTTTATTTTTTATTAAGATGGGACGACTTGGCGGATTGAGCTCTATATCAACTAATTTGTAACATCCTATAAAATTTATGTTAACTTTTGTTGATTTATATTAGGGAATTTTATCCATACGTTTCTTTTTGGGATAAATCACTTTCCCTAAAGTTTCTCATTAATTTAAATCTCCCATAATTTTTTATACAATATTATATTATACTGCATTCTATATGCAGTATTTAAAAATTATGATACAACATACTCAACGGTCAATGGTCTAACGATCAACGATTATCCGGTCAACGGACTCCGAAATTCGGTTAACGGTGGCCGGAATTCGTACGTCAACCGTCGGAAACTCGCCAGATTCCAGTCAACGGTCATCGAAAACTCGCTGAAATCCGGTCAACGGTCGCTGGCGCCACTTGTTATCATCAATGATGTATTATATGAGTATTGAGTATTATTTATTATCTTGTATGAAGTATTATTAAAAAATATTATAACATGATAATATAATATGAAAAGTAACTTATTGGGTATTATGAAACTTGTTTAGAAGTTATTACGATGCATTCTACCTTTATATTAACTTTTGTTAAATTGTTAGTGAATTCTATCTATAGTAGCATAGATAGAATTGGTAAAAATAATAAATATAATTTTATTATTTATTTCGATTGCTAAAAAAGCAGTAAAGGTAGTATTGTTTAAGGGATGTTGGACCATTCAATTCAAATCAAAGTGAAAAAGGAAGGTATGAGTTGCAATTACGATGTGTTGATTGTACTATTTGTATGGGAACATGTTGATTATATACATGTAATTATGATGATACTTTACATTATTTTTAGAAACGCTTTGAAAAATTACTTGTATTATCACATTTTTGTGCAATAATGGAGTTAATAATATATCCACTAGTACATGCCCGTGTCCAAGGACACGGGTTTTTTTTAATTTTTTTTTAAAGGACAAAATGGAAAAGGGACAAATGTATGAGGGCAAAATGAAAAATTCATCGCGTGAAACTGTTCAAAGAAATGTAGCAAGTACATTCTCTAATTTATACTATAGATTGTTAAGCAACAGAAAAAAGCTTTCTACTTGTGCAAGGATGGAACTGGATATGATTTAAGGCATTTACATGTGCAGGACTTCAACAACAACAACAAAGCCTTAGTCCCAAAATAATTTGGAGTCGGCTAACATGAATCCTCATATGTCATCGTGAAAAAAAAAATAATAAATAAATAAATAAATAAATAAATAAATAAATAAATAATAATAATAATAATAAAAATAAAAATAAACAAATAAATAAATAAATAAATAAACAAATAAATAAATAAACATACAAATCAAAATCAAAAAAATCAAAAAATCAAAAAAAAAATTAAAAAAAAATAAAATAAAAAATAAAAATCAAGAAAAAAATCAACCCCCCACATGGATTTTTGCCCTCCACTCCGGCCTCTTCAACACCATACTTTCATCCACTCCAAGTAAACTCATATCATTTTCAATTACTCTAATCCAAGTGTGTTTGGGTCTTCCCCTACCCCTCGCCATTTTATCATTTCTCACATGTGCAGGACTTGAATTTCTTTTATTCATTCTTAATTAACGTTGCTTCCAATTCCAACTAAACTAATCTCATTAATTGTTACATTAAATTCTAATGGTCAATAAGTGTAAAATACTACTCCCTCCATTCGTAACTATAAATGTAACATATGTCGCTTCCCCATGGGCTGTTGGGAGTCAAACATAACATGTGAATTTATAACAAAAAATGAAATCGATATTTAAATGACATCTACAAAGAGTGTGGAAGACGGATAGATTAACTGTTACTAACAAATCTCTTAAGAGTGTTTTTAAAGTATACATGTAAACGAAACGAAACGAAACGAACCAAGAGCTTAGAGCTTGCTTTTATCAGCATCACCGCAACTTAACTATTTGCCACCTTAATTGATCTCCCCTTATTTGTTCTTCCTCCCAAATTATACACTCATTTGCCTGGTACACCCAGAAATAGAATACACTCAAATCAGTTTGTGGATCCAGATATCAGTATATGTGTGTGCGTGTGCGCCTCTGTTTCTCATTATTTTTGAAGCAATCACCATCATATTTCCATCAGAAATGAGACAAACTCAATGGTAGATGAATAATATTCATTATTTTAGGCACGCTGCTGCTGGTGGCCCATAATTTTTGGACGAAAATGCCCCTTCATCTTGTACATGAACTAAAAATAAAGAAGGGGTATTTTGGTATTTTAGGCACGCGCTGCTGGTGCCCAGGTGCTGCTGGTGCCCAGAGCGCTGCTGATGCCCGGGCCCTGCTGATGCCCAGGCGCTGCTGGTGCCTAAAATACCAAAATACCCCTTCTTTATTTTTTCATGTACAAGATGAAGAGGCATTTTCATACAAAAATAATGGGCCACCAGCAGCAGCGTGCCTAAAATAATGAATATTATTCAACTCTTTTTTGGGGTTTTCTCAAGACAGGGGAAAACAGAAAGGTAGTTGACTAGTTCTCCCATGAAGATTTTGACTTAAAAGATTAGAAAGGGAAAGCGTACCATAGTTTTGCTTCACCATGGTGAATTTGTGAATGGCTTTTATGAGCAAACCATACTTCATCCGCCTTAATGATCCCATATGTCTGCAACACAAACACGGGAAGAGCAAAATCATCAAATCTGCTCCGTATATACGGAGAATCAAACATCGTGATTCTAAATCACAGGAAGTAAATAGATATAGTTGTTAATGATAACAATAAAGATATTGAGGATCCTCCGGATATTTCACACACTTAGATTTGTATTCTTTCCATAGTTATCTTGTATTATCAGCTATGTGTGAAGCACCTAGCTCTCGACTATCATTTTGTACGGGAACATGTTCAATCTCAACAGTTGCGAGTTTCACACATATCTGGGAATGATCAGTTGGCAGACGCTCTAACCAAAGCACTTCCGCGAGCACGATTCCTTGAGATAATTTCCAAGATTGGACTTTCTACACGATCGTCCATCTTGCGGGGGCATGATAACAATAAAGATATTGAGGATCCTCCAGATATTTCACACGCTTAGATTTATATTCTTTCCATAGTTATCTTGTATTATCTTGTATAATATTTAGATAAATCTTCTAGTTTATTTGTTGTAATCTAAGTCCTAGAATAGCTCCTATGTAACTGTATAAATTCACAGCCTAGTTATCAATGCAAAACACAATTCATTCCCAAAGGTTTTTCTCTGTCTATCAGTTAATTAGTAAAAACTCCATTTTTTCAAGAGCATATTGTGGTCTTTGCATCCAAGTACTGAGGTTTGCTTTATTGAGATCATACAGAAGGTAAATCAAAATACTGCCACTGTATCAAAATAATTGTCGCATTTGACTTGCCAACATTTGAAGGAAGGTGCTTTATTAGTTTGTATATTGCTTGTACAATAATAAAATTGTACCGAGTTTCTTTCCTTATTTAGAAACACGACATTTATTTTGGGACGGACCAGAAAAGAAAGTGTGACATTTATTATAGGACGGAGGGAGTACAAGATAAGTGCTGAAGTATTTAGGTTGAACTTACACAATCTCAGTGTACCGTATTCTCCAGGCTGGGAAACCAAGGTGGCACCTTGCTGGTCCGTAAACTAACATAAGGTCAGGATCAGGCCCGAGATATCCTAGTAGCACAACATTAAAAATAAGGTTAAATATGTAGTCATATAAACTGCAAAGCAGACAAGAAAAGTTGATCTTTGAATTAATGAATAAACAACAAAAGGAGAGCATTCAAACCTAGGGTTTTTAGTGCCTCAGACAGGTCAGACTCGGTAAGAACTGGTTTTTCCTGTTTGGAGTCCAAGTAATATTTTGTAAAAAGTAAGTTAGCTGCTTTGGCTACGGCTTCCTTTCCATCAGCAATTGTAACGAACTCGACATGCTTTTCATCAAGAAGTGGATCATTGTTCAATGAATCCTGATTACAAACCAATGGCGTTATAAGTAACTACAAACTTGTCAAATAAACCACAATACTTTGAAATTGCAATGCCTATAAATATTCAGAATTTAAACTTCGATTAAAAAGATATATAAAGTTCCAAGTTTATTAATAATATTCCACATCAAAGATGTGAAGATAGAACTTCATGTTTCAGTAGAGTATATCCCCATGAAACATGAACGGCCTCTTTAATAACTTATTTTATGGGATATTTTGGACAGCTGGATTGGACGGCTCCATAATCAAATAGATAAGCCTATGAGTAGAGATGACAAGATATAGAGAGACAGAAACAGTACATCAGATACTTTTGCAGATTTAAATTTCTTCACGATGGCATCCTTGGACTTCATTAGTACTCCTACATTGAAAATTCAACAAAAATAATAAGAGAGAACGAAGGAAATCGTTGTTGCTGCAATATTGCTGTGAAGACATTTTACTAACCAGTTACTATGTCAAGTAAATTTGAAAGAGTAGAAGAATAAAAAAATCCCTGTTAAGAACAGCTTACTGAAAAACTTACTTTGTCTTTGTCTTTTTCTTTTAATCTTACTTTTTAAGAACTTAACATAAATATAAATTTATAAAGTATTTACCTTCTGCATCATACAGGCAAACTTTTTTAACACCTATAGCGGAAAGCCACTGCAAAAGTTGGATAACATTTGAAGTGCGACGAGCTTCTTCACTGTCCACAACAATTGCCAGGTATCGTACTCTGCCTATATTTAAGGCTTTGTACCTCTCAAATAATCCATAATATATAAGATAGCCCTCGATTGCTTGAAATATCCCACGGATAAAGTAGCCGATGCTGACAATGATATGTACGATATGCCATATTACAAGAAGAAAAATATTGCCATTCTGCATAATATTTTAGACCCATGTCAGTTTCACATATATGCAAGTCTTGGTTGCTTGCAACCAACTCACAAATTAATTCAATCAGGTCAGAATTCATTTTCAAGCCAAGAAATGGTTAAGAAAATTTAGTTTAAAAATCTGTCATTGGGATTGCTTCAGTGATCTAATTACTTGAGATAAAACAAACATGCTGAATTCTTAATGAATAGCATGACCAAAATAAATATGAAACGGAGGAAAGAGATTCTTTGTGCAGTTTCAGTGTCAACAGGATAGCGACAGAAATTATTATCCTCTTGCAAGCCATTATAAGAAATGGAATCCACACAACTGAACAGAATCGAAAAAGAAAATAATATTACTGTATTTATATAAAATAGATAGATTTCCAAACAGGATGGAGATCCAAATAGACAGTATTTTGGAAGCTGAAAACATTTAATAGCTGAAATTGGGAGTTATTAAGAAACTTGCATAAATATCTCAATGAGCTAAGGAGGTGGGAGATGGTAGCATCCCTAAACTACAGATATTCTTCGTGACAGATAATTTCATTTACTTTCCTAAAACTAGTAGGAAGGTTTCCATAGTCAAGATAACTTGGAACATGATTAAATTGATTATAAAGACAACATGAGAGAAAAACACCAGAAGAATCTTATTCGTAGCTTTTGAAACAAATATTTGCTAGATCATTTTAGCCCTTGAGTCACACATGATAAAATTAAAAAATTTAGAGCCTCAACGGAGAGAAGTAACGAGTTTATGATTTCGTTTTTTTTTTTTTAATTAGATTTGTGGTTGTATTGTTATGTCTTCATTCTTGAGAATGATGGCAAATAGCCTAAAATGAAACTCAGTTCCAACAGAAAGAAAGAAAGAAAGAAAAATACCTGGCCTGGTAGAATCTATAACAAGAATATCGCGTATATTCATAAATGAAATAAGTACATTTGTCCAACAAAAAGAAACAAACAAGTAATAATTACCTGTATGGTACGCATTAATAACCATTTAGCACCATTCCATTCCATTCATTTTAGTGCAAATTCCATTACACACAACAGTTCAAATGCACGCAAAGAGTAACACAGAGTTATGCACACAAAGAGCACTTACAGCCTGAAAAATCCGGCGAGAAACCTTCTGGAACTCCTCTCCCAGATCCATTATTCTGCCAAAAGAGCATTTACTGAAATTACAAGCAAAAAAAGAGAGAGAGAGAGGATTATAATCTTACAGTGATTCCAGCAAGAGGGCATTCTTGATAACGCGGGAAACATCAGGTTTCAACTTCATTGATCTGAAAACAATCAAAAGAGGCAAACACACCCTCAAAATTCAATCGCGCCAACATAAATTGTCCAACTATATGTGTTCATGTAATTACCCAAAATAAAAAATTGATCTGTCAAATAAAAATAAAAATAAAATTGAGAAATAGGATCGAATTAACAGAAAATTCATACCGGAATTTGGGACCTTGTATGCGAGGGAATAATAAACTCACTCCACCACCAGTAATGCTACTGGATTGGATGATCGTGTATTTATGTTCTGAATTTGACTAAAATAATACGAAAATTCCCCTTGGGGTTTCTGGAAACTAACAATTGATCCCTATCTATTTGAAGATATTACATTGCACCCCCATGTAATTTATCAGTCGGAGGAAAGACACGATTTGCGAGACTAGGGTTTGGAGGGAGAGAGAGATAAACTGAGTAACTCGCTCGAATTGAAAAATTGAAGGGGTAGTCTTCTGAAGGCCAATAGTATAAGGGGGTGATTTGATGCCTAAGCTAAAAGTTTTTCTGTATTATTATTTTTCATTTTTTGCTCATATGAGATTATATATTGTCCACAAAATTTAAATTTGAGGTCACTTTCTTCTTCTCCAGAAATTTCTTTGTGATCACTTTTTTAGGATACAAATATGAACGTTGAGTCTTATCTTCGAGATTGCGATTGCAAGAAAAACATAAATTAAACAAATTTCATCATTTTCACAATTGACCCATACAATTTATCTCAAAACCGATCATACCATAGTTTAACGATTTGTTGTATATTAATACCATAAAAATTCTATTTTTCTTGATTCGATAGATCGATTTGATAATACATCAGTGACGAATCTAGAATTTCTTAACAGCGGGTGCACAATTTACACTACATAACTTCATACTAAAAAATTCGTAACGCAATTACATTACAATGCATAACTTCGAATACAATTGTTTAGGGAAAAACAATACAAATATTCGAATTAAATTTGTACCCTACGCGCTTTAATACTTTGAAAACGTTTAATAACATCATAATTCGTTACTTTCCTAAGCAAATCTTTTTCAACATTACAAAACAATCATTCAAAAATTGATCACAAATCTTGTTTCGTAAATTGTTCTTGACATAAACTGAAGATAAACTGTCAGATTAGTGATGCATTTATTTTATTTTGAAATAACTGAAGATAAACTGTCAGATTAGTGATGCATCACCTGTTAAGCTATGTAGGGATTGTTCGATTTCCCAGCAAGCCATAATTGCTTCCATAGCATGAACAAGGACGTGCTGTTACATTATCATATACGAACTTTAAACATGATATTTTTGCATTATATATACATGTTCATCAGGAGGTTCTTGATTTCAAATTAAATAAATCTAAAGCTTTCCATTTCATGAGTTGTGTAAATGCGTATTCATCCTGCAACTATATATCGAAACAATCATAATGAGGTTCTGTAAGAATATGGATTAATGTAACATATAAATACTTAATAATATAATGATCAATATTATAATATATGGTATAAAGTATAGAACTCTAAATAATATGTAGAATTCCATAATATAAGTATACCATTAAATGATGGGCATAATGGTAATATCTTATATATCAATAGGTGTAGTCCCTAAATGAAGTGCCCCTTGGATTCCTATATAAAGGCCTATCCATCAAGCCTATGAATCACTAGTTATTTTTCATTCTCATTCAGTCAAAATTCTTCCTAAGTACTTGAAGAACAAAGAGACTAAAAAGGCACTCATCATTTAGAAGATCTACTCTTCCTAAATCAAAGACTATCTTCATATCTTCATCAAGAACAAGAACAAGAACAATTATGGAATCTCAAGGTATACGCTTCCGTCTTCTTCGTCTTCTTCTCTTCTTAATCTAGTTATGAGTCGGTTCATGGTTTGATGGATCGTTTTTGTTCCAACAATTGGTATCAGAGCCTACTCATATACTAGATTGAGTTTAAAATTCTTATAAAGCCTTATGCTTTAATTCTTGTATGATTTCATTTAGTTTTTGTTCTTGTTCATGATACTCATCTTGTCTAAGAGTATTATATTCATAAACTTCATTCTATTTCTGATTTTGGTTTACTCAAGGCTTTCAATTCTTAATGTAAGATTATCCTATTTTGGACATAGCCACCATCATTTGATGCGTTGTGAGTTTGTTCAAATGTATAGCCACACATTTAAAAATGTGATGTGAGTATAAGGATCTACTTGCTTTGGTTGAATAATTATTCACCATTAAGTTAAGAATTGATAGTCTAAAGGGTATTGGATGTTATGTCTCGTTGTCCTGGCAAAGGGCTCGGCGCCCTCCGGGGGCGCGGGCCTAGCCGACATGTAGACTGGTATCGGACCACAAAGGGGGGTGCGGGGGGCGTAGCTCCCCGCGGTATGGTATGACTCTCTTTATTTGGTTGAAAACTGTTCATAAAATGGTTCAAAACTGTTCATAAAAGGGTGTTAAAAATGGTGACTTTTCGTCAAATCTCGCACTGGGCACACGGGCGGTCGCCCATCTTGATCTCGCGGCCGCCCATGTGTACGGAACTTCAATGCTCGTGAAATGCAGCTTGGGCGGTCGCCCATCTTGACTGGGCGGTCGCCCATGTGTACAGCCGACTTCAAAATTTGTGGAATTGAAGCTTGGGCGGTCGCCCACCTCGACTCGCGCGGCCGCCCACGTGCGTAAGCTTCAATGTTTATAGAACCGCAATTTTTGGTCATTCATACCCTTTTGGTCTTTTGTGATAATTTGTTAGTAAATTATAGTATCTGGACACCAGTCGCGCTTCGGCGGTTCTTAGAGTTATCGAACATTAAGAATGGACGGTGAACATACCAAAAGTGTCGAATTGGACCAAACGAGTAAAGTCCAATTACAGACGGCCTTGGTCTCCAAGTTCCCAATATGGCTGGCCCAATCAGAACAAGGCCCAAAGCCCATCCCTTATATCGCCGACTAATTCCTATGGTCCGACCTATCGTGTCCCGACCTGACTTAGTCCGATCTCATGATCCATATCACAATTCGGGTACGAACCATGCTCTACCCGACAGTCAGGTCGACCATTCCACGAGTGGCGACCTCGACCTAAATCAGCAAGTGACGACCTGACACTTGCCAGCTTATTTGGTTAATCAATGCGCACAACTGCATCCCTACAAATCAGGGACCGTTATAAACACGTGCCCACGACCAAGTAACTGCCGCTATAATCTCGGAGGACATGCTGCCTCCCCAAAAATACATCACTCTTGCCTATAAATACTTCATCACTACCAAACGGTGAAAGGTAACTGCCATTTTGTATTCTGAGTTCATTATTCAATACATTTTGAGCTATATACAACCAAGTTATCTTACTCTTCACGCCCGAGCGTCTTCGCCGAGACACATCCGCTAGTCGTGGGTTCTGCTTTTCGGTGTCAAGAAGCCGAGTGATCGCCCGCCACGTGGAGGAAGATTGATAAGCACATTTCCCGCAGATCGCTTGGTTCCATTGCCGGGAAACGTGCTTTAAACTTGACCTCGAAAACTCCATCAACCTGCAACGATGGTGACTTCAGAAGGACACGTATCCGAGGCTTCACTTGGGCATGACGAAGTGAACAACAACAACAATACAAACGTTGGAAATGCATATTTGCCTCCTCCTCCCCCTCCTCAACGACATCATGCTAGGGCGACACGCTCTAACAGCGCGGCCGATGGGATGGCGTGGGATTCGCTGCATGCAAGGAGAGAAAAGCGTCCCATGGAAGGACAGGAGCTCCACCTCACCCAAAACGCATAACCGGGCGCGAATGTGGGGAGCAAAGGTGTCCCTCCACTAATCCCATGAGCAAGAAAGAAATGATGTTGGAGCGAGCCTGTGTTCGGGCCGACTTGATAGCCATGGAGGAGGCGTAATGTGCCGACATACGCCCGAGAGAGCTGCACCTCGCCGTGTTTCTAATGGGCAACATGTGCCAGAGTGCTAGGCCAAATGAAGGTGTGGGGAAGAATGGCGAGGACAGATAGTTCAGCCGAGCTCCTACCATTGTTCATGTGCCGAGTAATGATTTAAGGGCTAGCCTCACTGTAAACAGAGCAGGAGGCTCAATCTCGATTTGAGGACTCCTTGCTAACGGCCAACAAACAGCATGTCTCTCCAAACGCGAACGCAGAGATCAGATCCCATAGAGACAGGAATGGGCATAGGTCGCCCGCGAGAGGGGAAAGGCGCAGTCGCCACATGGAGATCACAGCGCAGTCGCCGTTCGTCGCCGAGAGGCGCAGTCGCCTCAAAGAAGTAATGCATAGATCTCCAATAAGATCGAAAGGACCAATTCTCACAGGGACGTAAGGAGTAGGCAGGCGGTGACTCCCGTAAGTGAGGGCCGAGGTCCAACGCCGCTTCCCCTCCAGGAGATGAGAGACCCGATGCCGTAGAATGGTTGTTGATGAAAAAGAAATTTGAGCAACGGGAGGAGGAGTAAGAAGAAGGATGCCGGAAAGGTCGAACGAATTGATTTTGCTCTTCGACCTTTATCCAAAGAAATCGAGATAGTCGACCTCCTCCTACTTTCAGTTGCCTCTTCGGAGAAGTACTGGGTCGACAAATGCCAGGAGCCACATAGCACATCCGGAAGCCACTATGTGTTTTGTCGCCAATGAGGATGACAACATGTGCAAAGCTCTCCTAAGCACACTTACCGGGGCAGCCTTAACTTGGTTCAATGGTTTGGCCGCCGGGTAGTATCACCACTTGGGGCATGTTTCGAACAAAATTCTTAGACCGCTTCTCGACTGCAGGAGCTCGGAAGATAACCGTCATCGATCCGAATAACTTGGTGCAGTGGTAAGAATGAAAGCTCGATGAGCTATTTCACCAAGTTCAAAGAGATGGTTGATAAGATAGAGGAAGACCTCACGAGACATGTGGAGGTAATCAATTGCTTCCGGGCGGTATTTCCTCGAAGACATGGACTACGAGCTCACAGCCCGAACGGTCACAACTCGACAAGAGTTGTTTGAAAAGGTATATAATGTCGCTCCGTCGAGGAAAGAAAAGAAAAGAAGAAGGGAAAGAGCCCCAAGGTTGAAGTCACCGATGATAAAAAGGACTCCAACAAGAACGGGGAACAATAAAAATGGAAAGAAATGTAACTAGAGGCAACAGAGAAGGTGCCCGAAGCTTTCACTCCTCACGGTGAGTCGAACCGAGATTTTGAATGCCGTCGAACCGGCTCCTCCAGCCCCAATGAATCCAGCAACAAGTTCAGAGGGACAACGGAAGTACCGCGACTACCACAAAGACACCGGTCATCTCACGCAGGATTGCTTGGGATTAAAGCGTATCATCCAGAGAATGGTCGACTGTGGAGACTCGAAGCTTATGTGAAGAGACCTCAAGCCGGGGGAGGCGAGCACCACAGTGGGCAACAAGGACCTAGGCAGCCTAGACCGAACCCGGGAGTCATCATCGAACAAGCGAGCAACACGGCCATCAAGCACAAGATATTCCACTCAATAAGGCCCCACATGTGCCTCCAAGGAGAGAAGTAAGAGATGAGGCGATCGCCTTCTACCCCCACGAATTGGCAACTAATATGGCGGCTAGGGAGCAAGTTCTCGTCATCCTGTGTCTCATTGATGGATGTACGACGAGCGTACTCTTAGTCGACACCTGGGCCTCGTAAGGATATTTTGTTTTACAAAACTTTCAAGGAGATGGGACTTAATGATGAACAATTGGAGAGATATGATGGCAGGTTGGAGGGCTTCACCAACCACCGAGTTGATGCTAAAGGCCGATAGCGCTCGACGTCGACCTAGGCCAGCACTCCCTCGTGGTTGTCTCGAAGGTACAATTTATCGTAATTGATGTAAATAGTGACTACGCCGCCATACTTGGAATTCCCGGACAAAAATCGCTCTTGGAATGGTAGCATCAATTCCTCACCAAATAGTAAAGTTCCCCACACCTCGCCGGAGTGGGTTGCGTACAAGGCACACCTCGTGCTTATCTCGGGATCATGTTCTAAGAGAAAGAAAGAAAAGGGAGCTAGAGATTGAGACCGCCGATGGTTACTTGAAGCCGTCTCGCCGCTCACCAAAACTACCCGACCGTCAACAATCACCGACGTGGTAGAGTCGACCTATCGCTCAAATGACGAGGTCATGCTTGAGTCGACACGTCACTCTAACACCACCGAGGTCGATTCGTATGTAGTTATGGTCGATCAAGTCGTCATAGGAGACCTATGCCTCCGCATAGACAATAACTCTGGGGCCACTACCAAGAAGGTTGCACAAGCTTCGATGATATGATACCGAGGAGGCTCCACACTGGGAGCCGAGGAAAGACAAAAGGTCGTGGAAATCATAGTAGAGACTCTACAATTCGTAGATGGACCGAGCTAGAAGTCGTGGATGAGCTAGAGTCAAGAATCACCAACCCTTCTTACCCCGACCAAAAAATTCAGATTGGGAAGCAAGCCTATCGCTGAGGAGCGAGCGGAAATCATCGAGCTACTCAAGGAAAGTAATGATGTCTTTGCATGGAGGGTAGAAGACATGAGGGGAATCAAGGAGGAGGTCGCTGTTCACAGACTGGAAGTCAACCCGACCATAAAGCCTAGACCCCAAAAGTTGAGAAGTTTTGCTCACGACAAGGAAGAGGCTATCAAAGCAGAGGTACAAAAACTTTTGAGTGCAGGTATAATCAAAGAGGCCACTCATACAACGTGGTTGGCCAATGTGGTCATGGTGAAGAAATCGAATGGCAAGTGGCGGATGTGTGTCGACTTCACCACTCTGAACCTTGCATGCCCAAAAGACAGCTATCCCCTTCCAAGGATAGACAAGCTAGTTGATTCCATTGGCGGTCACTCCACCCTCGCTCTCGACGCTTATTCGGGATACCACCAGATCAAGATGCATGAGGACGACATAGTCAAGACGGCATTTCAGTACCTGAGGCATCTACCGCTACAATATGATGCCTTTGATTGAAGAATGCAGAGCGACCTATCGAGGATGGTGAACAAAGTCTTTGCCTCACGTATTGGTCGAAATATGGAGGCTTACGTTGACGACATGGTCATTAAAACTAAGACCGGGAGTCACGTGGTCGACCTAAAGGAGACATTCGCCAATTTACGAGCAAACGACATGAAGCTCAACCCCAAAGAAATGTGTGTTTGGAGTGGCACTGCAAGTTCTCGGGATTCATGGTATCTCAAAGGGGCATAGAAGCTAATCAAGAGAAGATAAAGGCTTTAGTCGACATGAAGGCTCCCACCAAGTCAAAGAGATGCAAATGACTTAACTAAGAGTAGCAGCTCTGGTCGTTTCATATCAAAGTCAAGAAACGGTCTCTCCCCTTCTTCAAAGCATTGAGGGGGGCGAAAAGTTTTGAATGGACGACCGAATGTCATTCGTCGTTCCAACAGCTAAAGGACTACCTCGCTACTCCACCCCTGCTAAGTAGCCCGACCACTGGAGAGACTTTGTTTGTATATCTATCTGTGGGAGACAAGTCGGTTGCAGCAGTGTTGATTAGAGAAGATGAGGGGCTTCAGAAGCCTGTGTACTATATCAAAGCAAAGCTTTATCGATGTGGAAAGTAGGTATTACAACGCTGAGAAGGTCGCCTATGCTCTAGTCGTGGCTTCAAGGAAGCTGCGAGCTTATTTTCTAGCTCATCCAATCGTGGTTCTTACTAATGCACCTTTGAGAAAGATATTGCACAAGCCTGAGAGTTCGTGTCGATCGCTTCAATTGGTCAATTGCCCTCACCGAATTTGACATTGACTATCGACCTCGAAAGGCGTTGAAGGCTCAAGCTCTAGCTGACTTCTTGGTCGCGCTTACGTTCACCAAGGAAGACAACGAGCAACGAGTTCCTAAAGAAAAAGCTAATGGGAAAGAACCAGAGTCCCAGGTCATCATTAGCCTACCCGACAATTGTTGGAAGGTCTATTCAGACGGGTCAGCGACCAAGAATAGCAGTGGAGCCGGAATAGTGTTGATTGAGCCGAAACCGGGACCGTGTATGAGGAATCACTAAGGTTCAAGTTTGATGCTTCCAATAACCAGCCGAATACGAGGCCTTGATTGCAGCCTATTGAGTACGCCAAGTGCTTCTGAGCAACTAAGATCATGGCTTACCGTGACTCACAATTGATAGTCAACCAGGTCAGAGGCGAGTACGAAGTGCTTAGTTCTACTCTCATCAAATACTGCGACCTGGTGAAGGAGCTAATAAAGGACTTAGAATTCTGGGAGATTCAAAGGATTGGAAGAGAAGATAACGAGCTGGCTGATCTCCTTTCGAAACTGGCTACTTCAGATGAGCCACATGGCGAGCCCATCTCCTTCCTCGAAAATCCAAACATGAGAGGGTAAAAATTCAGTGCATAGATGATCCCTCAAGAAATTGGACTCAGGAGAAGTGTTGGATCGAGAAAATGAAGGCATATTTAGAGAATGGAGAGCTGCCAGATGACGAGAAGAAGGCTCGAGCTATCAAAAAGAAAGCTCCAAGGTATGTCATTCAAGGAGGCGACCTATTCAGAAGATCTTATACTCGACCATTATTAAAGTGCATCCACCCTCAAGAGGTCGCCACATTGATACATGAAGTGCATAGTGGAATTTGCGGTGGACACCCGGGGCCAGACCTTACGACAAGTTAATCACTTTGGGATATTATCGGCCACACATGAGAGCCGACACCCACAACTTTGTTCAAGAATGTGATCAATGCCAAAGGTTTGCCAACTTACCTCATGTGCCAACAACCGAGCGTACTCCGCATCGCAGCTTGGCCATTCGACATGTGGGGTGTCGACTTGATTGGACCCTTCCCTCCCGCCCGAGGAAATTGCAAGTATGTGATCGTTGCCATAGATTACTTCACAAAATGGGTTGAGGCCAAACCGTTAGCTCGCATCACGAGGAAAATGCTATCAACTTTATTCACGACTTCATTTGGTGTCGATTTGGGTTTCCTCGAGCCATAGTATTCGACAACGGGACAGCTTCTCCCAAACTTTCGGCGTAGATGAAGCGAGTTGGAATCAAACATTGGAAATCTTCTCGTCGCCTATCCTCAAGGAAACGGGCAAGTCAAGCAAAGAAATAAACTTGTTCTATCTTCGCTCAAGACCGGGCTCGTAGGTCGACGAAACAATTGGTTGGACGAACTCCCCCTTGCTCTTTGGGCGGTTCGTGCAACCACTGGGGCCTACGGGGAAACCCCTTTTGCTCTCACATATGGGTCGAGGCCACGGCACCCGCCGAGCTCGCATTCCCTACCGCTAGAGTGACTTTCTTTAATCAGAGCAAAATGATACCAAATGCATTGATCGACCTGGATCCGATCGACGAGAAGCGAGAAACAAATTACCTCCGAATGGTCAACTACAAACAACCGAACTAAAAGTTACCATGACAAGAGGGTCAAAGCAAGGTCGTTCCAAGTTGGGGATTACGTATTGAGAAAGATTGAGGCAACGGGCAGAAGGACCCAGCAGAATAAACTATCTCCTAATTGGGAAGGTCCATATGTGGTTACTCGAGTCGTCAAAGAAGGAACCTACATGATAGCTCATCCCGGAGGTGACGAGTTGAAACATCCTTGGCATGCTACTCACCTCATCAAATACTACTTCTAGTTTTCAATTTCAAAGTTCAAGTTTGTGTTAAAGCTAGTTTCGAATTGATGTAAGCATGATTCCTACTTCAATGAAAGGAGCAATTTATTCGATCAAACATAGTGTTACGTTAATATCAACAAGCTCGACTCTTAGTCAGCTTCGTTCTAACAAGCTCGATTCTTAATCAGCTTTGTTTATTTAACAAGTCCGACTCTTAGTCGACTTTGTTCTAATGAGCTCGACTCTTAGTCAGTTCATCTTAACTCGACTCTTAGTCGGGCTCATCTTAGCTCGACTCTTAGTCGCCTTCACCCTAATAGGCTCGACTCTTAGTCGCCTTCGTTCTAACAAGCTCGATTCTAAATCGCCTTGTTCACTTAACAAGTCCGACTCTTAGTCGACTTCGTTCCAACTAACTCGATTCTTAATCAGTTCAAATGGTATGAACAGGTTCGACTTATGATCAATCTCGTTCACAAAAAAGTTAATCAAGTCTGAGGTCGACTAAACCAACAAGATCAAGTCGCCTCTAGGCTCAAATTGACTCATTTATATTATCTACATCTAGCTCGACATATAATACGGAATGAAAAACATACAACATTCTGAAAACAAAAGTCAGCTATGATAGAGAAGTCTCCCAAAACGGGCTAAGACTTGGACAAAATTAACTTACAAAAATATTTTGCCTCCCAAAAAACTGGGCCAAGGCATTCGAATAATGTTAAAGCAAAAAACAAAAATATTGTTTGGAACTTGTTCATTACAAATCCAACTAAACAATTCAGGAGTCCTGGCCGACATCAGCTTGGTCGTCAGTAGCAGCTCGACCCTCTTCCTCTCCTTGTTGCTGAGGGTCTAAAGGTTTACCCGACTCTGAATAAACTTGTTCATCTACTGTCTCCATGGCTTCAGCATCGTCAAGTTCCGCCAAGACCACATCAAAATTTCTATCAAGGACAGGGGGAGCTTCCCACTTCTCACAATGATCTTCTTCATCTTCCTGGGCAATAAAGGCCAAGTCGTTCTCAAGATAGGGAACAAGCGAATGACCTTGGCGAGCTGCCATGTCGTACTGAGACTCAGAAAACCAACGAGCTAATTGCTCGATGGTAACTGTAGCTGAGGGATCCACCAGTGCTCGACGGGCCATGTGCCTTTTCCCAACCTCGAGAAAGTCTTGTGCCCTAGCCACGATGGCATCATAATACTCATCCCCTGCCTTGAACTTCTCAATCGCAGCCTTCGTAGGCCTCCTTAGTAGTTTTATCGATGGCAGCCTTGTGGTCTTTCTGGCTCTTCTCTCTCTCAAGTCGATGCTGTTCATGCAACTCGAGCAAGAAGGCATCTTTCTCCTTTAAAAGTTTATTAATAGTGGCCAGCTCAGTCTTGGCCTTCCCCAGTTCTTTCTTCTCAGTATCCCTCTCAGCCTCCACTTCCTTGAGTTTGGACTCTGCAGCCTCCAGGTCGGACAAAGCCTTGGTCTTCACCGCTTCGTTGGCTTCACACGAATTGTCCAAGTCGTTATACTTCTCTTTCCATTCCGCAAGCTCTTGAGCCTTTTTGGAATAATCACGAAGGGCTTGTCTCTCCCTCTCAATGGAGGCCCTCCAAGAGCTCTTGGCTTGCTCAATCATTGTAAGATTCTGCATTTCAAAGAAACAGAAGAAGTGTTAGCTCGTAATTTGAGTGGATCGAGTAAGGGGATAAGCAACTACAAGCCATGAAAGAGAAAATGACAAGTTACCTCACTATGAGCCATCCCAAGACGAGCGTAAAATTCCTCGGGGGTGATCCCCTTGTCAGCGAAGTAAGCTAGGAGATCGACATCTACTGCCCTCCTAACAATCACTTGGCCCAGGCTCATGTCGGGATAGCGACGGCTCAAGCTGTTAAACCCTTCCAGCGGAGGAACATCACTTAGCCTCTTCATCTTTTCATCCAGAGACTCCTTACTGGGAGGAGAGAAGGCTGGTGGAGGCAATTGACTCGAAGACACAGACTTTCCCTTCTCAGATCGGGATCTCTTCTTCGAGCTTATAGGACGATCGTCCTCATCTTCCTCCATATCATCTTCATCAACATTGACGACCAGTAAAGGGCTAACCCCCACCATCCCAGCTCCAGAGGTCTCCATATTGGCGTCTTGATTTGGGTCGGAGCTCGACTCTGCCCCGACCGACCTGCTGGAATCATCACCTCCTTCATCGGGCATCATCGGGATTGGGTGCCGCTTAGCAAAGGGTCTTCCACTCGACCTCTTCCATCGGGATCATTCCAAATGGACATCCTTCGGGAGCAAATTGTTCCTAGTAGCAGCCTTTCTCTCTCTCGTCGCCTTAGCATTGGCACTCATGAGCCCTCTTCGCTTTCCTCTTATCAGAAACCCCAACAATACGCACCATATTCGCTTCTTGTTCGGGAGTTAAAACTACACGACATCAAATCAAGTGTTAGCTCGGCAATTCAAAACAGTTCTACAAGTAAACCATTGACGAGGTAATTGATACAATTCAAAGCAGTTCTATGTACGAATTGAATAACTCTACATACGAGCAGGCAATTTGATAGAGTTGCAATTCGAAATAGTTCTATGTACGAGCTAACTAAGTTCTACATACGAGCAAACAACGGACAATCTAAGAGTTGTATGTGCAGCTACAAATAACACTATGTGCCAATGATAAGTTATGCAAAATAACAATGGACGAGCTAATGAATACAGGTCAAATAAATCCTTACCACCAACATGCTCTCCGTGGTCTTTGCAGTAATTTTCATTCTTCTGACAAAATTGACAGTTCTCCTTCAACCTACCTAAGGAGTGAGTAACCCACCGATATACCGGCCTCTCAATACAGAACAAGGGGTTCTACCACTCCATCACTGTGCATCATCCCGGCTGGATGTAGTTATACTTGGTCGTCCCTAACACCTCCCAGCTAATGGGCCCTTTCGCGACCAACGCGCACAACTTCCTATACAAGGTTTGGTGCCATGGAGGCTCCCAGTAATTTTCCTCGTCAATGGTGTCAGACTCGCTATTTGGCAAGGGGAACTCCCATCCCAGCCTACTCTCTACAACTACCACATAGGAATTCCAGCTGCTATGCTTGTTGGGAAGGTTGGCAAACAATTTTGGAGAATTGGGTTTGGAAGGAGTACTAATCCCCCAATCCGCCTTGTCGAGCTTTGGAGCGAAAAATTCCTTGAAGACTCTCTATGCAAGGTTCATGGCCTAGAAACCTACATACCATGGCAAAGCACACTAGTACTCTGCAAGTGTTTGGCCCCAGTCAAGGGGAAGAGCATCCACGCACTCCTTAAACTCATTGATAAATGGATCTAAGGGCAATCTCAACCCCGCCTCAAACCGTCCATAAAAGAAAGCCACCCTAGTGGCATCGTAGTGAAGCCGGTAATGAACTTGGCCATAAAGTCCGCCTTACTAAGGATGGTTATCCTATAATCCAATCTACTTACTTCACGTAAATCATAAACCATGTTGTATCGGGACTCCATGTTTTTCTTTCCTCGAAGAGGCCTATCGGGTATATATCCTCTCTCGTTCTTCCCCGGCACAACGAGGAGCCAAACTCATCCACAATTCGGGGCCGAAGAGGTCGAAGCAAAGCATTTCCTTCCCGAGTTGTCATATCTCGTACAAGAAGAAGGAGAAACAGGGAGTCGGGCCCTATGATCACATTCAACGACCTACCTAAGGGCGACCTAAACTCCCCGGAAAACCTATTCTGTCCTAAGGAAAGAAGGTTTATGGACATCCCTAACATAAAACAAGGTGATATGGTCAAGCCTTCATGGAATAAATGAAAAGCGACAATAACTGAGTCAGTCAATCACCACATTCTCAATTTCTCCTACAATGGGCAGCCCTATCTCAGTGTAATTCAACCCCCAACTAGTCAAAATGGAGGCGCACTCATCTAAGGACATCACTCTCCACTCACCGTTCACATTCTTGCATGCCCTACGGTTGACAGTGCAGTAGCCATACCAAGCTCCTGGTTCACTACTAAAGGTCCTAGCCATGGCGGAATTAAACACAAAGCAGAAAGTAAAGCCCTAAAACAAATATACAAGGGAAATACCTTAATTGATTGAAGAAATGGAGTTCGTTGCTGAAGCCGAGAACTGAGTTTAAGTTCTACTGCAATTCCTTGATTATCGCCGGAGAAGAGGAGTTTGAAAACGGTAAGAATTTGGATTGGAAAGAAAGACTGAGTATTTCTATTTTCCTAAATTTGGAAGGGGAAAAGAAAATAGAAATTAATTTTCCAAAATTAAAAACTGAAGCGGTTTCCGAGAAGGAGTACCAAGAGTCAGAATTGCAATCATTAGCAAATCCGGCGCTCCTTCATCTCCAACCGTTCATCGCCAACAATCAGGATGTTGCCACGCCATCATGGTCGACCTACTTCAAAGACTAGCATCGACCTGCGAGTAAAGCAATTTTCGCCAAAGAAATCTTCTTAACTTCCAAGTCGACGAAGTCAACTCGAAAGTTGGGGGCCACTGAACATACCAAAAGTGTCGAATTGGACCAAACGAGTAAAGTCCAATTACAGACGGCCTTGGTCTCCAAGTTCCCAATATGGCTGGCCCAATCAGAACAAGGCCCAAAGCCCATCCCTTATATCAGTCGACTAATTCCATGGTCCGACCTATCAGGTCCCGACCTGACTTAGTCCGATCTCATGATCCATATCACAATTCGGGTACGAACCATGCTCTACCCGACAGTCAGGTCGACCATTCCACGAGTGGCGACCTCGACCTAAATCAGCAAGTGACGACCTGACACTTGCCAGCTTATTTGGTTAATCAATGCGCACAACTGCATCCCTACAAATCAGGGACCGTTATAAACACGTGCCCACGACCAAGTAACTGCCGCTATAATCTCGGAGGACATGCTGCCTCCCCAAAAATACATCACTCTTGCCTATAAATACTTCATCACTACCAAACGGTGAAAGGTAACTGCCATTTTGTATTCTGAGTTCATTATTCAATACATTTTGAGCTATATACAACTGTTATCTTACTCTCACGCCCGAGTGTCTTCGCCGGAGACACATCCGGCTAGTCGTGGGTTCTGTTTTCAGGTCAAGAAGCCAGGTGATCAGTCCTGCCACGTGGAGGAAGATTGATAAGCACATTTCCTGCAGCATCAGACGGGTAGAACAAAAGGATACTATCTTTTAATGATAAATTTCACTTATTTATTTACCCTTTAAATTTTCAGAAATAACCTTTAGGCCTTTTATTTCCGATTAATTATATCCTTAACATTTTTGGATATAATTAACATGCTTGTTTCCCAAAGGAGACCTTGTTGATTAAATTCAAACTTGTTAAAAGATGAATGTAAATATTGATATGTGATAACATGCTTGTTTCCCAAAGGAGACCTTGTTGTTGACTAAGTATTTACATTCATGGGGTAATAATTGAACTAAACTTTTGGTCATTTTAAATGCTGTGAACCATTCCAAAGGAAGGCGGGTGTTTAAAGTGAATTGTTTATATTCTTTATTGCCGGGGAACAAATACCTTAAATTTTAGGACATTTTTTATACTTGATCCGGCCCAAAGGAAGGCAAGTATTTAAAGTGTATTGTTTGAGCTATTTGTTTACCCTAAGATAAATCAAATTATGAGTCAATTCGCAATCCAAAGATTAGTCTTGATGTCATGTTGATTATCTTTTATTATGATGGAATTCATTTTGATATAATTAATCATTGTGTAGTTTCTTATATATGTTTTGTTTCATTCTTTTGTTCTCTTCATTCGTATTTGATCAAGGCTTCATCCGTTACTACCGCCTTAAACTCAATACCTTTGCTAATCTGGGACAAACTTTAAAACTTGGAAAAACAAGATTATTATGGTCTTAGGCCGTTTGGACCTTGACCTCGCATTAAGAGAACAAGCTCCCGCCCTCTAAGCGATAAAAGCACCGCGGAAGACCGCTTGAGTTCAGAGAGGTGGAAGCGTTCTAATCGCGTCGGCCTAAGCATTATAAAGAATGCAGTCCTGAGACATTTTTGAACAATGTCTCCGAGGATAATGGAGCTAAAGGCTTTTTGGATGCTCCTAGAGGAACGCTTTGCAAAAAGCGATAAATCCAAACAAGTGCTACCTTAAGGAAGCTTGTTTCCATGAGGTATAAGAGGCACCGGAAGCATAAGGGAATATATAATGGAAATGTTTCATCTATCTTCTAAATTAAAGGCACTCAAGTTAGACCTTTCGGAAGACTTGCTTGTACATTTGGCTTTAATTTCTCTTCCTCATCAATTCGGTCATTTTGAAACGACCTATAACTCACAAAAGGACAAGTGGAATATCAATGAATTGATTTCACATGTGACAGAGGAAGAGGATAGATTGAAACAATCTAAACCCGAAAGTGCTCATTATGCATCTACCTCTTCTCGTGGGATAAAGAGAAAAGGTAAGGAGATTGCGGTTGCATCAAAGAAGCCTAAGGGATCATCAAATGATCAAAAGGTGAAAAAGTGCTTCTTTGCAAGTGACCCCACTCACATGAAGCCCGATCGCCTAAGTATCGCCAATGGCGAATTAAGAAAGGTATGTCATTTAGCTTTGTTTGTACTCAAGCTAATTTAGTTTCAATTCCTTCGTATACATGGTGGTTAGACTCCGGTGCAACTACTCACATAAGTTCATGTATGCAGGGGTTGCTCGAACTACCGAACGCCCAATAAAGGTGAAAGATTCATCTACATGGGAGCCGGAAAGCCGGTAGAGGTGGAGGGCATAGGGACTTTTAGATTATGTCTTAGTATCGGATATTATTTAGTTTTGAATAATGCATTTATTATTCCATCCTTTAGACGGAATTTAATTTCCGTCACTACATTAGATCGGGAAGGTTATTCCCGTATCTTCGGTAATAATAAATGCAATTTATATTTTGATTCAAAGCTTTTTGGTACTAGTTCTTTATCTTACATTGATAATCTATATTTACTTGACACAGTCAATTCATTAAATGAGTCCCAAAATAATGAAACTAACTCTCGAGGCACAAAACGAAAGTTTTCAAGTAAAAACTCTTATACTTTGTGGCATAGGCGTTTGGGTCATATCTCCAAAAGGAGAATTGACAAGCTTGTGTCCGAGTGAATATTACATAAGCTTCGATACTCCGGAAAATAACTTTTGTAGTGAATGCCTTAAAGGAAAATTCACGAATAGTACAAAAAAAAATGAATCCTTGAGAGCTACAAAAGTCTTAGAACTAATTCATACGGACATATGTGGAACGTTCCCTACCCCCTTCATGGAACGGACAAACATATTTTATTACGTTCATAGATGACTTCTCTCGTTATGGATACATTTATTTACTTCATGAAAAGTCTCAATCATTGGACGTTTTCAAGTCTTTTAAAGCCGAAGTTGAAAATCAACTTGAAAAGACTATTAAGAACGTTAGATCCGATCGTGGTGGTTAATACTACGGTAGGAATGACGGTTCGGGAGAACAACGTCCGGTCCTTTTGCTCGCTATTTGGAAGAGTGTGGGATTGTCCCTCACTACACCATGCCGGGGACACCTAGCATGAATGGTGTAGCCGAGAGACGTAATAGAACCCTTAAGGATATGGTAAGAAGTATGGTTTCTTGTACTTCTTTACCTCACTCATTATGGGGTGATGCTTTGAAAACCGCAACCTACCTACTTAATAGAGCTCCTTCAAAGCTACTAACAAAATCCCTTATGAATTATGGACCGGAAAGAAACCGTCCCTAAATCATCTTCATGTTTGGGGTTGTCCGGCCCGAAGCTAGGCCTTATAAACCTAACGAAGGAAAGTTGGACGCTAAGACAGTTAGTAGTTATTTTGTAGGGTATTCTCAAAGATCTAGGGGATATAAATTCTATGACCCTAAAACTAGAACCTTTTTCGAGACGGAAAATGCTAGGTTCTTTGAGGATGTTGAATTTAGAGGGGAAAATTTGAATAGTAATTTTGAATTTGAAGAAATGGAAGAGGAATTCGTTTCTATACCTCTTCCTATAGTTCCTATCGAAAATCAAGCAGCTTGTGCTCGAAATTCGACAAGAACATATAATTCAAAATGACGTTAATTCTCCTATTAATGAACAAACATGAAAATGTTGATGAGGAAATTCAACACCCTCAAAATCAAGAAGAACCGGTGCCCTTAAGAAGATCTAATAGAGCAAGAAGGAGTGCTATACCGGATTATTATGATGTGTATCTTGCCGAGAATGAGGAACCGTTAGGTTTAGTGGGAGATGAGCCAATCACCTTCCATGAAGCCATTAGTGGTCCAAATTCTCATAAATGGATTGATGCCATAAATGAAGAGTTAAAATCCATGAATGATAATGACGTTTGGGATCTTGTCTCATTACCTAAGAATGTGAAACCCATCGGATGTAAATGGATCTTTAAGACCAAAAGGGATTCAAAAGGTAATGTGGAAAGACATAAGGCGCGTCTTGTCGCTAAAGGATTTACTCAAAAGAAGGCATTGATTACAAAGAAACATTTTCACCGGTATCCTCTAAAAATGCCTTTAGAATCATTATGGCTTTAGTGGCACATTTTGACCTCGAGCTTCATCAAATGGATGTAAAGACGGCTTTTCTCAATGGTGACATTGAGGAAACTATCTATATGAAGAAACCGTAAATGGTGATCGATTCGGATCAAACTAGTCAACTAGTTTGTAAACTCAAGAAATCCATTTATGGGCTTAAGCAAGCGTCTCGTCAACGGTACTTAAAATTTAACCAAGTTATTCTTTCATTCGGTTTTGAAATGAATCTTGGTGAAGATTGTGTGTACCATAAGTTCAATGGGAGTAGATTTATATTTTTGGTCTTATATGTGGATGACATTTTACTTGCTAGTAATGATAAGGACCTTCTTAAGGAAACCAAGAAATTTCTCTCAAACAAATTTGAGATGAAAGATCTTGGAGAAGCTTCTTTTGTATTAGGAATCCAAATACATCGTGATCGCTCACGAGGTATGTTAGGATTATCACAAAAGAGCTATATAGAGAAGGTATTACAAAGGTTTAGCATGGAAAATTGTAAACCACATGACACCCCTGCCTCTAAGGGAGATAAGTTCAGCTCTAAATCAATGTCCTAAAAATAATCTTGAATCCAAGTATATGGAAAATATCCCTTACGCATCGGGGCAAAGAGGGAAGCCTAATGTATGCTCAAGTCTGTACTCGCCCGTATCTTGCCTTTATTGTTGGCATGCTTGGGCGATATCAAAGCAATCCGGAAGAGAACATTGGGTCGCAGCCTAAAAGAGTGATGAGATACTTACAAAACACGAAGAACTACATGCTTACATATACAAAGTCGGATCATCTTGAGATCATTGGTTTTTCCGATTCGGACTTTGTTGGATGCCAAGATAGTCGCAAATCGACATCGGGTTATGTCTTCACTTTGGCCAGGTGGAGCGATATCTTGGAGAAGTGCCAAGCAAACATTAGTTACTACTTCCACCATGGAAGCCGAATTTGTTGCTTGCTATGAGGCATCCAATCAAGCTATATGGCTGCGTAAATTCATTGAAGGATCGCGAATTGTCAAAGGTGTTGAAAGACCACTTAAGTTATATTGTGACAATCGGGCCGCGGTATTGTACTCCAACAACAACAAGAGTTCATCTAAATCTAAGCATATAGATATTAAGTTTCTTGTTGTGAGAGAAAGAGTACAAAATGAACAAATAGAAATAGAACTTATTGGTACAAACTCCATGTTAGTGGATCCATTTACTAAGGCGTTATCTCCTTTAGTATTTCACGAGCATGTTGCTCATATGGGTGTAATGACTTTTGATAATGCCTAAATCAGTGGGAGTTTTAAATGTTTCTATTTCCTTGTGTTGTTTTCATTTAAATTGATCTCATTTGGTTAAAGTAGGACTAGTTGGAGAATATATATATGCATTCTTCATATATATTCATTAATTTTCCATGCTACATATCTATACTTTATCTATGTCATTTAGTTGGATATATATATGTGATTAATGTGGGTTTTAGTTGAGAATCAATTACAACGAATGCCCCTTTAGTCCTTATACTTATATGACTAATGGACGGGATTGTTTTCGAATGACAACAAAGTGCACATAAGGGTTGTCATTTGTGTTATAAATATGATTGAAGAAATTTATTAAGTGAAGGTATATGTTATAATAATTCAAGTGGGAGATTGTAAGAACATGGATTAATGTAACATATAAATACTTAATAATATAATGATCAATATTATAATATATGGTATAAAGTATAGAACTCTAAATAATATGTAGAATTCCATAATATAAGTATACCATTAAATGATGGGCATAATGGTAATATCTTATATATCAATAGGTGTAGTCCCTAAATGAAGTGCCCCTTGGATTTCTATATAAAGGCCTATCCATCAAGCCTATGAATCACTAGTTATTTTTCATTCTCATTCAGTCAAAATTCTTCCTAAGTACTTGAAGAACAAAGAGACTAAAAAGGCACTCATCATTTAGAAGATCTACTCTTCCTAAATCAAAGACTATCTTCATATCTTCATCAAGAACAAGAACAAGAACAATTATGGAATCTCAAGGTATACGCTTCCGTCTTCGTCTTCTTCTTCTTCTTCTTCTCTTCTTAATCTAGTTATGAGTCGGTTCATGGTTTGATGGATCGTTTTTGTTCCAACAGGTTCTTGATTGGCCCTTCCTCAATGGAGTTGACCATTGATGATGACATCAACATTAATCTCAAATCTAGGCATTCATAATAATTTTCATTACAACTAGTTACACTACAGGAATCCTCACCCGTATTGCCAATATTTGTTCTTGCAAGTAGAATATTGATCTTGCTGAAGTGCTTAACTACCTTCTTTGCTATGCTGAGTTTTTCTAAAAAAAAAACTATATGTTAAGTTTCATCTGGTAGACGTTCTCCAGAAGAACAGGTATACTCATATTAAACTCGCTTCTACCAGTTTTGAGTCCTTATAACCTATGAAATTAGATTAACAAGTCCATTATTTTAGAAG
This sequence comes from Adenophora triphylla var. japonica, assembly GCA_022495995.1. Taxonomy (NCBI): domain Eukaryota; kingdom Viridiplantae; phylum Streptophyta; class Magnoliopsida; order Asterales; family Campanulaceae; genus Adenophora; species Adenophora triphylla. The sequence goes on from JAFEMH010001055.1 coordinate 306,378, forward strand.
TTAGGTACCAATATCTGAAAGTTTCCATTTCAAGAAGTTGGTCTAATAAATCTTACCATAATTTCATAACTTAAACACACAGAAAAACAATAATCACTGTCTTCAATTCATCACCCATAAGTTATCAACATATTAATAGCAGCACAAATATCAACAAAAATTCAGGATCTTCGCACAAGTGGGAAGAAGATGTAGTCTAAAAGATCACAAGTCTTCGGGTTTACTTAGCTAAGTTCACCTTCCTTTCTAAAGTGTCAATGCTTTTTGGGGGTGCACTTAGTAAAAAAATAAAAAAATTCACTGATAAAAAAATTTGACCGAGTGCACGTGCACCCGCACCTATAACAGTAAATCCGCCCCTACATGAGTATGATATAGTTTCAATTTTTCCTAGGTAAAGGAATAACATGGCTTGGCATACCAAACGATTAAACGAAGATGACAGATGAATCATGCAGCATAAGAAATATTCTCTGTGTCGAGAAATAAATTGCACTTTCTATTTTTAATATTTCCTAAAATAAATATTATATTTCTATAAATAAAAATAAAATGTGTTGATCTCCCTAAATTGACCTACTTTAAAAAAGCTGCCTAAAGACATATTGGTGAATAACAAGGTTAAAAAGCGTTAGGCGGATACTAGGTGGCGGAGTCGGGCCTAGCGTCTTGGAGCCTAAGCGGGGCCTAGGCGGGGCCGATAAATTAGACAAATTTTAAATATATTTCATAAATTTATATATATATCCAAAAATAATGTCAGTTATTTTTATTATTTGTCAAAAATAAATAATATTTTTTATACAAAATAAAAAATCTAATCCAATTTTTCAATCCTAACATTTTAATAAATAATATTATATATATATATATATATATATATATATATATATATATATATATATATATACATATATATATATATATATATATATATATATATATATATACATATATATATACATACATATACATATACATATACATATATACATATACATATATATATACATATACATATACATATATATACATATATATACATATATATATATATATACATATATATACATATATATATATACATATATATACATATATATATATATATATGTATATATATAAGGGCCCTATTATAATGAACCAAATTTATATGAGAACCATAAGAACCACTAACAGACATTGGATTAAAAAACACATCAACGCTCCGCATTAAAAAAAAAGATAGAGGGTGATATTTTCGTAATTATTGTGAACTAAATCCCCCTCAAATTTCAAAATAAAATATCTCAATATCTATAAGTCGAAAAAAAAATTCGAAAACACTGATTTTTTTGTCTTGACGAGACGATTCAAACTAGATCCCTGAAGATAGAATTTTGAAAAAATAATATTGACTTATAGATTACTTAACTAATGTACATTACTTAACTAGTGTGCACGAGTTAATTACTTAACTAGTGTATATTACTTAACTAGTGTACATTACTTAACTAGTTAATTACTTAATTAGTGTGCACGAGTTATATGGCTAGTGTGCACGAATTAATTACTTAACTAGCTAGTGTACATTACTTAACTAGTGTACATTACTTAACTAGCTAGTGTACATTACTTAACTAGCCAGTATAAGCCATATGGCTAGTGTGCACGAGTTAATTAGCTAGTGTACATTACTTAACTAGCTAATTAACTAGTGTACTGTTATCGCTAAATGTGATTATAGGGTGCGTAATAAAGAAAAATTCTTACCACTAAATGTGAAAAACTATTGGGTGCGTAATAAAAAAGAAAATTCTTACCACTAAATGTGAAAAACTATTGGGTGGACGTCATTACATTATAGATAACAAAGATCCTCCCCTGGGTAAGCTAATGCAATTAGAGCATCTCCTAACATCTTCAGTTTTGCTGGAATTTTTACACGGTCATTCCCATGGGCCATAGCTGTTACTTTACTAGTTAATATCCCAAAATATGAACTTGATGTACCAGTTTAATTAGTTCCTGCTTTAAGGGTCCATGTTGACACTTGAGGGGGGCACTTAAGTAATTAATTAAGTCCATTATGACTGATAATATGTGAGTGATAACAGTACACAATCATAATGATGTGCTAACTAGCTAGTGTACACTATATACATAACTAGTGTACTTAGTCATGACTGATGAACATTGAAATTAAACTTGGGTACACTAGCTAAATTGCTAGTGTACATTACTTAACTAGCTAGTGTACACTAGTTAATTAGCTAGTGTACACAAGGACTTGGCCAAGACCAAGCCGCATTTAACTCGCTAAGTTGGTCAAGATCAAGCCGCATTAAACTTGGGTACACTAATTAATTAGCTAGTGTACACAAGAACTTGGTCAAAACCAAGCCACATTAAACTTGGGTACACTAGCTAAGTTGCTAATGTACATTACTTAACTAGCTAGTGTACACTAGTTAATTAGCTAGTGTACATTACTTAACTAGCTAGTGTACACTAGTTAATTAGCCTATTATAGTGCCACGAGGGGCTTATCCGCACAATGAGTAAAAACTGGGAACAAATGACAGCAAAACAGACGAAAGACGTATGATAGCCTACCAGTCTCTAGCCTAGTTGCCAAAGCATGACCACAAAAAAGTCCCCTTCAATTTCACTGGCCAAAGGACCACACGATCGCAATGTAATAAGAGCTAAACTTAACTGTCCACCCATCTAGAACTCGTCATTTCTAGATACACCATGAGTTCTTGAAGCTTCTCCCCTGAGCCAGAATCTTCCCAGGGTTTGAACGTGACAATCCTCGTCAACTTTATATGAGATATGGGAGAAGAAAAAATTCGACAAATAGATATTTCTGAGGACTCAAACGGAAAGTATAGTGGTTCTTATTGCTGAAGTTTAGAGGGATTTTTTTTAATTAAAATAATTTGGTTGTGTTACCTCTGATTGTATTTCTTAATTTTTCTGATTGTGGTGTTGTTTGTCACGGCTAAAACAGTTATTGAGATTGAATTAAGTGATGAATATGGCAGTCATCTTATGCTGAATGGGTTTACAACCCACTAGCTAATTAACTAGTGTACACTAGTTAATTAGCTTGTGTTTTAAAAATTAGACGTTGTTCAATATTATTTTTTCAAAATTCTATTTTCAGGGATCTAGTTTGAATCGTCTCGTCAAGACAAAAAAATTAGTGTTTTCAAAAAAAAAATTCGACTTATAGATATTGAGATATTTAATTTTGAAATTTGAGGGAGATTTAGTTCACAATAATTACGAAAATGCCACCCCCTCTATCTTTTTTTTTAATCTGGAGCATTGATGTGTTTTTAATCCAATGGTTGAGTTTAGTTCTCATGGTTCTCATATAAATTTGGTTCTCATTTGAATAGCTACCTATATATATATATATCCAAAAAATAGTGTCACTCATGTTTCGTAAACATGAGTTGATGCTTCACCCCAAGGCCCAAACCCAAAGCCCACCCTCAAAGCCCATTTCATTTAGCTTAAATACCCAAACCCATGAGTTGAAGCTTCATCCCAAGGCCCAAACCCAAAGCCCACCCTCAAAGTCCATTCCATTCAGCTTAAATGCTCAAATTCGCCTAGTCCGCCCAACCCGCCTAGATCCGCCTAGATTCTCTCAGCGCCTAATCTCTCCGGTTTGAGGTAAATCGCGGCGCCCATCCACCGTCTAGCGTCTAGGCGCCGCCTAGGCCACTTTTTAGAACACTGGTGAATAGATTATGGGTGTTTTGTTTAATTTTAATCAACGGGCTTACTGAGTTTGGAAGGCTAATGGGTTTTAATGAGTTTTGAAAACTAAAAATAGCCTTCAAATTCCATTAAGACTCATTTATAAGAGCAAACAAGCTACAAATGCACTCGAAGATGCAAATTCAACAAAATTTGTTAATCACTAATCACACAAAAAATGGAGAAAGTAACCGCCTATTAGTATTCTTTGTGATACAACAACAACAACAACAACAACAAAGCCTTAGTCCCAAAATAATTTGGGGTCGGTTAACATGAATCCTCATATGTTATCGTGAAAAAAAATAAATAAATAAAAATAAATAAATAAATAAATAAAAATAATAAAATAAAATAAAATAAAACAAAATAAAATAAAATAAAATAAAATAAATAAAAAATAAACAAATAAAAAATAAAAAATCAACCCCCCACTTGGATTTTTGCCCTCCACTCCGGCCTCTTCAACACCATACTTTCATCCACTCCAAGTAAATTCATATCATTTTCAATTACTCTAATCCAAGTTTGTTTGGGTCTTCCCCTACCCCTCGTCATTTTATCATTTCTCCACTGTTCCGGCCTCCTAACCGGTGCATCACTCGGTCTCCTTCTCACATGTCCAAACCACCATAGACGATTTTCCCTCATTTTATCCTCAATGGGCGCAACTCCTACTTTACCTCTGATCACCTCATTCCCCAATCGATCCTTTCTTGTATGACCGCACATCCATCGAAGCATACGCATCTCCGCCACATTCATCTTATGCACGTGACACTGTTTCACGGCCCAACATTCGGTGCCGTAAAGCAATGTCGGCCTAATTGCCGTGCGATAGAATTTTCCCTTTAATCTATTGGGCATGCCGCGATCACATAGAAACCCTGTAGCACTCTTCCACTTCAACCAACCTGCTTTAATCCTATGAGTCACATCTCCATCTAATTCTCCATCCTTTTGGATAATGGATCCAAGATAGCGAAAAAACTCAGAAGCTTAGATAATATTTCCATCAAATGTGACCGCCCCTACCTCCCTACTTCCAACTCTGCTAAACTTACACTCCAAATATTCAGTCTTGCTTCTGCTTAATCAAAAACCTTGAGATTCCAAAGTGTGTCTCCACAACTACAATTTACTTTCAACACCCTCTTTTGTCTTATCAATCAGCACAATATCATCTGCGAACAAAGATACACTTTGGTATATCATCTTGGACTGACCTCGTCAATTCGTCCATTATCAAAGCAAAAAGAAAGGGGCTAAGTGCGGAACCTTGATGCACTCCAATCTTTATAGGGAACTCTTCAGTCTTCCCAACAATAGTCTATACACAAGTACTAACTCCATTATACATGTCCTTGATAATATCAATATATTTCTTTGAAACACACTTCTTTGCTAATGCCCACCAAAGTACCTCTCTTGGAACTTTATCATACGCCTTCTCCAAATCAATGAAAACCATATGCAAATGCAAATCTTTCTTTTGATCCCGATATTTCTCCATTGTTTGTCTCATAAGATATATTGCCTCCATAGTCGATCTTCCTGGCATAAACCCAAATTGGTTATCCGAAATATTCACAATTTTTCTCAGCCTTTATGCAATTACTCTTTCCCAAAGTTTCATAGTATGGCTCATTAGTTTGATCCCCCGATAGTTGGCACAATCTTGGACATCACCTTTATTCTTATACAAAGGGATCAGAGTACTCTTCCGCCACTCCAATGGCATTGTGTTAACTCTCCATATCTTGTTAAATAGCGTTGTTAACCAATCTACTCCCCTCTCCCCGAAACATCTCCAAACCTCAATTGGTATACCATCCGGTCCAATGGCTTTCTTCAATCTCATCTTTTTCATTGCCATTTCCACTTCACTCTTTCGAATTCTCCGCATAAAATCTCGATTAACCATACTCGAAGAGATATTTAAATCTCCAACATCCTGCTCTTGACCGCCATTGAACAAGTTATCAAAGTACGAACTCCATCTATCTTTTATCTCTTTATCCCCGACTAAAACTCTTTGGTCTACATCCTTCACACATTTAACCGTCCCAATATCTCGTGTCCTCTTATCCCTCATACGAGCGAGTCTGTAGATGTCCTTTTCCCCTTCTTTTGTATCCAACTTATCATAAAGTTTCTGATTCACCTTTGCTCTTGTGTCTCTTACTGCTTTCTTAGCATCTCTTCTAGCTTTCTTATACTTCTCATAGTTCTCTTCGCTCCTACATTTCCCCAATAATTTGTAGCATTCTCGCTTGCCCTTTATTGCTTGTTTTACTTCCTCGTTCCACCATGATGTGTCCTTACTTGGTGGCCCATTTCCTCTAGATTCTCCAAGGACTTATTTCGCCACCTCCTTTATGGTATGTACCATCTTAGTCCAAGTCGAATCTATATCCATATCCTCCATATTATCCGCCCAAATACCGGTATCGACCATCTTAGCTACAAATTTCGGTTGATTTTCTCCTTGAAGTCTCCACCACTTGATTCTAGGGTCTACCTGTTATTTTCTCTTCCTCGAAATTTTCTTACTTCGAAAATCAAGTACCACCAGTCTATGTTGAGTTGCTGTGTTCTCACCCGGAACAACCTTGCAATCTGTATAACTCTTTCTACAAGTATTTCTTACTAAGAAGAAGTCAATCTGACTCGCATTACCTCTACTCCTATAGGACACCAAGTGAGATTCTCTCTTCTTGAACCAAGTGTTCATTATACTCAAGTCATATGCCAACGCAAAGTCCAGGATACTATTTCCTGCTTCATTCCTCTCTCCAAAACCAAAACCTCCATGTATGCTCTCAAAGCCATGTCGACTAGACCCCACATGTCCGTTCAGATCACCACCAATCACTAATTTCTCACCACTAGGTACTCGTTGCACTACCTCCTCCAAATCTTCCCAGAACACTTGTTTAATAGATGCATCCAACCCTACTTGTGGTTCATAGGCGGAAATAATAGTTATAATCTCATCACGTATCATCAGTTTAATGCCCATAATTCGATCACTCTTCCTGTACACTTCCACCACATCATTACTATACTCCTTATCAATAAGGATACCCACTCCATTTCTACCCTTATCCTTTCCTGAGTACCAAAGCTTAAAACCCCAAGGCAATATTTCTTTTGCTTTCTCTCCAACCCACTTAGTTTCCTGTAGACACATTATGTGAATCTTCCTCCTCCTCATAACTTCCACCACCTCTGCTGATCTCCCTGTCAATGATCCAATGTTCCAAGTTCCAAAGCGCATCCCACTACCCTTACACCTACCATGGACTAGCTTCTTTACCCGCACTCGTCCGCAATGCGGGAACCCTTGCATATTTGACACCACCCCCGTGCGAAGAGATGGCGCGTCGCTTCCGGGCGACGACCTAGCAACCTTTGCATACTTATCACTACACCCAGGTCTTTGAAGTGTAGCGCACCCTTGCATATTTGACACCACCCCCGGGCGAAGAGATGGCGCGTCGCTTCCGGGCGACGACCTAGCAACCTTTGCATACTTATCACTACACCCAGGTCTTTGAAGTGTAGCGCGTCGCTGCTGAGGAAACGCCCCAACGATATTCATATTTCGATTCATGTCATGTTAATGTGACAAAAATTTTACGCTGGCTGTCACATGCCTACCGCAACCCTCGCCCTTTGTGATATGATTTTTTTTGTATTAAAAGAGATTGTTAGAGATTATTGATAATGAACAACGGGCCAGCTCGGTTGGGACCTGTAAGTACCCAATTCTGGCTCATGCCTTCCGGTTAATTTTCCCGACATTCCGGTAATTTTTCTGGTAATTCCCCGGATTTTCCTAAAGTTCCGGAACAATTCCGGAACTGTTCTAAGCCTTTTAAGGGCTGAAGGAAATGCTTGGTGATTAAGAAACACGTTTTTCTTAATCCCAAAAACCTTCTAGAAGACTGCCACCTTGCATGTTTCTAGAAAAATCCAGATTTGGCTACTTATGTCGTGCGACATAACCAGCCAGGAAGAGTTCTAGAAGGCTGCCACCTTGCATGTTTCTAGAAGAATCCAGAAGTGGCTACTTATGTCGTGCGACATAACCACCAGAAAAGTTCTAGAACCATGCCACCTTGCATGTTTCTAGAAGGAATACGATCATGGCTTGTTATGTCGTGCGACATAACAAGCCCATGCAAAGGGTGCCTATAAATAGAGGCCTTCACCTCTCATTTTAGACACACCTCCTCCACCCCTCAGTCCCCCTCTATAGGAAACACGCCCAGAAGCCTCCTCCTTCCTCACATACCCTCCAAATCACCCCAATCCTCCTAAATCAATTCTACACACACTTTCCACACACACACTTCTCACATACATCAAGAAATCAAGGAGTTCCCAAAGATCCAAGGCTGGACACCAACTCCGGAAGAGGACGCTAGAAGGCTCCTATATCTAACTTGATATAGGAGTTGTGGATCTTCGAGGGTAACGAATTTCTACCCCTTTTCCACCCTCTATTTTCATTCAAATGTGAAATCTCTATGCTAAATGCATTCATAATGTAGTATTTGAATTAAAGTTGCATGCTCTAGCTTCATATTACCCAGATCCATATTTTATTTCATTACATTTCATATAAATTCTCCGTTTTGACTTAGTTTGGCATGAACACTCAAGATGAGTGTGGATCCCTCATATCCACACCCTCTTGAGGTGTTCATATTTGATAAACATGCTCTCTGAGGTTTGTTTGTGAAGTAACTTGACCATTTTGGTGCCTGGTTACCTCTGCAAATCTCAGCTGTAAAGCCTCTGTAAAATGGCTAGTTATGTCACGCGACATAGGCAGCCTATGTCACGCGACATAAGTAGCCAGTTTGCAGAAGCTTCACAGCTTCAAGCTGCAATTTGATGTTAACCCCCATAATGCTATAACCTGATGTTTATCTGCAATTTAGATAGTATCTATGTACATAACGTGTCATCTTTTCATTAAAATATCATTTGCATACATAAAGATGCATCCTTTGCACTTAAATCTCATTTTCATGCATAAAAATCATTCTTTGTGCATTTAAAATCCTTTTCCACATTAAAGATGCACTCTTTGCATCCAAAAACTCATTTTCATACTCAAAGTGCATACTTTGCATAAAAAAAATCATTCTTTGCCATTTTCATGCATCATTTGTGCATTAAATGCTATTTTTCGACATAAAATACATTCTTTACATAAAAATCTTTTCTTTGCACAAAAAGGCATCCCTTGCAACCAAAAGACATTCTTTACACTCCAAAGATGTCATCTTTTCACTAAAGTATCATTTTTACATGCATTCCCCCATGTCCCCATTAGCAACCTTGGAACGGACCTGTAAAAGTTCTCATCCTTGCATCGTTCCTTCCATTAAAGGTTCCATATCTCTTTAGAAAGGGACACCTTGAACCCTATATCTCCGATTATCGCTTAAGAAAGAGTATGAAGCCTCTATACGAGCTCGACCGTCTTAAAGCGTAGGATTGATGGGCTAAGGACCCTCCTTTTCTAAAGAACCTCATCTTTGACCAAAAGAGAGTCATTCTCTCGATCACGCAAGTCCCGAGGGTCCCGAGGTTTAAATGCGTTGATCATAAGTCATAAGATGAGGACGGATCATAATCCCTAATACATAAATTCCAAGGAATCCCGAGCGACAACCAACAAATGGTTTGTACGTCCGGAAGATAACTTGGGACATTTCCCCCCTTTTTATTTTCAAACACATGCACACAAAGAAAGCACGCAAGCAAACACGATTAATGAAATCTAGGAGACTTGTTCCGCAAGGCACCTTGGGTGAACGCCAAACGTTCTTCCCAAGGGGTAACTTAACCTCCGAACCCATAAAACCTTTTTTTCAAAGTTTTGAGGTAATCAAAATGGCGTGGCGACTCCGTTTTTCAAATAACTCGGATGTCTTCAAACCCGCGTGAATTCCAATAAACAAAAATTTTGGGCACACATTCACAGCCATGGCGACTACTGGGATATCCCAAAGGAGAAAAGCTTTTATTTTCAAAACAAAAATCGATACTTGTATATAGGTGGACCCCACTTACCCTTCCCGTATCGCTCCCTAACCCGGGCTTGGGATAACAAGGTGGTTTAACAATCCCACGTACCGCATCCCTTTTCGAAAAAAATTTTGAAAAAAATACAAAAAGCTTTTCCCTTTGAGCGGGTTAGACTCCCATCGCCGATTTCATTAATCGTGCTTGCTTTCTTTTACCATGCATTGCATCATTTGCATCTTGGAATCAGGCATACTTTGAAACGGGAAATAACCCGAAGAATAGCAAAAGGAGCGGAACTCGGAAAATTGATCCATGCAGCCGTACGGCTAATCCTCATAGGATTCTCGACCATACGACCTCAAAGTGGCAATTCCACCAGAAAATCATGGTTAATCCGGGCAAGTCCTAGCAGCTTGGGGCTATTCAGCTCCATGACCGATCGGGGCTCCTGTAAAATTTACGTGCTTATGTGTTGCATTTTTCCCGTCCCGAAAATCATTCCTTTAAAACACATTTATGAAAATCTCTGTTTTAACTCAAAAGGAACATTTTTAGGAGACCGCACACTACGCGCACCCGATATATCCCGTACACTTTTGCACGCACGTCCCTCAAACCCGAGGGTGGTTCCAGCTGCAGTCACGGACAGCCTTACGATGCTCCCGGGCGCGCACGGAATCATCCCAACCTCCCCATGGCAGCCAGTGTCGACCAATGCACAGTCCGTGTCACACGTTTCAAAAAACCGTGACTTTTTTTTGGTTGGTTTTTGGTCTAGTCCGTGTCATATAGCCTAGTTGCATACCCTCGTAAAGGTCAAGCCTTAGTTCATAACGGAAGAAGAACTTTGCCAAAATTCCGACAAGGAAAAATTGGCGAGATCTCAACTCCGACATTGACTATTGACCTTGACCCGCACGAAATGCGTAAGAGTCAAGACCAAGTCTTTGCCAAAAATCAAAAGATCTTTCGCTCAAGAGAAGCTCTGCCAAAATTCCGACAAGGAAAAATTGGCAAGATCTTGACCGGCATTGACTTCGATTCTGACTCACGCACTGCGTATGCAACGAAGTTCAATGTGACACTGTGTCATCCGGCTTTTTGCCGCCCGACCCATGCCTATTATTTTCTCGGACATTACCGAAAGTCAAAAACGTCATTTCGCTCAAGCGAGACTCTGTCAAAAATCCGTCAAGGCAGAGAGACGAGACTTTCCCGGTATTGCCTTGACTATAATCCGCATCGCTCGTGCGTTGAAAGGTCCTATGACCCGCTAGACCCGATAGGAGCGTTCTTTACTCGGTCGGTGGGATCCGCGTGCCCTATAGACCCTCGCCCGGGCTGTCCACCCTGGGAGGTCGAAATACAGGTGGAATACGAGGGGCTTATAGACGTAGTGACGGAACCCACTGATCCAGGATCTAGAGTAGTTGCGAAAAAGAAGGGCAAACCCCCCCCTTTTCCAACCAAATAGAAATAAATAAAAGACATTGTTTTAAGTAAACTTGAACAATTAGTGTAATCATAATTGCATGTTCCTATCTCTGAAATCCCTAATCGAGACCTTTTCGGTCCGATCTCCGTTTTCCTCATCCCGACCTTTCATGGTCAAACCCTAATCGAGACCTCTTCGGTCCGATTTTTGATTTTCTTATCCCGACCTTTCATGGTCAATCTTTAATCGAGACCTCCTCGGTCCGATCTCCGATTTCCCGACTCGACCTTTCATGGTCAAATCCTTAATCATGACCCCCTTCGGTCCGATCTCTATTTCCAATCTTGACCTTTCAAGGTCTCATCTTTTCCGATCAATTAGGATTAGGAGAAAATGTGTTTTGAGCAAAAGTTAAGCAATAAGTGCGTGTTACTTGAGCTTTCAGTCTAAACACTTACCTTCGAGTCTAAACCTTACCTATCCTTCGAGTCTAAACCTTACCTATTCCCGAGTCTAAACCTTGCCTATCCCTTTCCCGCAGCGAAAAAGAAGTGAGCGAGAGTACTGGTCGCCGGCTTTTCGCTCGTACAGCTTCATCGCCTCGTAGAGTCGAATGGCAGATTTGACGTAAAACGGTGAGGGTATGGGAAATCGATGATTAGGAAGGAAGAGTTAGTCCCGGCTTTGGAAAATGCCCTGTAAGGATCATGAAGAGCACTGCCATTGCTTATCGGTGCTCTTCGCCGCAATGGAGTCCAAGTAACAATTGAGTCCAACGGTTCTGGTAGTGGTCGAAGATGAGACTCCGTAAGTAGCCATCTCAGCTTCCCACCCTATAACCAATACCTCCCTCCATCCACATATGATCCCTTGCCAAGGACCACTTCTCCTCGCCCTTTCCAACATCCCACTCATCAGTGGCCCCATTGCCCTCGCCTTCTCGTAACGGATTGGATTTCACCCCACTTATCCCTCACCTCAAGCAATACCGCGCTTATGCTCCAACCTCACATAATCGCTTGAGATATGTGGCTATGTTCAAGCCCCTATACCCGCCTCGAATGCGATCATGAGTTGCCAAAGGATGAACCAAGTTTTCACTGCCACCGCCGGACTTAATGAATTCAATTACTACTACAAGTCCTCGTTGCCAGCTCCGTAGTCCAAGAGTCCCCGTTGACCCCCTACGTGGCAATGTTGATGGAACAAGTGAAACGGATGCAAGAGAAGCTTGATCTCATGATGAGTATCAATACTCCCTTGACCCAAGATGTCGAGCCAAGCAAGGAAATGACTCCACCGAGCATAATCCAATGCCACCAACACCAAGCAGCCACCATACCCGGCTCAGCACCAGTTCTTCACAAAGGAAAGAGTGTCGTAGCCTCCTCCAGCCAAATCCAACAATGGAACCATTGACAATGGAAATCCGGGTTTCGAGAACAACAAGGTCTCCAAAAACTCCGCTCCTTTCATTTTGACAACATGGAGATGTCTTTAAGCAAGATGCTGGAAAAGCTGATGAAAGAAAAGCTGATAAAGCCACTGGAGAATTGGAAACCCAGGAATCCCCATGTTCGGTTGGATGAGTCCAAGTATTGTCTTTTCCATCAATACCATGGGCACAACACGGATGATTGCACCTATTTGAGTCATGAGATCCAGAAGTTGATAAAAGACGGGAAGCTCGAGAATCTTCATTGGCCAAAAATAGAAAGTTATGACAAGGGGTCAATTCAAGAAGTGCAAGGTCAGAAGCGTCAGCCTGATGATTTTGAGATGCCCAGGAGCAAAGTTTTCAACGATTTGGTGAAACGAGGCCTTCTCACACCTCTCGAGAATCATAAGCCAAGAAACCCAAGTAGAGTTGACAGGGCCAAGTTCTCGTGAGTACCACAAGCATTATGGTCATGTGACGTACAAGTGTGTGGATCTCGAAGAAAGAAATTCAGGCCGATCTACGAAGGAAAGCTCAAACTCCCCGGCAAACCAACCCGTGAAGAGTAGCTAGACTAGGGTTTACCTATCCTTTAAATAAAAAAAAGGGAAGAAAAAGAAAAATAGTCTCTCAGTCAACCTTCGTAGGTCCTAGTACTTTTCTCTTTCAATTAAGTCCTCTACGGACATTGTATTGAATCTTCAATTTTCTATAAAAGAGTCTTCTTCTTTTCTTGCTAGACTTAAGACATTATTTGCACACCTACATTACATTTAATGAAATGGTTTTATTTTATATGATCACTTGCATTGCTCAACAAACAATCTCTCGAAATAATTCACGTTCCGATTAATCAGTGTGAGAAAGTCAACTAATGCCATCAAGCCATACACTTTCCTTACCCCACAAAAGGCCTTCATCAAAGCCATACACTTTTCCAAACCATGTCCTCACCATCACCTTGACCAAGTCAACGACGGCGGCAACAAGGGACAACAAAAGGCCACTCAGCTTCGAAAGATTGACCCCGTGTCGACAACAACCTAAGAGCTTTCCAAGAATGTTCAAGCAGGGGCTTGCCTTGGCCCCTGTGTGCTTCAAAAAAAAAAAAAAAAAAAAAAAAAAAAAAAAAAATGTAGTGCAAAAAGAGTAATACCCACTAGGCCGAAAATCCCAAAAAAGGGTCAGTCAAAGGAAAAAAATCTTAGTGCAAAAAGAGTAATGCCCAAACTAGGCCGAAAATCCCAAAAATGGCAAGCCTAGGCAAAAACAGGGTTGCACATAAAAATAAAAAAAAAAAATGAGGCCAAGGACCCAAAGACCGCCAATCAAAAGCTTGACAAACAGACAAAGTCAAAGCTCGAAGAACAAAAGTTGTCGATAACAATGGGGCAGTCGAAGCAAAAGCAGAAGCATTTCATAAGCCTTTAGGCATATGCAAGTCCTTTCTCCCCCAATGAAAGACGAGAATCAGAAAGCTATTGAAGCAAACTCGTCCAAAAATGACTTGGTCAAGGAATCATCCCGAGGCCCATGCCTCATCATCCAGTCTTTTCATCCGAGCCTTTTCACTAAAAGGAACCACAAATCCCCTTTCCCAAAGCCAAACACAGTCCGGCCAAGGCCGAACTACGGCGACCCGAGCTCCTCACAATGAGGGGAACGTAGGGCAACCAAAGAATGGTCCTGGCCATAAGCATATTCAAATCCCGTAAAATCCGGTCTCATCGAATGACCTCTCCCATAAACATATCCAAATTCCTGAAAACCCGGTCTCATCAAATGACCTCTCCCATGGACACAGTCAAATCCCAGAAAACCCGGTCTCATCAATGACCTCCTTATACACAAACCTTTCTTTCACACCCAGCCAACCTTGATCCGCGACACCGGTTGACTTTCTCCTCATGATTAATAAGAATGTTTGTTCATATCGAGATTAGTGGTTGAATAACCCGAACATCAATAAAGGGTTTTAAGCAATCTTGTGATCATTGTAAATAAAGCAAGTTTTCGATGTCTTGACAAGTCTTCTTTTTCTATATTTTAGGAAAGATAGAGCTAAACACTAATTTTCTATCAGCAGGGGCTTCCATACACTTTTTACAAACCCTTCTACGCTTATACTCTCTCAAAAGAGTCAAACCCAAAGCGAGTTTTTGCGCCTACATTGAATAAGGCTGTCGAAATAACACAAAAATCGGGATCTATTCCCACTTTTCGAAAAAATATGCCCCTGCATGTATATATCTTCCTAAAAGTTCTTCTCTTCGTCCACATCTTCTTAAGGTTGACTGAGTGACTAAAAAAAAAAAAGAAAATAAAAAAAAGGAAGGAAAAGGATAGGTTTTCCCTTTTCTGCTACAATTCGCATTAGGACTGCCTCGAAACTCTTCCAGTCTGGGGCTTTGCCAAAGCATTCCTTTAAACTGGGGCTTCTTTAGCCATTTTCGGGGTTCGCATCGGGTTCTTCACTAGGTCCCTAGATGGGTTCGCTTTGTTCGATCAACCTCAGATCACTTCCGCAGCACTCGCCATATTGGGATTTTCGCTAGGTCACTGTGACCGGGCTTCGCCAAGTCACTTCGCCTACTCAGCCCATTCAACCGGGGCTTTGCCAAATGAAAGGATCTTTCCTTGCTTTAGTAAGATATTGGGGCTTTGCGTAAAGTTTTTCCTCGCATCGGGGCTCCGATAAGTCACATCCATCCCTAGAAGAGAGGTTTGGTCACTTCAACATCTGCTTTGGTTGTAAAAGCCTGTCAGCATCAGCTTCAAGCACCAAAGTTTAAGAAAAGGACTTTAGTCAAGACCCGAGGTTTAAACCTGGGCCTCCAAGAAGGAATTCTTGTCCACGTTGACAACAAAGAACAGCTCACCCGCACCCAAGGAATACAACCCCACCCGTTCGAAACCCGTCTCAAACAATTCCCAAATACATTCCATATGTGCATCCGCATCGAGTCCCTACCATGTTTCCGTAAAAAATCACCCCTAGGCTCAAGTAACGTGCCAATTGCTAATGATAACATTTTCTCCCAAAAGTGCCTTCGAGATAACTCTAGGCGACAGTTTCCTAATTGTCAAAACGTCGAAAATCCTAGACATCATTCCTAACTGTCTAGGTAAAGCTTGAACTACGATCAAGGCTTGATTCCTCCGGGATACGTAGGTAGCCTTTCATGAAGGTTCAGCCATCTGACCACGTTGGTCACCCTTTTCGTCCTCCATTCTCCAATGGTGCGTAAGCTCTTCATAAGAGTCCAATTTTATGACCATTTTGGTCACCCCTTTTGATTTGGAACATTCCTATGAAGGATTGGTTGTTTGACCTCCTAGGACGCCCCGTTTTTGTAGGAAAGGACCAAATGTGTCTTTGCCATTGACCCAAGGAGACCAGGTAGGTGATCTCTTTGGTCATCTAATTCTAACCTGTCTCATAGCTTCATTCCAGCCCAAAGGCGCTGAAAAGCTCGCCTCGGCTTATTAAGTCGCTGCGACATAACTAGCCATGTCGTGCGACATAACTAGCCAACATCGACAACAGACATCAAAGAACATGCCGCTTTCCCTGTGGCAATCCCCGACATGTCAAAAGCCGCAAATTCCATCCATCCACTTCTCAAATGCATAAGGAAGGGTTCATTTACCCCGTATACACCCATGCATTCATATTCAAGCCAAAAATCCATTCAAATCATTCATATTCAAGCCAAATGCCATACCATTGTCATTTCATAAGTGCGTGCAACAAAAGGCTAATGATGTACGTACAAAATGAAATAGGTCAAGTCAAAAAGATGTGCATAGCAAAAATAAATGACATGTGTTTTCCCCGAAGGGAGTACAATAATCAAAAGCCACAAATGTCTAAAGGGGGAAGGGGGCTACTCAATCCTCTCCATCATCTCCATCACCCTCCTCATCTCCATCCTCGTCATCATCCTCAGCCTCCTCTCGGCTCATCATCGATCGTCCGAAGGTGCCTCGTAGGCTATGGTCTCCGTGCGGTAATAGTCGCCGAGCTCGGTGATAACAAAGTAGAGTCAAGCTCATAATCTGTGGTCTGCCTCACTCCACCATCCTCCTCATCATCGTCATCGTCAATCTCAATGGGTCTCAGAAAGAGGCACATTTGCAGCTTTGGTCCGAGGCGTCGGTCCTCTAGTGCTCCCGCCGGGTGCCCACGTCGTCGAGCGGCTTTTCTTCCTCCTCGCCGGCCAGGTGGAGAAATATCAATCGAACCCCGTGATCGGCACCGATTCTTCCGTAAGCTCATACCTTTCTCGGAGCTTGCCAATCATGCCCACGCACCGGTATATGCCCCGGTCAAGTGCCCGTAAGCTCGAGCCGACACTGCTATGCGTACATAATATGTGTCAAAATGCAGCTTCTTGATAATGTAAAAGATGCAATCAATCCAAAGAGACGTAAGGAACAATACTTACCGATCTAGAACCTCGCGGTAGCACCAGATGAGGATGAGTCTGTGACATATCGATGTGAGCTCGCCTCATGCGACCACCACCCTGATAATCAATGAAAGTCGGGGGCAAAGGAGGTCTAGCTACGTAGCCGGCCGAAGGCCCTGCGCTATGAGCACCATAACCAACCCTGGTCTGTGGAGACTGAAGATGCATGGCCACATACATAGTATAGTCCCCCTCCCGTGTGTAAAGATGTGCCGCCATGCCTACGATCAAAGCATCTACATTCGCCAACTGGCGAGGCAGCCACATCCTAGCTGGGGGATCATCAGGGATCCGAGCATGCCTATTCGGCCCATGCTGCCTATACACCCTCTCTCCTAAGTACAAGGCGTCTCCGGACAAGCCCACTCGCAGCTTGCGACACTCGTGAAGTGCGCAAAGATGATCTAAATCCAAAGCGCCATAACGACCTCACCCAGGGAACAAGCTCATCCTCTCGTGGAACCCCTCTCGTGCACGTCAACGTATCATGATAAGAAGCGGTAATCCCGCACCTCGAGCCCTCCGGCTGCCCCGGTCTGCTTTCTGGCATCCTTCGTCCACCGACGAAGAGCAGTGAAAAGTGGTGGCAGAAACTCATCCTTGATCCGCCACTCATAATGCCAAAATACTCGAAGGCCCAAGCCTGAAAAGGAGAAGAAGAAGTCAAAACAGGGAAAATAAGGGATATAATGAAATGCGCAAAAGAAAAGAGATCAAGGTAAGAGAATACCTCAAAAGCCAGATGAAAGCAGGTGAAGTACTTCGCCTTCCCTCGGCTGACGTCATCTAGGGCCAAATACATCTCAGCCAAGCCGGCCTCGCCCCAAGACAGATTCCCGACATTATCCCAAGCTCTCAGCAGCTCCAACAAAGAAATCAAGGCAGTAGAGGCGCTGTTGATGAACAGCATGTCGGAAAAGCCCACCCATACAAAAGCTCTAGCCAATCTCTCGGCTCTTAGCCGGCTCTCAACGGGATCATCTACCACAGTGTAGTCCCTGCTCTGCCCCTCAATTAGGCCATGTAGCATCCCCAACTCATATCCATTCCCCTTCTTATTCTGGGGAACGAAGCCAAGTAAGCCCATAAAATCAAAGATCGGCACCCAGTGGGGCTCAACTCCCTGTGCAGGCTCCTCTATGTAGAGTGGCTCATCCGTGAAGGGCAGTCCTGTAATGATCGCAAAGTCTAGTGGAGTGATCGTCGTCTCACCCCAAGAGAAGTGAAACGAATGTGTAGTCTCCCACCAGTACTCCCTGAAAGCCCTCACCAGGTCTACACTCCTCTGAGTGCCCCCGATGGCCTTCGCCATCTCAAAAATTGCCCTAGCCCAAGAACAAAATCATGCCCTTAGGCGAGTCCACTGCTTCGGCTACCCGGCAAGCTATCCCATAGCCTGCCAATCACCTCAGGGGAGCCCCGGGTGCGCAATCCCTGCAAGAAAACATGGCACAAGTATCAATATTTCGCGCCATTTCTTGAAATCATCTCAAGCAAAAGTAGGACAAAATGGATCAATCTATGGCATGCATTTACGCATTACATTTCCTAGATTCATTCATATTCACAGACCAATCCATAGGAAGTTCAAATGCACCAAGAAAAACTCAGTTCAAATCAATTTCGCACAAATTGAAAAATTTTCAAGAAACCCTAGATTTCTTACCTCATTCTTCTTCGTGACATCCGAGGTATGCTCATCGAGCTGTGGGTAAAAATCTCCCCTTGGTGCTTCCGGTAGAAACGGCCGTTGATTCCTTTGCACCCCCTTTCTCCGAGCAGCTAAATTGGCGTGTTGAGAACCCCTCTTGGTCGGATAGAGCCTAGGAGGCATTCTTCAATGGAATCGGACTAAGAAGTGTTTGATTTCACTCAATATCCCTCGAATCTCCCTCTCTGATGTCGCTCTCTCTTTTCTCACTGTCGCCTCCCTCTCAATTTCAAGTTCAATTGATTTTCAAATGGCGACTGTGCGTATTTTTAATGAATCTGTCAAATGGGCCTCTTATGTCGTGCGACATAATAGGCCTCTATGGCTTGTTTTTACAATTTTGCCCCTGAAGGCTTCATTTTACAATTTTGTCCCCTGTAGGACTGTTTTACCCTTTGTGCCCCTGGCATTTTCAAACATTTTCAATTAAATTTTCCCTCCAGTGCCTCCCGAGGCTTATTTTACTAATTTACCCCCTCGTGGCTCATTTTATTTGCCTTTGGCATTTTTAATTCACTTCTTTTACAAAAATTATCAGGATACGTCCTACTTTCTTTACAAAAAATCATCGAGTCCTTCTTACTTCTTTAGTCAATTTGTGCAACCACTATCCGCGAATAGTGACGAATGCCCAAGTTATTTCAATTTGTGCAACCACTATCCGCGAATAGTGACGAATGCCCAAGTTATTTCAATTTGTGCAACCACTATCCGCGAATAGTGACGAATGCCCAAGTTATTTCAATTTGTGCAACCACTATCCGCGAATAGTGACGAATGCCCAAGTTATTTCAATTTGTGCAACCACTATCCGCGAATAGTGACGAATGCCCAAGTTATTTCAATTTGTGCAACCACTATCCGCGAATAGTGACGAATGCCCAAGTTATTTCAATTTGTGCAACCACTATCCGCGAATAGTGACGAATGCCCAAGTTATTTCAATTTGTGCAACCACTATCCGCGAATAGTGACGAATGCCCAAGTTATTTCAATTTGTGCAACCACTATCCGCGAATAGTGACGAATGCCCAAGTTATTTCAATTTGTGCAACCACTATCCGCGAATAGTGACGTATGCCCAAGTCATTTCAACTTGTGCTACCACTATCCGCGAATAGTGACGTATGCTCAAGTTTCCCAACTTAAGTTACCTCTATCTCCGTCATAAAGAGATAGTGCCGTAAGCTCTAGCTTCATCAGGTGACAGCCTCCGAATTGTCACAATCCCAAGGATCCTAGACATCGTTCCTAACTATCTAGTGATGCTTGAACTACGATCAAGGCTTGATTCCTCCGGGATACGTAGGTAGCCTTTTATAAAAGGTCCAGCCATTCGACCACTTTGGTCACCCTGTTTCTTTGTCACTCCTCAGTGATAAAGCGCCCCTTCATAAAAGTTCAAATATTCGACCACCTGGGTCACTCCTAGCATATCCCCAGTAGGATCAATTGCTTGACCTCCTAGGTCATTTTCTCTTCTTTTTCCCAAAGAAGAGACCGGTTTCTCTTCTTCCTTCCCCAACGGATCCTAATCCCGAACTACGGCTGGCTTGATTCCTCCGGATACGTAGGTAGCCTTCCAAAAGGTTCAGCCACTCGACCACCTTAATCTCCCAATCCGTCTCGGCATTCGCCAGATCGGATCCTTTTCTATCGACAACCCCACTCGCCTTGCAAGTGACGTTGCCGAGGGGCTTCTGTAAGTACCCAATTCTGGCTCATGCCTTCCGGTTAATTTTCCCGACATTCCGGTAATTTTTCTGGTAATTCCCCGGATTTTCCTAAAGTTCCGGAACAATTCCGGAACTGTTCCAAGCCTTTTAAGGGCTGAAGGAAATGCTTGGTGATTAAGAAACACGTTTTTCTTAATCCCAAAAACCTTCTAGAAGACTGCCACCTTGCATGTTTCTAGAAAAATCCAGATTTGGCTACTTATGTCGTGCGACATAACCAGCCAGGAAGAGTTCTAGAAGGCTGCCACCTTGCATGTTTCTAGAAGAATCCAGAAGTGGCTACTTATGTCGTGCGACATAACCAACAGAAAAGTTCTAGAACCATGCCACCTTGCATGTTTCTAGAAGGAATACGATCGTGGCTTGTTATGTCGTGCGACATAACAAGCCCATGCAGTGACCTATAAATAGAGGCCTTCACCTCTCATTTTAGACACACCTCCTCCACCCCTCGCCCCCTCTATAGGAAACACGCCCGTAAGCCTCCTCCTTCCTCACATACCCTCCAAATCACCCCAATCCTCCTAAATCAATTCTACACACACTGTCCACACACACACTTCTCACATACATCAAGAAATCAAGGAGTTCCCAAGGATCCAAGGGCCGGACACCAACTCCCAAGAGGACGCTAGAAGGCTCCTATATCTAACTTGATATAGGAGTTGTGGATCTTCGAGGGTAACGAATTTCTACCCCTTTTCCACTCTCTATTTTCATTCAAATGTGAAATCTCTATGCTAAATGCATTCATAATGTAGTATTTGAATTAAAGTTGCATGCTCTATGCTTCATATTACCCATATCCATATTTTATTTCATTACATTTCATATAAATTCTCCGTTTTGACTTAGTTTGGCATGAACACTCAAGATGAGTGTGGATCCCTCATATCCACACCCTCTTGAGGTGTTCATATTTGATAAACATGCTCCCCGAGGTTTGTTTGTGAAGTAACTTGACCATTTTGGTGCCTTGTTACCTCTGCCAAATCTCAGGCATAAAGCCTCTGTAAAATGGCTAGTTATGTCACGCGACATAGGCAAATGTCACGCGACATAAGTAGCCGGTTGCGAAGCTTCACAGCCTTCAAGCCGCAATTTGATGTTAACCCCCATAATGCTATAACCCGATGTTTATCTGCAATTTAGATAGTATCTATGTACATAACGTGTCATCTTTTCATTAAAATATCATTTGCATACATAAAGATGCATCCTTTGCACTTAAATCTCATTTTCATGCATAAAAATCATTCTTTGTGCATTTAAAATCCTTTTCCACATTAAAGATGCACTCTTTGCATCCAAAAACTCATTTTCATACTCAAAGTGCATACTTTGCATAAAAAAATCATTCTTTGCCATTTTCATGCATCATTTGTGCATTAAATGCTATTTTTCGACATAAAATACATTCTTTACATAAAAATCTTTTCTTTGCACAAAAAGGCATCCCTTGCAACCAAAAGACATTCTTTACACTCCAAAGATGTCATCTTTTCACTAAAGTATCATTTTTACATGCATTCCCCCATGTCCCCATTAGCAACCTTGGAACGGACCGGTGTAAAAGTTCTCATCTTTGCATCGTTCCTTCCATTAAAGGTTCCATATCTCTTTAGAAAGGGACACCTTGAACCCTATATCTCCGATTATCGCTTAAGAAAGAGTATGAAGCCTCTATACGAGCTCGACCGTCTTAAAGCGTAGGATTGATGGGCTAAGGACCCTCCTTTTCTAAAGAACCTCATCTTTGACCAAAAGAGAGTCATTCTCTCGATCACGCAAGTCCCGAGGGTCCCGAGGTTTAAATGCGTTGATCATAAGTCATAAGATGAGGACGGGATCATAATCCCTAATACATAAATTCCAAGGAATCCCGAGCGACAACCAACAAATGGTTTGTACGTCCGGAAGATAACTTGGGACATTTCCCCCCCTTTTTATTTTCAAACACATGCACACAAAGAAAGCACGCAAGCAAACACGATTAATGAAATCTAGGGAGACTTGTTCCGGCAAGGCACCTTGGGTGAACGCCAAACGTTCTTCCCAAGGGGTAACTTAACCTCCGAACCCATAAAACCTTTTTTTCAAAGTTTTGAGGTAATCAAAATGGCGTGGCGACTCCGTTTTTCAAATAACTCGGATGTCTTCAAACCCGCGTGAATTCCAATAAACAAAAATTTTGGGCACACATTCACAGGACCGCCCAACCAAGAGCGCACCTGATCCGCGAATTGACCCAGTCTGTGCATTTCAAGCCCGCGGACCAAGTGCCATGATCCGACATGTCCCGTTTGCTCGTGGTTCTATTCAAACGGGTTAGGCGGGGGTTGAGGGTAGTGGGAGTAAACTTGGACCGTTTACAACTAAAGGCAAGAATTTAACCATTCTATCAATGACGTTCGTATGCTATACTTCAGAATAGTTAATATTATTTTTTTAAAAAATGAAATTTTGCATATGGGAGGCCTAGGCTGTGGCGTAGGGATGGCCAAACCGGACCGAAACCGGACCGGAACCGGAAAACCGGACCGGAACCGGCCCGGAAAAGCCCGAAACCGCCATGAACCGGGGAGAAAACCGGAACCGGGGTAACCGGAACCGGTTTGGAGGCGGGCCGGTTAAGGTTCACCAAAATGGTGAACCGGACCGGAAAAAGCCCGGAACCGGACGAAAATTTGTTGTTTTTCAATAGAACCGGCCCGGAACCCGACCGGAAAAGCCCGGAACCGGACCAAAACCGTGAGAAAACCGGAACCGGATAACCGGAACCGTGAGAAAAGCGGGCCGGTTAAGGTTCACCTCCTCGCCGAACCGGAACCGGCGGTTCAAGGCCCGGAACCGAAACCGGACCGGATTTGGTCATCCCTACTGTGGCGGGCTTGACATGCCCAAAATGCCCTAGGGCTTAACCCCGACCCGTGACCTATATTTTAAATTATGTCTGCCTCTTTAACACGGGCTAAACTTGAGGAGGTGAGTGACGGGCAGAGGACAGTGGGTTGATGACACATTTGAGAGCATTATATATAATTATTGTGCTTTTCATAGTCTCAATTTCACTTTTAATGATATGACACATTCTTGTGTTAAAGCTACGTTATTCTTGAAATTGTCCAACAGACATACCCCTAGACGAGTTCAACTCGAAATAGAATTTTTAAGTTGTGCATGAAAATTAAGGAAAAATGTTAGGGGCCGTTTGGTTCGGTGGAAAAAAAGTGAAGGAATGGAATGGTAAATGGAATTGAATTCCTGAAGGAATTGGAATGGAAAAAAACTGGTCAAACCCCTCCGTTTGGTTGGCACGGAATGGAATGAAATTGTCATTCAATTCCTTGACAAATCATGTTTGGTTTGAAAATACAAATTATAGAAATGGAATGAAAGCATATAAAATGACCAATTTACCCTTCTTTAAAAAAAAATTTTTTGGGGTGGGGGGGGATAGGGCGGGGGGGTATGCAAAAAAAAAAAATTTGTGGGGTGAGGGTGGGGGGCTGGATGGGGGGGGGGAGGTAGGGCAGGGGGTGTGGGGGTGGGGGCTGGATGGGGGTAGGGCGGGGGTATGCAAAAAAAATTCGTGGGGGAGGGGGGTGGGGGCTGGATGGGGGGGGATAGGGCAGGGGGTATGCAAAAAAAAATCCGTGGGGAAGGGGGGTGGGGAGGGGGTATGCAAAAAAAAAAAATTTGTGGGGGTGGGGGGTGGGGGTAGGGCAGGAGGTGCAAAAAAAAATCGTGTGGGGGGTGGGGGTGGGGGCTGGGTTGGGGGGGTAGGTAGGGGTATTTTGATCATAATTTTTTTTTCATTTCATTGCCAAGGAAATTGGCCATTCCTTCCATATATGGAAGGAATGGCAAATTTCATCAAGCCAAGGAATTGAGCATTCCGAAGGAATGGAAATTTTGAACCAAATACGGCGAATGAATGAAGTCAACGGAATTGATCATTCCATTCCGCCATGAAATAGCCAATTACCGCGAACCAAACGGCCCCTTAGTGTAATGGTGTTGTAAATATGCAAAGTGAGATAAGAGAGAGAAAGTGGAATATAATATAATGAGTGGAAGTTGTTATAAATGTGAAAGTGGATCTCATTAAATAAAACATTTTCATTTTGTAATTGTCCTATTTTGAACTATTTTGAACGAGACACTTACAAATAATGAATAAAAGTACAAAAAAAGAGGCTGATTTTCTTCAGTGTTTGATGTTGAATTTATTAGGAATATAATATCATAATCTTATATTCTAGTATACATTGTTATATATTAGATTATGAAACGCAATCATTGTATTAGATTAGGAAACACAATCTTAGAAACCTTCTCCTTCTAGGAGATTACCTCCTCATTGTAATACAATCATTGTATTAGAAGGATAAGGTTTCTAAGATTGTGTTTCCTAATCTAATACAATAATTGTGTTTCCTAATCTAATATATAACAATATATACTCGAATATAAGATTATGATATTATATTCCTAATAGAATTGTTTCATAAATTTTCGTTGCTCTTGTCTATGTTCTTTGTGCAAATTGCAATTTAGTTACCTGAATTCTACACATTGTTTTAATTGATTATTGAGTTTGTATTCGTTACAATTTAGGGATGACAATTTTGAATCGAATCGTGGATACCCGAACTGAATCGAACCGAAGTTGACGGTTATTAACTGGTTTGACTGGATATGGCTGGGACGGGTAATGGGGAATAACCGAAATGAAAAAGTGGGGGACGGTTTGATTTTGGTATCACTACAACAAAAACAGGTTTTTGTGGCACTTTTTTAAGTGCCACAAATCAGAAAAAAGTGCCATAAAAGCTATTTTCGGCACTTTTATAAGTGTCATAATAAGTCGCGTCGGCAATACTTTTCGGCACTTAAAAGTGCCACAATTTTCCGGCACTTTTAAAAGTGCCACAATTTTCGGCACTTTTAAAAGTGCCATAATTTCCGGCACTTTTTAAATGCCATAATTTCCGGCACTTTTTTAAATGCCATAATTTTCGGCACTTCTTTAAATGCCGCAATTTTCTGACACTTATGAAAGTGCCACAATTATCCGGCACTTATGAAAGTGCCACAATTATTCGGCAGTTTTGTAAGTGCCTCATATTTCCGGCATTTAAAAATGTGTCTTAATTTTCCGGCACTTTGAAAAGTGCCACACATTTTCGGCACTTTTGCACAGTTTTAATGAACTGACGGATATGATTGCTGTCGGTAATTCACTACAAATAGCTAAAAATCTCAAGCATATTTAATGCCACATTCCTACATAATTTTGACTAACTGCAACAAAGTATATAAAAGATAATTTTTTCTCATTGTCATCAAAGAAAATAAGTATAAATTACATCATTCAGAAAATAATAATTCAAATATTTAAGCAAGGTATACAACCTTGACATCATAACACCAAAAGCTAAATATTCAATTGTTCAAACAAAAGCGTGATGAGATAATGGTCTTCTTCCATAGCGAATATATTACAAGAGACGTGATCCATCACCTGCAAATAAACAATTATAGCATTAATTACTTTAGTTTTTAAAGAGACTTTGAAAAAAGTTATAAAGAATACAATACAACCTCGTGTTACATCTATATTTCTCTATGCAACAGATTTTCCAATAGCTTCTCCCAACTTGGTGACTCCTTCGTAAGGCCTAATTAATTTTTCGAATGGTTTTATCGCTTCTTTGATAAGTACTTCCCAGAACTCATTTTCCAATTCAGTCCCCCCAACAACTCTAGAGGGATTTTTACTTATCAAAATTCCTCTAGCCACCACTTGTTTTGGACCTTTATAGTCAAGGAGATTCACAAGAACTTCCCCCTGCATATAGTAATTAACATTAGAGCCTAATCAAATCTTACATGTAGTTAATCTTCTATTTCAGCTACTTCAAGTAACATTGCTTTGTAAGTGGTACCCATGAAATAAAAGCAACGTGTGATTTAATCCAAGCAGTAAAGGAGACAGTTCAAGCAACTTAGAGGAAGAGGAGATAAAGAGCTTGTGTAGTGAATACTCATTAGTCAGAAGAAATCATGTGGTCCAGGGTAGTATTGAGATTCATATTGAGTTCATTATTATGAAGCAGGGCCACAAGTTAAGGCAGATTTTACTAGTGTGGCAAACATATAGAAGTATTTTCACCACCTTTAATACTGTCACTTCTATGAATATCAAATTGGGTCATGTAGGATAATGCTTCATCCTAGGGAGAGTAGCTTTGACCTAACAAGATCGATCTGTTCCATTTCCAAAAGCTATGTAATGTGGAGTAATAAAAATGCATGGAGTGCTGATTTTTCACACTAACGTGTAAGCAAAAATGTATAAAGACAATTTTATTGCACTTGCTTCAGCAAGCATACCTTACTTCAATTGTGATTTCCATTTAAAAAGGCTCAACTGTCATTTATTATCGCGATCTGGGAAAGGAATGTTAATGTTTCAGGGAGCACATTTGGACAAAACTCACATTTGAAGGGTATAGAAAAGATGCTGAAGTGTAACATGGTCAAATGGAGGTAAGTGTCCAGACCTCCAATTGCAAAGCCCATATAATATCAAAACAAGCAAGCCCTCACAGTCAGCATTTTAATTTCTACCAATGTCTGATACCAGTGTACTAACCATATAAAGCCTTATGGTATGTGTATCTACTGTAGCCTTCCAAACAGTTATCAACGGCCAGGTTGGTCCTACTTTCAAGCCTCAGCGGGGATTCAGACAAGGAGACCAACTATCCCCGTATTTATTTATTCTTGTCCTCCATTCGCTACTTTGAAAGATTGATTCAGAAGTCAAAGCAAATAGAATTAAAACAGTTATCAGACAAGGATACCAACTATCCCCGTATTTATGGACATGCACTTAGAATGCAGGTGAACTGAGCATAGGGGCATTAGAGCCATTTCATAGATGCTATAAAAATGAAGCAGAAACAGATGGACAGTGTGGATCCTTCTCATATGACCATAAGATGCAATTTTTTGTTAATTGCACTGTTGCAACTTACCAATAAAGTGCACCTGGATAGCAGAAAGGGTCCATACTCCCATTTAACACATTATAAAGATTCCATATACTTATTTCAGATCAAATCTATATAACCCATTTCAGAGTAAATTAGTTAATATCTTAAAATAACAAAAATGAGGCAAGTACACTAATATCATGGAATCAAAGTGAAATAATAATATGTACCTGATTGTTAACATCATCTAGTTTTTTCTTCTTTGCTTGATAAATCTGAAATCAATTAAGCAGCATTAAACGATGTGATTACTTATGGAAAAATGTCAACAACACATGCACACAAGTGCATACAATCCAAAACTAGACATTTACCTTTTTCGAATGTTCGTCGGTAATGTGATGCTTCTTTTTCGTCTTGTCTTGCCTGAGCTCATTGCTTTGTTGTTTGTTCTTTAACTTGTCTTGATTGATCTATAAAAGAAATGGTGTCTACATGAACAAGCCCACCACAATACAAGGGCTAACAAAGAGATTCTATTAGTATTAACAAGTTTAACGCAGTTCACTATTTTTCATTCGTTACCTCGTATGAGCGATCACGACTATTTGCACTTATATTCAATTTTTTCAATTGCAATGGGTCTGACCCATTGTCATTGTTTGAGTGTAAACGATGAGCACTTGATGCTAGACATGTCCAAACGGTTCCGGTTCCCGGTTCCCAAATAGCCGGAACCGTATTCGAACCATATTAATCGGGTTCCCGGTTCTCGATTCTATCCGCCGGTTTCGGTTCCGGTTCCAACGGTTCCACCGGTTCCATCACCATCTAATTTTTTTTTTTAAATCCAAACCTCTTAAGACAGTAAAGACGCTAACTAATCTGTTTTTTTTTCACTTGGGGAGTATGTTTTTGGAAAGAATGAGAAGTGGACAAAATTTGGTTAGTATATTATTAAAGATAGAATAAAAATTCTAACAATATTTTTAGAATTTAAATAAAACAACACTACACTACAAGTACAAATACTAAATAAATACAAAATAAATGCTAAATATTACATTTAACTTACATTGAGTTTCGGTTCCCGGTTCCGGTTCCCGATTCCGGAACCGCCGGTTCCCGGTTCCGCCGGTTCCTCGGTTCCCAATATGGTGGATTCGTATTCGAACCATTTCAATCCGGTTCCCGGTTACGTTCGGTTCCCGGTTCCGGCGGTTCCCGATTCTCGCCGGTTCCCGGTTCCGATTCTACCCGCCGGTTCTGTCGGTTCCCGATTCTATTTGGACATGTCTACTTAATGCATCAGGAACCTAAACAAGTTAAAACATATAAATAATGTTTAAAATATCTCGGTTGAATCATCCATGAGTGCACCAAAAAAAAGTGGAATAAGATTGAAGGAGCTAAGCAGAACAAAAAGTTATGCTTAAGAGCCTCACCAATGACAGGCAATTGAACTAGACCTCAATACACACAAATGGTTCGACCCAAACTTGACAGTCAACTTAGGATTAGAGCTCAAAAGGTTGAAGAGTGTAGACAATGCTTTAGATAAAATGAAACTAACAGAGGATTAACAGAGCTGAAATATGTACAATTAAAGGAGCCATAGCAGGATGGGCCATGGGTTAGAAATTATGAAGATTTTTCCTAATTTGATCAGTTGGATTTCACAGTTAGTGCTTACAGGAGCCATAGCAGGATGGGCCATAGGTTAGAAGGGTCTTTAACTCTGTTAGGACTCTTATAAAGCCACCAAAACAAGTGTGCCTCTGCATCATACATAGAAATTTATTTACATCTACAAATAGCAAGAATGACACTGCAAATAATGTAATATATAAAAAATAATTGTGTCAAAAGCATTAATTTTTCTAAGGGAATCCTCTCAGCACGAGGCTAGATCTTGAATTCTCCATATATGAGCTAGAAATGCATTTTGGGTCGATCGATAGAGAAATCATGAACCATGATATATATATATATATATATATATATATATATATATATATATATATATATATATATATATATATTATTCATTCATTTTATTTTTGTGTGGGAGGGGGGTTACAAGAAGTTTTGGGTGCTTATGGTGTGCTTTAATTAAGTTGAGATTAAATAATCAATCCCTTAATTTGTGCCCAAGTTTTAGTTTAAAAAACACTCCCTTCTTCATTGTCTTATTGAGATTTTTATGTATCATGTACAATGTATAGGTATTGAAGCTGAAAGAACAACTTGATAACGCTGAAAAGGAGATGCATTGTGTACCTGAGTGTTAACAAAAGGAACGGTATTCTGAGTGTTAACAGAAGGAATCATATGCTCGAATCTAGACTTCATCATCTCCTGCATCATTAACTTCATCTCTCCTCGTAGTTGTTGCCTGAGTTTATCACATTCTTCTTGTCATACCTCCTCACGTACCTCCTCTCGTACCTCCTCTCGTACCTCCTCACGCGCCTCTTGATGAAGTTGTTCACGAAACTCCTCACGTAGCTTTTCAACTATTTCCCCTTGACGAATACCTTCCATTATCTCATCATGATACTTCTCAGTAAGAGTTTCTCGAACACTAGCCCTTATAGTTTCCTCCATAGAGATATTATTCACTCATGTATATCCTAATGACAACCTAAACACTAGTGATGGGGTAGGACCTAGTCCATAGGTGCGAACACGACCAGGTTTTTCAGGTCCCATAACTTGATCAAATATCTTATTTTTAACACTTTCTTCAGATCGCACGTCCTCTGGATCTTCATTCAGAAGTTCATTAAACTTTTCCTACAAAGAAAAATATCAAATGTGTTTTAGTATAAAAAGTAGTACAAAGTACAATATAGTACAATCCCATTGGCATACAAAAGTTTCTGCAATAGAAGACGTGTCAAGGGCATATTAATGAGGCACGTGATTGGATTCAAACACCAAACACTGACCTGCAGTCACATACATATTAGAGCAATTCTCAGTTCTTGCATTCAAATATATCCACAAATCATAATCTAGCCATATCATATATTCTAAGAGATTTAACAGACCTAAAGCACTTCTCAATGCCTTCGCCGATGAAGCACATGGCAGCACAAATTTAACACAATCAGCAACCAACACCTGCTTGAACACCATCATCCACTCTTCAAACATGCATTCTAATTGGGGGAGGGGTTAGTTGACTTGTTAATGCACAAAAACCTGCAGGTACACACTAAACATTGTAGATTCAAGTCTCTCATCAGCAACTAACTCCTAACTGAAATTTCAAAGTTTTACAAGTGGAAGCTTAGCTGACTTGTTAATGCACAAAAATCTGCAGGTACACACTTAAATGTAATTTATTTATTTTTTCTAAAAGGGAGGTCCCATATGCACTTGTAAGGCATGGACTCGTTCTTCTAATGCTGATTGCAGGTGTTGGCTATGGCCGACAGGTTAAGGAAGCAAAACTTACATGATAGCAATTTTAGAGTTTGGACACATCAAACTAGGCTCAACTTTCATCCGCAATTTGGGTATGATATTTGACATACATGACCGAATCAGGCAAGAATCTTCATTTATGTATCAGCTCATGACCTGGATCACCCCAATCTATAATAGCTTTTATATTAACTTTATGCTACTCTCAGTTTCAAGTATGTACACTATAGCAAAGGGACATGCTGGAGTCATGCATTGTAAATTGAGTATATTCTAAAATCCATTTAGTTAATAGACAAAAAAAAAATAGTTCAAGAAAAACAAAATGACATATCCACTGAATCAGATCATTATTAGGCCAAGAAAATCATGTTTCATCACTAAAGTACTCATCCTCTTCGCTTTCATGATAAGAATCATCATCATTACTAGAATGTGCATCACTTTCACTATGTTCTTCATACTCATCTTCGTCATTCTCATCTTCAGTGTTGTCTTTTTGTTCGGAGGATACTTCAACTGTTTCACCAATTATGTCTTTCCGAACCCACGAGTTATCATCTTCGTTAACAAACGAGGTGTCATCCAAGAGTTGTGCGACATAAGGCTCATATTCTTTGTCTCCCATATCGAAAAAGTCTCTAGGCTTCATTTTCATTACAACATGCCAATTTTCATCGACAGGATCTTGAACATACCATACTTGCTCGGCTTGAGATGCAAGAATGAATGGTTCATCTGATAGTTGATTTTGGTTATACATCAAATGATTAAAGTTTACGAGAATCATCTTGTTAGGATCTTCGACTTTTCCTCTCACATTGTTGATCCAATCGCATTTGAACAAAGCAAATTTTAACTCATTTGTGTACCGTAATTCAATAATATCCCTCACCCTTCCATAGTAAGTCACATCTCCAGAAATTGGGTTATTATCTTTTCTACTTGAAAAACTTTGAGTACTTGCGCTCAATTGAACCCCACTATTTTGTGTTTTTAACATTCTTTCACGTTGATAAGTGTGAAACCTTACTCCATTTACGATATAACCTGAACATCTCCTTGCCCATTTGTCAGGAAAGCTCGATATTAACTTAACAGTATCAGGAATATGAGCACCTTTACCTTTCTTCTCCAAACTAATAATCTAATTTCATAAAAAAAAATTAATAAAATATTATATTTAAAGATATCATATAAATAATGCTAAATATATATTATAGGTACTTACATGATCCTTAAACCATCTAGGAAAATGTTTGCTGTGATTCTTATCTATTTCAAATTCTGAAGCACGTGAATTTTTGCGTTTCAGTTCAACTTTGTGTGTCCTGCTTAAATAATGAGTTAAATAATTTCATTTTTATCATTTAATAAACAAATAAAAGTAGTAATAGATATTTTAAGCTTACTCATGAAAAGTTTCAAATCCATCTAAGTTGAAAAGCAGATATCGATGTGCTTGCACCCATGACATCTCATCTAGACGAAATGATTCCACTTTCCCAATAGGCCTACCCAAATATCCATATGAATCGTCACCACCCCCTCCATCATTCCTTGCCATTCTATCTAACTTTGTCTCTACATCATGTAAGTACATACCACAAAATGTCATGCACTCTTCCGCTAGATATCCTTCACATATAGAACCTTCCGGGCGACTTCGATTGCGAACATAACCTTTAAGTGTACCTAAATATCTAGAGTAAAAATAGGTAATTAGATTTATTACTATATATCTCTGTGATTAGAAAAAGATTAAGATAGAGAAAACCTTTCAATTGAGGACATAGAACGGTAATGCACTGGTCCAGCAATCATAGCCTCTTCTGCTAGATGAACAAGTAAGTGGATCATAATATCAAAGAAAGAGGGAGGAAATATAATTTCTAAATAGCACAGCGTAAGTGCAAGTCGTTCTTGTAGAGCCTTAAAGTCAGTAGGACGACTGACTTTTGAGTACAATAGTCTAAGACAAATACTCAACTCAGTCAAAGTTTTGCACACTTCCTTTGGTAACACTCTTCGCACACATATAGGCAATAATTGTTGAATTAAAATGTGGCAATCATGACTTTTTAGCCCTATTATATTTCGGTCACCAACCTTCACACAATGTGCAATATTTGATGCATAGCCATCTGGAAATTTGACATCCTTCAACACTTTAAGAAAAGTATCTTTATTCTCCTTACTCATGGTAAAAGGTGTCGGAGGAAGATATGGCTTTTTTATCCCCTTTTACATCATGAAGTGCCTTCCTAATCTCCATAATTTCAAGGTCCTCCCGTGCCTGCAAGTTATCTTTTGACCTACCGTCCACACCTAGCAATGTGTAAACTATACTGTCACATACATTCTTCTCAGTATGCATTATATCAATGTTATGGCGAATCAAAAGATCCTTCCAATATGGTAAATGAAAGAACACACTTTTCTTCTTCCAGTTGTCTTCCCTTTCCTTACTATCTAATTTCTTTTGCCTCTTATTAGACACAACTGTAGGCTTTCCTTTTCCATAATTTGTTGATAGGCTTTCTAACTGTGCTAACAGTTCATCGCCGGATAATCTTGGCGGAGTAAGTTGGTGCTCAAATGTACCATCAAATGAGACTTTATCTTTTCGAAATTTGTGGGAGCTGGGCAGAAATCGATGATGACCCATATAACAGAGCTTTCTTCCATGCTTTAGCCAAGAAAATCGAGTTTCCTTATTACAACATGGACATGCATACTTTCCCTTTGTACTCCACCCAGACAGATTGGCATAAGCGGGAAAGTCATTAATTGTCCATAGTAGTGTTGCGCGCATGCAAAACATTTGATTACTTGCAGCATCATAAGTAGTCACACCATCATTCCACAAGTCTTTTAACTCATCGATTAGTAATTGTAGGTAGACGTCAATGTCATTTCCTGGACTGCGTGGACCATCAATAACCATAGACAAAATGAAATAGGGTTGTTTCATGCACATCCAAGGCGGCAAGTTATATGGTATTAAAATAACTGGCCACGTGCTATGAGAAACATTCACTGTCTTAAATGGGTTGAATCCATCTGGTGCTAAGCCAAGCCTAACATTTCTGCATTCATTAGCAAAATCTGGGTATTTCTCATCTAATGTTCTCCATGCAAGAGAGTCGGCAGGGTGCCTTAATATTCCATCTTTGGTGCGTTCTTCAGCATGCCATCTCATTGATTTAGCCGTCTTTGATGACATGTATAACCTTTGAAGCCTTAACTTTAGAGGAAAGTATCTCACAACCTTAACAGGAATCTTTCTTTCTTTGTATTCTTCATTCTCATCTTGAACATCAAACATTCTATATCTCGGTGATCCACATTTTGAACAATTGGTAATTGATGGATCTGTAAATAACATGCAATCATTTTCGCATGCATGAATTTTCTTGTAATCCAAACCCAAATCCTTCACAAATTTGCGAGCTTCATAATAAGAACTTGAAAACTTGTCATCACGAGGATGGTATGCAGCCTTGAGTTGTTGTAGTTGTACAGTAAATGACTTGTTACTCCAACCATATAAAGCCTTATTGTGCAACATTCACACAATAAAAGATAAAAGAGTAAACTCCTTACACCCCGGGTAAAGCTCTGAACGTGCATTCTCTAATAAAGTAAAAATTTTTCTTGATTCTTCATCTGGGCCTGCAAGGGTTTCCACCACTACGGGGTCACCCGTTAAACCTTGATGAGGGAAATTGTAATGAATTAGTCCTTCGATATCATCTGCTATAGCAGATCGACTAGTTGATTGATCTACAACGGAAACTGGATTGTAAGGTAAGGTTTCTCCATGACAGTCCCAAGTAGTGTAAGTCTCAAGAAAACCATACATGACTACGTGCTCACCAACAATTTTCTTGCACTGGTTCACGGACAATCTACAATGCCTACATGGACACTTTATTTCTGAACTAGGTTGCTTATTAATTTAAGCAAACTTGATAAATTCCATAAGGCCATTTAAAAATCTCGAATCAAGCCTATTTGACAAATTAATCCAACTCTTATCCATTTTATCTGCAATTGAGCATTAAAAAATCAAATCAACAATCATGAATTAGGGGACAAAACTTGAGAGAAACGAAAAAAATACATATGGTTGTAGGAAGAGAGAGAACTTCAAAGAAACAAGAATGGTACAACAAACTAGAAATAAAAAGTAACAATAAATAATTATAATATTTAATCATATAAATGTATTATGTTTACCATTGATACAATACCAAAGCTTAGGTCACTAAATTGGACAGATGGAGTAACTGATTACTAATACTCCCTCCGTACCAAAATGAACTTTTCGCTTTTTTTGTCATTACTACGAATGAACTTTGAGCTAATATATTAGATTTATATGTATTTGTTCAAAGATGAAAAAAAAGTGTTAGGGTGAAAGAAATTAGGGAGACTGGAAGATATGTATTTGTTCAAAGATGAAATGAAAGTTCAAAGAAAGATCAACAAGCCATGCCCATGTGACCATCGGGCCTCCGGGTCTTCGGGCCAATCCAAGGAAAAACATTACAATGTGAATGTTAAATATATAACAACTGGGATCTGTGGAACTCGCCCCATAAAAAAAGTCCTCATTAAGAATGCTTTTAAGGGAAAAGACAACTTACTGTCAAGGCAATTCATAGACATCATTACTTTAATGGAATATATCCAACAACATCATAACAAGTTACATTGATCAGATTCCCCCATCCAGTAAGCCCATTTTACTGTCAGGTCAAGGGACAAGGAGGGAAAGGTAGACTCAAGTTAAATTGAACAGGTTTAAACAAGACTGACCATCACATTGTATTTCTTGCGACCTCCAATCACGTTGGGTGGAAAGTCAAAGGTGAGAAATGATGAGAACCATTGGTCCACTTTCTTCTTTACATAAAATAAAAAATTTAACAAGCTAAGGGTCTCCAAAGAGCGTCATGCTTTAGAGTGTGGTTAAGAACTTATGCTGCTAGGAAGCTGCAAATGTTTTAGATCATCTGGTGTGCTGATAGACAGAGGCCCAATCCCAAATGAAAGAATAATGACTTAACTTAAAAGTTTCAACAACCCATCACCATAAAATAAGTACAGAAAATACCAAATATTTCTCTTAAATGATTTTCATTCACATTCCTGGTAAGTTGACCAATGTGCAGAACAAGTGACTCGGGAATAGGAGAAGCTTTCATGTTATAGAAGCCCAACGGTAAACACTCTTGGGTAACAGAAACAGATAGGATTATACCTATACTCTGATGAATTAACAAATACTCCCTCCGTCCCGCTAATATTAGCACAAACACTGTTTGCGCGGGAATTAAGGAATATGATATTTTAATAAAATGTTGTGAGTGTAAAAGAATGAGTGGAGAGAGAATGAGTGGAGGGTGTAATAAATTATAATGGTGTTGTGAGTATTAAAATAATGTAAGAGAGAGAATGAGTGGGGTTGGGTGAATATTTTATTAATATAAAGTTTCCTTTTTGGGAGTGTGCGAATATTAGCGGGACGCCCAAAAAGGAAAGTGTGCTAATATTAGCGGGACGGAGGGAGTATGCTTTATGGGACTAAATATAACATCATCATTAACATCATTATCAACTCTCAAGATTCCCCCCCCCCCTCTCCCCCTTTGATCCTCAAAAGCTCTTAACAAAGCCCACATCCAACTATAAATATAACAAAAACTCAACACTGCTCATACAAACCAAGACCAGTAAATAAGAAGTCTGTATAATCAAATTACGGAGTATAGCAGATGATGAACAAAGCCAAGAGGTTTTCTGCACAGTGTGAATCAAAAGCCACAACCATAAGTAAATCACGACTCAAGATTCCAACAGATACAGATACCTAGAAACATAAAATTGAGACAAGGTAGACGGGAAGAACAACGAACAAAATATGCAATCAATCTAACCAATCTATAAATTAAAGCTTATCAATACCTTGTTCAATTCGGCGGAGAGGGTAGGAGATGTATTTGGGCGTCGGACGAGACGCCGGCACCACGAATTTCGCCGGAAAAGAGACGCCGAGAAATCGAAGTTGCTAGAGAGAGAGTGAGAGCGAGGGCGAGAAGGAAAGGGGAAACAGGGCGGCGCTGTTTGCGATTTTGCGTGGGTAGATGAGGTCGTCAAAGCGGGAAAAAACGTAAATATTGGAATGAATTGGGGAAAAGTGGGAGGGAAATATAATTTGGTGAAAATTTTAAGGAAAAGAATTATATCCTCTTCTTAGGAAATATGAGTACAAAAAGGAAAAGGAAAAGGAAAAGGAAAAGGAAAAGGAAAAGGAAAAATTAAAAATACAAGTAAAATATACTTCCTCTGGGTACTGTCATTTTTAAATGGGCAAAATTATTAGTTTTTTCATTAAATCATAATAATAATTATTTTTCTTAAAATCTGTGAGAACCCAAAAAGCGACAGTTATTTTGGACCGGAGGTAGTATAAACTTAATAAAAAGTTTCTTTGAACACATTTATAAATTCTAGTCAACCTTGTGTGTTTCTTTTATATTAAATATTATATTTTGTCTATTCCCAATATTTTTTTAATGAATTCAAATTTATACCAAAATATAAATTTGTGGTTTTATTCTAAGCAACTTTACTATATTGCCTACGTTCCAAAATAAACGTCCTAAAATCAAATTTTCTTATGATCAAGATTAATTTAAACACTTTTTTTATATTTATTTCAGAGTTAGTAATATATTTACCTTATAAATGAAATAGTCATTGTAATCAAGTTTTCATTGTGAAAATCAGATATTAAGGGTTAAAAAACAAAGTTTCGAAACTTCGTGGCACTTTTAAAAAAGTGTCGAAAAATTAGCGGCACTTTTAAGAAAGTGCCGAAAAACTTGCGGCAATTTTTCAAAAGTGCCGAAAAATTAGCGGCACTTTTAAAGAAGTGCCGGAAAATTAGCGGCACTTTTGTAAAAGTGCCGGAAATTAGCGGCACTTCTAAAAAAGTGCCGGATATTTGTGGCAGTTTCTGAAAAGTGTCGGAAATTTGTGGCACTTATTAAAAAAGTGCCGGAAATTGGTGGCACAAAATTAAGTGCCGGATTAAAAGTGTCGGAAAAAGTCATTTTTCTTGTAGTGTATTAGCATTACCCGTCCCATTACCCGCCCCATTACCTGAACTGAATGTTACCTGAACTGCTTATAGTTTTCTTATTGTAATCTAGTGAATCTTTCCTTATGTTTGGTGAATTGTGTCATACACAATTATTTATTTTTTTTTAGCTCTTATGAATGTGATTATATGAGTTTAAGTAGAAAAATTATCTTTTATCAAAGTTAATTTTTGAATTATTTTTATCGCTAAAGTGCTTTAAAACAAAATATTAGTTTGACTAATTCCCTGCGGGGATTCCCGATTA
Organism: Adenophora triphylla var. japonica; assembly: GCA_022495995.1. Classification (NCBI taxonomy): domain Eukaryota; kingdom Viridiplantae; phylum Streptophyta; class Magnoliopsida; order Asterales; family Campanulaceae; genus Adenophora; species Adenophora triphylla. Next base: position 344,828 of record JAFEMH010001055.1, read on the forward strand.
ACTGCTACCCGTGGGGAATGTGTATGGTATGGAAAATTGATTACCCGCTGGGGAATGGGGCGGTTATGAGGCACAAAATTGAATTGGGAAATGAGGGTGGTACGATGTATAACTGCCCCGAACTGCCCCCATTGCCATTCCTATTACAGTTCAATTCCTGAATTTGTTAAACTGTTGCAATGTGGTGTAAAAATGGACGAATTGTTAACTTTTTAACGAAAATGATTGAGAAGACTAACAAACTTCTTTCAAAAATGCAATTTACACCCTTTAACCCAACAAATTCACATTTTTACCCTGATAGGTTAAAATTATTAATATTATTAACATATATATTACCTCAAATCCGACATAGTATTTTAAATTATAAAAAATAAAATTATACGATTATTTATTTATGAATATTTCTATAAATATAATAAATGATAAAATTATTTATTTTATTATTAGTATCCAACATAGTACCTTAATTAATATTATAAATGATAAAATTATTTATTTTTTGAAATATTAGTAAAAATAAAATAAAATAAAAATCTTATGTACCAAAAACTATTTGTTTTAAAAAATAAACTATTAATTATAAAATAACACGCCACAAAAATAAAAAAAAAATCAATGCAAAGAAATAAAGAGTATGATTAGCCAAAAAATAACAAAAAAACAAAGAGAGAAAGAAAAAGAGAAATTAGGAAAGAAGGAAAACAAAATTGGCCAAAAAGAAAACAAAATTATCTTCTCCATTGCTCCTTAACAATCTCCCCTCCTACCTCCCTCCTCCTTTTCCCTTCCACCCTCTCCCTTCCCCATTGAACCAAATTGCAGGTTTGATTTTGGTGTTTAAATAGATCTAAATATTTTGTTTATTCTAAATTTTGAAATCAAAATAGCGATTATTTTCATTTGTTGTAAGCTTGGACAAAATCACTATGGATAAATTTCTAGAAGGTCAAAGAAAGAAGATGAACAAATTGCAAAGAGGAGGAGAAATATTGATGAAAAAAGTTATTTTCATTTGTTGTAGGCTTCTCTAGTTATAGTTTTAACAACCATGTGATGAATTCTCAATTAATTCTTGTATTAATATGAGAGTCATTACCTTGTATTTATGGGGTTTAATTCCACACTTTGTAACCCCTAATTTCAAGGTAACAATTCCTATTAATCCCTCCTTAATCTAGGAATCATGGGACATCAATAGTGGGGTTAAATTATAAAATTTACACTTTCAATTCACCAACTTTGAGCTATTATATATTTCTCATCCAATCTCAAATTCGACATATAGATATACCATTTCAATGTTCACACGAAGTGAAATATGAACCCACAATAATATTTGTCAAACGATTCATGTAAGAAAAATACATAATTTCCTTTACACAATATATTTTTCCAACATTTATTTGCGAGAGTAAACTATTTTCTTTTGGCCCATCCTCAGTATGAAGTTCCTAGTATTGAATATGAATAGTATTAATTTGCTTTTGTTTGCCATTTCCGTTGTCTCTTTTATTTCATTTTGTAATGAATCCCAGATTAGTAACTCTAGTTTTCTTTGATGTATCCTCAGCTTGTGCGTAAAGGGTTACCTTGCTGCCCGTCGGTATATGGATGGGATCATAAACACAGTATTGATGATGGTGGAAAGTGTTGGTGATTTTAGTGTCATCAACTATTTTATTGTAATAGTAATTTACTAGAGATCAATGTGATTCGTATTAGACTCGGATACGAGTAAGGAAAAGTGTGGAGTGCACATTCGTTTGAGCTAAAACGAAATCAACCTCGATAAAGAAGTAAAGGTTAAAGGGTAGCACATTTTGCTGATGTGCTCGGCCGAGCAGAGTCCTTGACTCGGCCGAGCAGAGTATAGCAGATTGTCCAAGTTTCTGGACAGCCTTGCTCGGCCGAGGCATATGCCTTGCTCGGCCAGCAGTATGATTGACACGGCCGTGCAAGTTCTAAAGACACGGCCGTGCAGCTGGGCAAATTGTCATGGGACATCTTTGCTCGGCCGAGCGAGTCCCTTGACTCGGCCGAGCAGTTCCTGAACAGGTGCCAGTTCAAAATGAAAAGACACATTGCTTGGCTAAAGTCATGTCTTTTGATTGTACCCTTTATCTGATGTCTCTCCATCTGTATATATACAGAGATTGATCTCATTTGTACACAGATGAAAAACACAAGAGTGATACAACAATAACGAAAGCAAAACAATTCTCAAGTTTTAGATTTGTTCTCTTTGCCTAGAAACAAATTGAGTGATTGTCTTATCCCAATAAAGATTTTGTGTAACCCAGGCATTAAGGGTCGAAATACTTTATTCGAAAAGTGGATTATACACGATTCAATCACATATCCAGCCTTGTTATCAAGATCAAGACCATATATTCCCCTACAAACGAATAAAGTATTTGGTGATACTCATGGCTGGTGAAAGTACGTTGAAAGAGATGACGACTAAGTTTGGAAAGCTAGACAAATTTGAAGGACAAGATTTCAGGCGTTGGCAAAAGAAGATGCACTTCCTTTTAACAACGTTAAAAGTAGTGTATGTTCTATCTACCCCTATTCCAAAATTGCTTGAAGATGATAACTTGGAAGCAGTCAGACGTAGATCGAAGTGGGAAAACGATGACTAGGACACATATTAAACGGTATGTCTGATTCTCTATTTGACATTTATCAAAATGAGGAATCTGCAAAAGAGTTATGGGATTCTCTTGAATCCAAGTACATGGCAGAGGATGCTTCTAGTAAGAAGTTCCTTGTAAGTAATTTTAATAATTACAAGATGGTCGATTCAAGACCTGTCATGGAACAATTCAATGAACTCCTTAGAATCCTTGGACAATATACACAACATGGGTTGAAGATGGATGAGTCCATATCTGTTTCAAGTGTGATTGATAAGTTGCCTCCCTCCTGGAAGGATTTCAAACACACTTTGAAACATTGTAAAGACGATCTGTCTTTGGTTCAACTTGGTAGTCACTTGCGCATAGAGGAATCTCTTAGGGCGCAAGAGAATGACAAAGGCAAAGGAAAAGAAGTTGCTGGACCCTCGGTAAATATGATTGATGAGGGTGGAAACAATAAAAACAAAGAAAAGAAACGTAGTTTCAAAGACAATGGTTCTGGTCCCAACAAGAAGCCTAAATTGGCATGTTGGAAGTGTGGCAAAACTGGTCACTTTAAGAAGGATTGTCTTGTTGGAAACAACAAGAATGGCGCAAGCACCAGTGGTTCGGGAAAGGGGTCTAAGGACCATTCTCAAAACCAAGGTCAGAATTTAATACTTAGTTGGAACAGATTTATTAAAAATTATGTTTCACTAATTTCTGAGGCATTTTATGTGCAGGATGATGCTATTGCGTGGTGGATTGATTCCGGTGCCATAACTCATGTTTGTAAAGATCATTGTTTGTTTAAGACATACGAACCAATGGAAGACGGATCTGTCCTTTACATGGGTGATGATCATTCCGCTCCTATTCAAGGAAGAGAAAGTGTGTTGGAATTCAGTTCAGGAAAAACTATTTCTTTGTTTAATGTTTTATATGTACCTAAACTTCGTAAGAATTTAATTTTTGGTCCTATATTAAACAAGTGTGGTTATAAACAAGTTTATTAATCCGATAAGTATATCTTATCGAAGTCGGGTGTATTTGTAGGATTTGGTTATTATAATAATGGGATGTTTATGTTGAATTTAAATAAAATTCCTGTTAACTCTAGTTCTGTTTATATGACTTTCTCTGTTGTTATCAATTCCTCATTATGGCATGCTCGATTAGGACATGTGCACTATAAAAGAATACTTGAAATGTCCAAAGATGGCTTGATTCCGGCTGTTGATAAAAATACGGAAAAGTGTAATACTTGCATGTTGACAAAAATCACTAGAAAACCTTTTAAAAGTATTACAAGAAATTCTGTAAAACTTGAATTAATTCATAGTGATTTTCATGCAACTCCATCTTTAGGTAATAAAAAGTATATTGTCACTTTTATAGATGATGCTTATAGATTTTGCTATATTTATTTGCTGCATGCAAAAGATGAAGCCCTAGATAAATTTAAGATTTATAAAACAGAAATTGAACTTCAACTAAATGGCTTGATTAAAATCTTACGTACGGATAGAGGTGGTGAATATTATGATCCTAAATATTTTCAATTCGTAGGAATAATTCATGAGACTACGGCTCCTTATGTACCACAACAAAATGGTGTGGCTGAAAGGAAGAATAGAACTCTTGAAGAAATGGTTAACGCCATGTTGTCTTACTCGGGCTTGAGTGACGGATTTTGGGGAGAAGCCATGTTAACGGCTTGTCATTTATTGAATAAAATTTCTAATAAAAGGAACAAAATTACCCCATATGAGCTTTGGTATAAGAAACGATCAAACTTGACATTTTGCGAGTTTGGGGATGTAGGGCCGTGGTTAGACTTTCGGACCCTAAAAGGAAAAAGTTGGGAGAAAAAGGTATTGACTGCATCTTTGTTGGATATGCTGAGCATTCCAAGACATATATGTTTTATGTTATAGAACCTAATGATTTCATTTCTATTAACACAATTATAGAATCGAGAGATGTAATCTTTGATGAGAATCGTTTCTCTTCAATACCTAGACCAAAGGATATTATACCAATGTCGGCTGAATCTCAAATGGATGATCATTCAATTGATGTACCAAGTGAGACGCCCGAACCTTGTAAAAGTAAAAGAGTAAGAAAAGCTAAATCATATGGTTCTGACTTTCAACTATATTTAGTTATGGGATTAAGAGATCAAATTGAATCTCAATACTCTTACTGTTATAGTATAGAGGAGAATCCAAAAACCTATGATGAAGCAATAAAATCTCGAGATGCTGGTTTTTGGAAAGAAGCAATCGATGATGAAATTGGTTCTATTATGGAAAATAATAAATGGGTCTTGTCTGATTTACCACCAGGATGTAAACCTTTAGGGTGCAAATGGATCTTCAAAAAGAAGATGAAAGTCGATGGAACAATTGACAAGTTTAAAGCTCGATTGGTAATCCAAGGCTTTAGACAAAAGGAAGGGATCGATTACTTCGATACCTATGCACCGGTTGCTTGTATCACTACTATTAGATTTCTGATAGCTTTGGCAGCTATTCAGAATCTATTGATCCATCAAATGGATGTCAAAACAACATTCTTAAATGGTGATTTGGAAAAAGAAGTGTATATGAAACAACCTGAAGGATTTGTTATGTCAGGTAATGAGCATAAGGTATGTAAGTTAATTAAGTCATTGTATGGGCTGAAGCAAGCACCTAAACAGTGGCATCAAAAATTTGTTGAGGTTGTTTTGTCGAATGGTTTTGTATTAAATCAGTCTGACAAATGTGTATATAGCAGATTTGATGAATCCGATAAAGGTGTAATCATCTGCCTATATGTAGATGACATGTTGATTTTTGGCAAAGACCAAAATGTAGTTGATGAAACTAAGAAGTTTTTGTCATCAAAGTTTTCTATGAAGGACATGGGAGAAGCCGACGTAATTCTTGGTATAAAGATTAAAAGGATGAACAAGGGTATTGCAATTACATAATCTCATTACATTGAGAAAATTCTCAAGAGGTTTAATTGTGATGATTGTTCTAAAGTTAGTACTCCCATGGATTCTACTGAAAAACTTGTGTCAAACACTGGTAAACCTGTGTCACAGCTCGAATACTCAAAAGCCATAGGCAGTTTGATATATGCTATGACGGGCACTCGACCTGATATTGCTTATACAGTTGGTAGATTGAGCAGGTTCACTAGTAATCCTAGTAGACAGCATTGTCATGCTATAACAAAGGTGTTCAAGTACTTAAAATGTACTATGGACTATGGTTTGTGTTATAGTGGACATCCTTCTATATTAGAAGGTTACACAGATGCTAGTTGGATCAACCAAGAAGATTCATCTTCTACTAGTGGTTGGGTGTTCTTGCTTGGAGGAGGTGCCATTTCTTGGGCTTTCAAAAAGCAGACATGTATTACACATTCTATAATGGAATCTGAGTTTGTAGCATTGGCTGCTGCTGGAAAAGAAGCAGAATGGCTTCGAAACTTGATATATGAGATTCCATTATGACCAAAACCGATATCACCAATTTCTATCCATTGTGATAGTGCAGCTACATTGGCTAAGGCTTATAGTCAAATGTATAATGGGAAGTCTAGACACTTAGGTATCAGACATAGTATGATTCGGGAGTTAATCATGAATGGTGTGATATCAGTTGAGTTTGTTCGGTCGCAACAAAATTTGGCTGACCACTTGACGAAGGGGTTAGCCAGAGACTTGGTAAATAAGTCTGCAATGGGGATGGGATTAAAGTCCATTTAATCCTCTAATTGTGAGATACCCAATTCCCTTCTAATACAACATTAGAAGCTTGAATTCAATGTGGAAAGCTCACAGTTAGAGATTGGAACACATGTTATTATCTTTCCCAAGGTATGTGTTCAGACCTGCAAGTAATGGTTAGGTTGAAGAATATCTTCTTAATAGTCCCTTTGAAAAATTGCAACTGCAGGTGCAAGATTAAAGGAACTACTTATGTGGACATGAAGTTTTGCCGCTTCAAGAAGCTAGGACTTGGCTTCCTATATGTTCACTATTGGATATGGACACATGGCTTGTAATAGTGTCAAGATTAAACAAAGAGAATTGTACAAAACTTATGTGTATAGTATCTTCATGTATTCATATGAGTTGACAGGTTCAATCGTTAGGATACCCCGATTCTCGAGTATTTGAAATGTGTATTATACTAAGATGGAAATTCAATCGCAAGACATTTTCATTTACGCATTCGTTTGTTCCGTTATTTATAAAGATAAGTAAATAAAAGGATTACACTAAAATGGAGGGGATTTGTTGGTGATTTTAGTGTCATCAACTATTTTATTGTAATGGTGATTTACTAGAGATCAATGTGATTCGTATTAGACTCGGATACGAGTAAGGAAAAGTGTGGAGTGCAAACTCGTTTGAGCTAAAATGAAATCAACCTCGATAAAGAAGTAAAGGTTAAAGGGTAACACATTTTGCTGATGTGCTCGGCCGAGCAGAGTCCTTGACTCGGCCGAGCAGAGCATAGCAGATTGTCCAAGTTTCTGGACAGCCTTGCTCGGCCGAGGCATATGCATTGCTCGGCCAGCAGTATGATTGACACGGCCGTGCAAGTTCTAAAATTGCATGGACTTGTTGCTTCATAACAAAGAAGTGAAGAACCAAAGACAATTTAGTGAGCCATTTTTTTTATTCCATCATATTCTCGGGCAAAAAAATATAGATATCTTTGAGTCCATCGGAAAGGAAATGATGGAAATACCTTTAAAAATTTGACAAGTCTGCAACACTTATCATGGAACATAGTAGTGAGTATGAAGTAATTTGATCCTAGGTTATATCCAATATGATAGACAGGGAAGATGAAGGCAATTAATAATCTGCACAAAGTATGCATTTCAATATGCACCACACCAGTCAATGTTCTGAACTCCCAGACTTGGCTACTTTGTTTACATTTCTTTTCAGATTAGCATTTTTGAGCCTCCACTTCAAGCCTCTTTCTGGTTTTTAGCACATTTCAGTGGATAGAAAGGGTAGGGGGAAAAAAAAAAAGACAAACAAAGCATATTTTCACCTGGGAAAATACCAAAAAAGACCCTCCAAAAAACTTCCATATCCAAAAAGTCCCAAAAATACTCTCTCTATCTAAAAATCAGAAAACTTCATTCAGTACCAAAAAGTCCAAAACTTAACGATATAATAAACTGTCGTTAAGTTTAATTGCATTAATGGTTAAATGCAACTATCCGGAATTCAAATTATCTTCCAAAAAAAAAAAAACTAGAAGAATCATCCATCTAACGATAACGGTATCATTTTACGCCTTCGTGTAACTCGGTAGCATGCCATGAGCAACAAACCTTTCGAAAGAGTTGACATCAGAAACAAAAAGACTGCCCACAACCTTCATAGCAATTTCAGACGTCGCCTTATCCATCTTAAGTGATTCTAACTCACCTTCTAGAATCCTTATTTCAGATCTAAGACAATCCACCTGCTCTGAAACCAATGCCCTCTCCTTAATTTTTTCAATCAGTTTCTGCACTATTTTATTTTACTGGTGAACCGATATTTAATGATACATAACTGCGAGCTCATTCGGTCTAGCTTAAAACAAAACGTACTTTCAACATCATCAATCTGATTTCTGAATTTACTGACATTCTCAGGAGTAAGTTCTCTGACGCTGATGGTCATGAACTCTTTATCAGTTGACACAATGCATTAAGAGCCACGGTCCACATGAATTCAGACTTGAAGCGGACGCCTTCAAAGGTTTTAGCCCAATCTTTAGTAATTGCAGTCAAAAGCTCTGAATTGCCTGAATCAACATCATGTCCTTTCTATTAGCCGAGTATCGTGCTATTGCTACAACCACCGCAGAACTTCGATGGTTTTCATTCTTGTTCCGTGAACTCCGTATCCCGCTCTGATACAGGAGCGAGAGCGACCGCGCTCATGGGGGAGAGCGGCCGCGCTCAAGACAGTGACAACCAGGCAGCAGTTTCGGCCAAGATGCGCGACCGCGCTCGGAGGGAGGGCGACCGCGCTGAAGACGAGGAAGAACTGGCATGAGTCTCGGCCAAGGTGCGCGACCGCGCTGGGCCTAAGGGCGGCCGCGCTCGTGACGGGAAGAAGACGACTGATTGTGTTTTAATTTCGGAAAACTCTTTAATTTTGATAGTTTATTGTTTTTGGGAACTCTTTTATTTGCTGCCTAGGTAGGAGTATAAGTACTTAGTCTTTTATTTTTGGCAAACAACTTATTCATTATTGATTTTCAATTCAAAGAGATTTCTCTTTAATTTTCTGGTGGATTCCAGATTTGTGTTCTTGAGGATTCATTGCTTGTGAATTCTTGTGTTTAGTGCGCTGATATTGAGGGGATTACTAACGCCATCGCTGCGTTGACGACACAGATCGCCGCGTTGGTTGCTGCTCAACGGGATCGGAATGATAATCGAAACCCTAGGGGTGAAGGAGACAGGGAAGAACCCGTTCGACGTCCTCAGAGGGCTGAAAATCGGGAAGAAGATGGGTCCAGTTCGGAGGAAGAAGTCGTGGAGGATGATGGAGAACAAGGTAACAATCAAAATCGCCATGATTATAGAATTAAAGCTGAAATCCCTTATTTTTATGGAACTATGGGTATAGAGGATTTTCTAGACTGGCAAACTAATGTCGATCGCTTCTTTGAGGTCATGGAAGTACCTGGCTAATAAACAGTAAAGATGGTAGTGATTCGTTTGAAGAGTACCGCCGTTTGGTGGGATAAACCGGTAGTACGTAGACGACGACAAGGGAAGGAGCCGCTTAGGACTTGGAGGCGGATGAAGCGCTTGATCTCCGGAAGGTTTTTGCCTCAGACATTACGAGCGAGATTTTGTATAAGTTATATCTGAATTGTGTTCAAGGCAAGAGGACAGTTGATGAGTATACTACTGAGTTTCAGAGGTACACTGCAAGAGTGGAGATTGATGAGTCTGAGGAGCAGAAGGTTGCACGCTACATCAATGGTCTGAAGGGCTCAATACAAGACAAGATGGGTTTGCACCAAGTACGGAATTTGACAGATGCTTCTACTCTGGCCTTGAAAGCGGAGCTTATGGAGAAGTCGAGTACAAGGGTCTTTAATGCTCCTTTTCGCAAATGGAGTCCGCAAGGTGGTGCTGATGAAGGGAGTAACAAGGAGAAGGGGGCGACTAGTAGCTGCAGGAACAGCTCACGGGAACAAACAGCGACAGAAACCGTGGCAAAGAAGAAGCAACCAGACAGAGGGCAAGGCGCCGGTGCAGAAAACAGCAAATCCGTATGCCAAATCGACGGGAGATAAGTGTTTTCGTTGTCAAGGGTATGGGCATAGGTCCAACGTTTGCCCCAGTAGGAAGACTGCTGCATTCTTAGAGGAGGAAGATGAAGTAGAGGAGGAGGATGATGAGTATGCCGGAGCCGAGTTCGCAGAGGAGGAATCCGGAGAACATGTGGGTTTTGTTCTTCAACAGATGTTGCTATCTTCCAAGGACGAGGGGCAGAGGAAGAATCTTTTTCGTGCACACTGTTCCATTGCTAACAAGGTATGCAATTTAATTGTTGATAATGGTTGCACTGAAAATTTAGTTTCGCGTAAATTGGTTGATTTCCTTGGGTTGAAAACTGAGCCACATGAGAAACCCTATGGTTTGGGGTGGGTGAATACGGGTTCAGAACTTAGAGTGTCACGTACTTGTAGGGTTCCCATTTCTATCGGGAAACACTATAAGGAGGAAGTTGTCTGTGATGTGCTGAATATGGATGTATGTCATGTATTATTGGGTCGTCCATGGCAATACGATCATGATATTACCTATAGGGTAAGGATAATGTGGTGTTGTTCAACTGGAACAAGCACAAGATTGCTATAGCTCCTGTTTCGCGGTTTGAAAAGCCGGTTGAGAAGGATAAGCCTGTTGATGCTTATTCGAATGAGAAGGATCTTGCCGCAGCCTATTGAGGAGTCGAGTATTTTTGCCCTATAGTCATTAAGGGGTTGTTGGGTTCTCGGTGTGGAGATTGGGTTGCCAAGGGACATTGAAGAACTACTTGCAAATTTTCGGGGTTGCTATCCGAAGACTTGCCAAATGATCTACCACCTATGAGGGACATTCAAGATCGATTGACTTGATTCCGGAGCTAGCTTGCCAAACCTTCCACATTATCGCATGAGTCCTAAGGAGAATGAGATACTTCGAGAGCAGATTGAGGATTTGCTGCGAAAGGGGTTTATTAGGGAGAGCATGAGTCCGTGTACAGTGCCGGTTTTGCTTGTGCCAAAGAAGGGTAATCAGTGGCGTATGTGTGTGGACAAATGCCATCAACAAAATTACCATCAAGTATCGATTTCCTATTCCCCGTTTGGAAGACATGCTTGATGAGTTATCCGGTTCGAAGGTGTTCACGAAACTGGATTTGCGCAACGGGTACCATCAGATTCGGATTAGGCCAGGAGATGAGTGGAAAACAGCCTTCAAGAGCAAGGATGGCCTTTATGAGTGGCTTGTCATGCCATTCGGACTCTCGAATGCCCCTAGCACTTTCATGCGGTTGATGAATCAGGTATTCCGACCTTTCATTGGTTCTTTTGTTGTCGTTTATTTCGATGATATCCTGATTTATAGTAGAGATAGAACTGCACATCTCGATCATCTTAGGCAAGTATTGCAAGTCCTAAAAGATAATCAGCTCTACATCAATCTTAAGAAGTGTATTTTCTGCACCAACAAGTTACTTTTTCTGGGTTTTGTGGTTGGTGAAGATGGTATTCAGGTGGATGAGGAGAAAGTGAGGGCCATTAGAGATTGGCCAGCACCAACTTCTGTCACTGAGGTGCGTAGCTTTCATGGCTTAGCTACTTTCTATAGGAGGTTTGTTCGGAATTTCAGTACCATCACTGCTCCTATTACTGAGTGTTTGAAGAAGGGTAAGTTTCATTGGGGTTTTGAGCAAGAACAGAGTTTTGCCCTCATCAAGGAAAACTTTGTACCGCACCCGCTTCTTGCCCTACCCGACTTTGATAAAATATTTCGGGTGGAGTGTGATGCTAGTGGTGTAGGAATTGAGTCGTTCTATTACAAGAGAAACGACCGTGGCTTTCTTTAGTGAGAAGTTAAGTGAGGCGCGTCGAAGTGGAGTACTTATGATCAGAATTCTATGTCGTTTTTCGGGCTCGCGACAGTGGGAGCATTATCTTGTTCGTAGAGAGTTTATTTTATTTTCCGATCATCTTGCCCTCAAGTTCTTGCACAAATGTAAGGTGATAAACAAGATGCATGCTCGATGGGTTAGTTATCTAGGTTCCCTTTCATTATTCAACATAAGTCCGGGTTCGTAACAAAGTGGCAGTACGCTCCAGTAGGAGGGCTTCCTTATTACTTACATTGTCTCAGAAGTCGTCTGTTTGAGTTGTCAAGGAGTTGTATGGAGAGGATACCGATTTCAAAGAATTATGGTTCAAGTGTGTGGACAAGCATCCGAGTGCATTTTCATGTCCGTGATGGCTTTCTCGTTCAAAGGGGATCGATTGTGCATTCCCGTCTCGTCATTGCGTGAGAAGTTGATCCGGACTTGCATGGAGGAGGCCTTAGTGGGCACTTGAGGCGTGACAAGACAATCGCTAGCTTGGAGGAGCGTTATTTCGGCCTCAACTCGCGGAAGGATGCGGGTGCTATAGTCGCGTTGTTATGTTTGTCGGGTATCTAAAGGTCAATCTCAAAATACCGGTCTTTATTTGCCTTTGCCTATTCCCGATGATATATGGCTCGATTTATCCATGGATTTTGTGTTGGGTTTACCTCGTACTCAACGAGGTGTGGATTCTGCTTTTCGTGGTAGTGGATCGATTTTCCAAAATGTCTCATTTTATTGCTTGCAAGAAGACCTCTGATGCCTCTAATATTGCAAAGTCAGTTCTTTCGAGAGGTGGTACGTCTTCACGGTGTTCCTAAGTCCATTACTTCAGATAGGGACACTAAGTTTTTGAGCCACTTTTGGGTTACATTATGGCGTATGTTCGGTGCTTGCGTTGAATCGGAGTTCTACGGCTCATCCACGCAGACAGGACGGATAGACAGAGGTTACTAACAGGACATTGGGAAACATGATCAGAAGTGTTTGTGGGGACAAGCCGAAGCGGTGGGATTTGGCATTACCGCAGTGGAGTTTGCTTACAACAGTGCAGTCCATTCGGCTACGGGTAGATCACCATTTTCTGTAGTTTACTCGTCGACGCCAAGGCATGTTGTAGATTTGGTACCGTTACCAAGGAGTCGTGGTGTGAGCCAAGCAGCTGAAAATATGGCCAATGAAGTATGTGCTGTCAAAGAAGAGGTTCGGGCCAAGTTGGAGGCAACGGGATTGAAGAATAAAGCTGCTGCAGACAAGAAGAAACGGGTCAAAGTTTTCAAGGTTGGGGATGATGTTATGGTTTTCCTTCGACGAGAACGTTTTCCTGTTGGCACGTACAAGAAATTGCAACCTCGCAACTATGGACCCTTCAAGGTGACTCGGAAGATCAATGACAATGCATATGTGGTGGCTCTTCCTGATAACTTGAACATCTCGAATACTTTCAACGTGGCGGACATGTATGAGTATCACGCGGATGGAGTTCTTTATCCTGATGAGAACTCGGAGTCGAGTTCTTTGGAGGTGGAGGAGACTGATACAGGAGCGAGAGCGACCGCGCTCATGAGGGAGAGCGGCCGCGCTCAAGACAGTGACAACCAGGCAGCAGTTTCGGCCAAGATGCGCGACCGCGCTCGGAGGGAGGGCGACCGCGCTGAAGACGAGGAAGAACTGGCATGAGTCTCGGCCAAGGTGCGCGACCGCGCTGGGCCTAAGGGCGGCCGCGCTCGTGACGGGAAGAAGACGACTGATTGTGTTTTAATTTCGGAAAACTCTTTAATTTTGGTAGTTTATTGTTTTTGGGAACTCTTTTATTTGCTGCCTAGGTAGGAGTATAAGTACTTAGTCTTTTATTTTTGGCAAACAACTTATTCATTATTGATTTTCAATTCAAAGAGATTTCTCTTTAATTTTCTGGTGGATTCCAGATTTGTGTTCTTGAGGATTCATTGCTTGTGAATTCTTGTGTTTAGTGCGCTAAACACGAATAGTATTGCTTCCGTGCTGCGTCACGCTCTCACCTCCGTCACTATACTGTGATAATCTTTCTGCTATACATATGGCTCACAACCCTGTTTTCCATGCTCGCACACGTCACATAGAGATTGATTATCACTTTATACGGGAGTGCGTTACTCGTGGTTTCCTACGGCTACATTTTGTCAACTCAGATGATCAACTTGCTGACTTCTTTACAAAGGGGTTGGCTAAACCTCGGTTTCACTCATTGTCTCTCAAGCTTCATCTACCCTACGGCCGTCTCGCTTGAGGGGGGGTATTAGCCGAGTTGTGCTGAGTATTTACCAAGTCTTTATCAGCATATGTACAGTTCATTTACCTGTTGGTATTTTATGTTCTTTGTATAGATAAATTAACATTGTGGTTGTAGATATTCTATGTATAGGGTCTGTGTATATATATGTGTCCTCAGTATGAAATGGATCATCAAGGAAAATTCTTCAAACTCTTATTTCTCTCTATGCATTCTACAGCATAAACTCTTTCACTTTCCATGTCTCTAACTTCATAGAAGCAATCTTTTCATCATCCTGCATTGCCATTTAAAAGAACAGTAAGCAAACAAAAACATAAAAACATCAATGCGACTCTTTTTTTTTTTTTTTTTTTTTGGGGGGGGGGGGGTTGTTGGTTTATTATTCACAAAAACAAATGACCATTTTGGATTTAAGGTCATTTTTAAGAGGTTGACTTTTAATAAAAAAAAATCATAAACACAACATTTTTGTTGTTCGCTTTGAAACTTTTTAGTTTTGCAAAATTATAATGAACTACGGAAAAAAAACAAATCAATTTAGGGACATTTTTGCAAGAAATAAAAATAAAAATTATAGTTTGAAAACTTAATATCTATTACATAGTAGAGTAGGTCTCCGGAGAAACGCGTTTCTCCATAAGTTATGGAGAAACGTGTTTCTGAATATCAGTCTCAAAGGTTTTGGATATCCAGAACCCTTTGATCATGATATCCAGAAGTTATGTTAGAATGGGACCAACACATACCAACTTTCTGGTCATGGCCTTCACTTTTTTCTGGATATACTTTTCACTGTTTTCTGGATATACTTTTCACTGGTTTCTGGATATAGATTTGGCCAAGGTCATGGTCAATACAAAATTTCTGGATATCATTTCTCTTAATTTCTGGATATACTTTTTAGTGATTTCTGGATATAGATTTGGCCAAGGCCATGGGCCAGGTCATGGCCAATACAAAATTTCTGAATATCCTTTCAAAAGGTTCTGGATATCCAGAAACACGTTTCTCCATAAATTATGGAGAAACGTTTCTCCCTAGATTTTGGCTACATAGTAAGGGTATTATTGACTCACGGTTAAAAATTAGCAAAAATATAGTGTGGACTAAATTGATAAAAATGTTAATTTTAGGCCAAAAACTTATAAAAAACGCGTTTTTTGTTAACTTAACAAAAAACGTGTTTTACCGCAACGCAACAGACAGTTACACACATATAATAACACCTCTCTCTCTCTCTCTACGCAAATACGCAAAGGAAGTCTCTCTCCTCTCTCTCTCTATACGCAAAGTGAAGTTCTGCGTCTTCTTCTTCGTCCTCACCAAATCCATTACCGGCGATCTCCTTCTCCGGCAACACCAATCCCCTCTCCGATCCCTGAAACCAACCGGCGACCTCCAACACTCCTTCAATCGCCAACAACTGACCTTCTCCACCATCTTCTCCGGCCCTATTCTAGCCCTAAGCCGACGCCCTCCTACTCCGGCCAAGCAACCTCCGTCTTCTCCGGCCCAAATCCCTCCCCTTCAATTTCCATCCAAATCCCCACTGGCCGTACCTTGATCGTCACTGGAATTTGTGTTTTGTTTGGTGTTTCTGGTACCGTCCTCGGCAACAATTTCTTCACCGTCCTCAATTCAAGAAATTTGTTTCTAATTTGTTTTGTTGGTTTTTGAATGCCAGTGTTTTGTTTTTTGAATGCCAGTGTTCTAGTTTTCAGATGCCAGTTTATGTTTTGTGGAATGCCAGTTTGATTTTGAAGTGCCAGTTCTTGTGTTTTGAATGCCAGTTGGGTAGAAATTGAATGCCAGTTTGAGTTTGGGTAGAAATTGAATGCCAGTTTAATTGATTTTTAATGCCGGTTCATATTTTTTTGAGTGCCAGTACATGTTATTTTGAGTGCCAGTTGGTGATTAATCAAGTGCCCGTTAGTGTATAATCAAGTGCCCGTTGGTGTATATTTGAGTGCCCGTTAGTGTATAAATAAGTGCCCGTTAGTGTATAATCAAATGCCAGTCCATGTATTTTTGAATGCCAGTGCTTGTATTTTTGAGAGCCAGCAAAAATATTAGTGTAACAGAGTGCCAGTGTTAGTGTAACAGAGTGCCAGTGTGAAGAGTGCCAGTTCATGTATTTAAAAGTGCCCGTGTAAAAAGTGCCAGTTTCAGTTTAACAAAGTGCCAGTACCAGTTTACACTGGCACTTTGTTAAACTGGTACTGGCACTTTTTTTACTGGCACTTTGTTACATATGAACTGGCACTTTGTCACACTGGCAGTTTGTTAAACACGCACTGGCATAAACGGGGGAACCATTAATTACGAAAATGCCACCGTTTATTTTGAACATGGTTGCCAGTAATTACAAAATTGCCACCGTTTATTTTGAAAACACGTTTTTCCTTATCTTAACAAAAAACTAGTTTTTTATAAGACCAACTCTAATTTTAGGGGTCAAATTATTATTCAGGATATTTTTGAATATTTCACAAACAGGAGAGGTAAACTTGCAAAAAAAAAAAACATAATAGACCAAATCAATAAAAAATATTTATAAGAGACCAAATTAATAAAAGAAATTCATATTTATGATTTAATTTAGGGAAAATAATCTATAAACTATAATTTTGATTGGGATTATTCATGTTACCTTTTCAACCATATTCCGGTATATTTGGATTGTCCACGCACTTAATCATACAAAGATCTGGCCAAACCCCATGGCTCTCTAATTTGAATTTGAGTCGAAATCACATACTAATATCTTTTTTAATTATTATATTAGGTAATACACGTGATTTAGCGGTTATAAATATGAACTATATTTTCGAATGGAGATGATCCATTTCCTTTCCCTTTCCCTTTGTTTTTATTATTTAGGTTTTAGCGTATTTTTGTGAAAACATGATATGTATTGTTGAGTTCTAATCTGATAACTTAATTTTTTTAGATCAATTGATAACCTAAGAGCATCTGCAACTATGACAATTATTCACGGCGTGTGCTGAGGTGGAGCCATGCCATCTTCATCTATGACAAATTCACATTGCATAGATAACAAAATTCAAAATGTGTTTGTACTAAGCCATGAAGTCATACTATACTGACATTGTGGGCCATAGATGACGAAATATGCTACAATCTCTTTCTCTCCTCCCCTCTCTCTCTCTCACACATACAACACAGTTGATTTGGATTGTGCAAATATATAAATAAAATAAAATTAATTATTTTATTAATTATTTTATTATAATTAATTATAATAAAATTTATAATTAATCGTTTATATAGTACAATAATTAATAATTATATATGGTAGTAATAAATGTAATATAAACACAAAATCTAGGGAGAAACGCGTTTCTCCATAAGTTATGGAGAAACGGGTCCCGACATGTCGCGCGACAATGAGCTAGATAGCCAGAAACCTATGAAAGTGATATCCAGAAACCTTCAAATGAATATCCGTAAACCTTCAAAATGTTTCGATATACATTTGAAGGTTTAGATATCCGTAAACCTTCAATAGCAATTTCGGATATGCCCTAACACATTTCCTGGATATGCACCTAACAGTTTTCCTGATATGCACCTAACAGCTTCTGATATACATTTCACATCCTTCTGGCTATCAAATACAAAGCTTCGGATATCAATCGCAAAGCTTCGGCCATCAAATGCAAAGCTTCCTGATATCCTAAGCTTTTTGTCTTGGCCGGTTTTTTTTTTCTGGATATACATTTCACATCCTTCTGGCTATCAAATACAAAGCTTCCGGATATCAACCGCAAAGCTTCGCTATCAAATGCAAAGCTTCCGATATCCAGAAGCTTTTGGTCTTGGCCTTGGGTTTTTTTTTTCTGGTTATCAAATGTAAAGCTTCTGGCTATGAAAAACACGTTTCTCCATAGTTATGGAGAAACGCGTTTCTCAGCAGACGCACTCTAATATAAATGAGTAGGAAAGAGAAAATATGGTGGGCTATAGTAAAAAGTAGGAGAGAGAAACTGATGACTTTTGTCATGAATTGAGATAAAATTGTTTGAAGTTGTGGTTATAGATGATCGATGACGTGGAGCTGAGCTGGAGGAGAGAGAGATGACATGTCTCAAATTTTAAAATTTATGACTACGGATGCTCTAACATAATATCATAACTCTGTTTTTTTACAAGGTCGTAGAACCAATTCATCCCGGTTACAATGCTCTCCGAAATCATGAAAGCAAAAATTGCACCAAGTTAGTCATGCCCAAAATTTGACATCTTTGTTCATCTCTTTACAAATGCAACGTGAAAGAAATTTGTAGATATGATATAAATCATTGAATCCCCATCTAAAATTCTCACGATCTTGAAAAAAAAAAAATAAAAAAAATCCAAGTCAAGTCATTACATTCAATAGCTCAAATCCGAAATTCGTTACTTAAACGACCTAGTCTCATTTATTTTGACCAATTCATCATTAATGATCAACTTTCTTTAACATATGAGTGGCATACATTTTTAGTTTGGTAAGGAGAACAATCATTAACTTACCTTAAATACAAAGCAATAATAAATGCTTCAAACCCACAACTTTATTCTTAAATGTACCATTTCTAGATCAAATATTCTCCAAAAACACAAGTTTGATAATAACATTAATCTTGCTTTGTTTCACATACAATAATTTATTATATCATATCCCTCCTTTCCTCACCACATGCTCCCTCCGTTCCGGAAAAATGCGCACAAAATGGGATGACACAAAAATTAAGATAAAATGTGAAAAAGGTGATGTGTTGTGAGTGTAGATAGTTGGATAGGAAAGAGAAAGTGGAGGGTAATTATTGTGAGTAGAGACAAACGAATTCCATTTCCATTTTAGAATTTTACAGATTATTGTGGGACGCTCAAAAAATGTTTTTTTTTGCATATTATTATGGAACGTAGGGAGTATGGACTTCTCAATCTCAATCCTCCCATATCATAACGAGATACACCAAATCTCCATTTATAACTATAACGGACAATTCTTTTGAAATTGACATGTCTATTTAAAAACCATAAAAGTATTGCTGTTCACACCCGAAAATTTATTTAGTATACTCGAAACTGTATTTCATCACTTTATTAAGTGTTGTATAATTTAAAATCTTACGAGTATACATTAAATAATTTTACGGGTGTAAATAGCAGCATTCAAACCGTAATATAAGTTCCATAAATGCAGAATTACCCCCCTACCCTAACTTTGGCCATTAGTGGACATCTCAATCTTTCCATTATTACCCTCCTTAGCTTCCTTAGCTTGCAACTCCTTCAATGTTGTCCTCCATTTAAAAAATGTCCCAAACAATTGCTCCACCTCTTCAAGGTTCCTCCCTTGTGTTTCAGGGTACAGGGTATAAAAGAACACAAATGACACCGCAGATATTGCACAAAACAAAAAGAAGGCCCCACCAATTGTAATCCCATGGTAGAGGGATATAAATGACATTGAGAGGACCCCACTAGTGAGTCTGTTTGTAGCCACTGCCATGCTACATCCTTGGGCGCGTAGCCTCAACGGGAAGATCTCAGAGCTGTAGACCCATGTGATGGGCCCCATCCCGATCGAGAAGAACGCCACGAAAGTTAACACGGTGGTCAAAGACAAAGCAACGGCCCAGATTAGCTTTTCATCGGAATGGTCAATGATGGTCAAGCCTAGTCCTAATCCGAAGAGGGATATTATCATGCCGGCTACACTGGATAGAAGCAACGGCCGCCGTCCGATTCGGTCTAGTAAAAACGTGGCCACTAAGATGAAGCACGTTTTAGTGAATCCAACGGCCATGGTGCAGAGGAGAATGTTAGTGTCGCCTTTTATGCCCGCCTTTTCGAATATTCTCGGGCTGTACAAAACGACGGCGTCGATGCCGCTTGCTTGCTGGAAGAAATGAATTCCGATGGCCGCCATTAAAACGTGACGGACGGCAGGCGTAGGGTGGAGGAGGAGCTCACGCCAGACGGCTTCGTCTTTCCTGCGCTTGGGGATCACAACGACGTCGTCATTGCAATCTTCGGGTATGCCGGCGGCTTGTTTGATGTCGATGAGGCGTTCTCTGGATTCTTCTAAGCTGTCGGAGGTTCGGTCGAGGACTCTCTTGGCGTCGCCGAGCCGACCTTGCATAACGAGCCAACGAGGGGACTCCGGCATGGCTAAGACGCCGACGCCTAGGAAAATTGAGGGGATGGCGCCAATTCCAAGCATGAGCCGCCAGCCCAAGTGGAGTGGGAGCTTAGAAAAGCCAAAGTTTGATACATAGCCCAGTAAAATACCTGTAGCCACGTGCACATAATATCAGTATACTCCCTCCGTCCCACTATACTTGACACCCTTGGGTGGCACGGGAACTAAGAAGAAACAATTAAATAAAGAAAATGTGTGGTAGAAAATGAAAAGAGAGAATGAGTGGGATAAATAGTGGTGTTGGTTGAATAAATTGAGTGGTGGAAAATGAAGTGAGAGAATTAGTGGTGGGGTCCATCTAATATAAAAGTATAAAAACTGGGTTATTTTTGGAAGGTGTCAAGTATAGTGGGACGGCCCAAAATGGAAAGAAGTGTCAAGTATAGTGGGACGGAGGGAGTATTATATTTTTCAGAATAATGAAATTGGTATGGGCAGTTAGGCACAAATCTTGGAAAAATCGTACCCCCTTCGTCTATTATTATTTATTTTTAATTATTCTTTTTATTTCATAATAATGATTTACAAAAATAATTAAATTTATTTTTTTAAAAAAATTTCTCTCAAAATTAGATTATAATTTTATTTTCACATTAACAATAATTATATATTCCGCGTTAAAAGAAATCTTGCATAATTTTTTTTGGATACGAGACTTAAGGAGAAAATATATACTATATAATTAAATGTATTATAATTCATTTAAAAAAAATGATTTTGGGTATGAAAAATAGGATATACTCCAATTTACAAAAAATGGGGTCCAGATTGATAATAACATGCATGTGGCATGTTCGACAAGGTTTTGTTGCGTACGAAAACAATAAACCATACCGGCGTTAATGAAGACTTCCGGGAAAGAGGTGAGGAATCCACGGGAAGAAGCCGGTGAGACCTCGGCAGTGTACACCGGTGCAATCATGAGGGCGTATCCGACGCCTATTCCGGCTACGAATCGGCCAACCATGAGAAAAGCATAGTTAGTTGCGAATCCCATAAGGATTGCTCCGGCGAAGAATATGGCAGCGGCTAAGACGATTGTGTAGCGGCGACCTATCAAGTCAGAAGTTTTTCCTGCAGCGGCGGAGCCAAGGAGGCAATAAAGGTTTATTATACCGACGAGTACTTCGATTTGGGTGTCGGAGACTTTTAAATCTCTTTTGATGTAAATTGCTGCTCCACTCATCACACCAATATCTGTAAGTAGACATAATTTAAAATATGTTAGTACTATCAAAAAAAATTGTTCCCTCTATCCCATAACCCATATGAATGATCGAAAATCTTCAAAAAAAAAATTTTTTTAAAAATTGGACATTTGTTTTAGAACAGAGGTGGTACTTTAATTAGTCCTAGATTATTGTTTCTTGATCGTTTCAATTTTTTTTTTCATAATTGTAAATTAAAAATGAATATTCATGAAAAACGGCGTAAAATAAAGTACCGTAGCCAAGTAAGATGGAAGTCATGGAAGCTAACGTAGCACAAGCAAAAGCATATTTGTTTCTTTTGGGTTTCTTAGGAGGATCAAAAGGGGTTAGAGCTCCTTCTTTGGGTTGGCCGGAAATGCCGTTCTGGTCAGGTTTCCGGTCGGTTGCAGCCATCTTAGGAGCGAGGAGTGAGTTGCTAAAGTGTGTGTGTGTTTTCTGGTGTGGTTTGGAGTATGGAATATAGGGATGAAATGGTGTTGTTTATGTTGAGCAGTAAGCTAAGAGAAAATGTTGCTAGTTGGAGTGGCTTAAATAGATGGGAGTGTGGTGATAAAAGCTCCCTTAGTCCACACCCATACCTCATCCTCTGACCTCAAGTCAACGGTCATTTTTGCCCTCAGATTTTATTTTTATTCCTTTTTTTTTTTCTTCAAAGAAAAGAAAGGATTAAGACCATCTACAATGGTAAGAAAAATGGGTGTTGAAAAAAAAAATTGGGTGTTGAAACCATTGCAAGGTGTGTTGATAATTTTTTGGTGTTGAAAATTTTCTAACATGTTGATAAAATGAGATGGGGCCGGATTCATTTACACGCGGCATCTTCGGATTGGGCCGACATGACGCGTGGCATACACGCGCCGACAAAGGCGCGTGTATGGAGGCGGAATTTTTTTTTTTAATGGGGACACTTGGCGTCCGTTGATTGGCTAGTTGGATTTCAGATTTTTTTTTATCCGATTTCTTTGACCTCAATTATTTTATAATAAATTAATTTTTTTTTAATTTTTTACACCAAAATTCATAATTTTCTTACACCAAATTCATAATTTTCCCCCTATAAATAGAGACTTGTTTCATTTTATTTTGGACACAAAAAAAAATTATCTTTTTTTCTTATAAATTTCTTAATTATCCTTTTTAATTTTTCAATATCTTTGTAGTGAAATGGGTCCCAATAATAACCATTTCAACACTCAAAATTCAAGTAATTTTCCTTCTAACTACAACATTCCTAATAATTTTCAATTTGAAAATCAATCTTCCAACCAATCACGCCCTCAAAACATACCAAATTTTTGTTTTCCATCAAATTTCAACATGCCTTCAGCTGTGCCAAATTTTCATCAATATTATGTGATGCAATTTCAACGACCCTCTTATTATAATCCTAATCCTCATATGCCAATGGGAAATGAAAATGTTAAAAATTCTGAAGCATCAGAATTTTCAACACAAATGGCTCTTGGTAGCATGAGCGGTGCTCACGAAGAAGCACCAACTGTAGAGGATTCAACCACTACTCGCAAAAGAAGCCCCAAATGGATCACTAATGAAAACTTAATGCTAATTAGTGGGTGGATTAAATATGGAACATACAGTATTATCGGGAGAAATCAGAAAGGTGATACGTATTGGGGTAAAATTGCGGATTACTATAACGATCATTGCTCATTTGACCCTCCCCGTGATGGAGTTGCCTACAAAAATCATTATAATTATATCAACAAGATATTGAGCAAATGGATAGCTACTTATGATAACGCTAAGCGTATGAAACAAAGTGGGTGATCGGAGAATGATGTAATGGCAAAAGCTTATGAACTACTCCCTCCGTCCCACAAATGTATGCACTTTTTGTGCCGGTGCGGGAATTAAGGTAAAAGGTGATAAAGGTGATGTGTTGTGAGTGTAAAAGTAAAATATGAGAGAGAATGAGTGGAGAGAATAGTAAATTTGAAAAGTTTTTTGAGTAGAGAGAAGTGGGTCCCATTTCCATTTTGGAAAAGTACAGATTATTGTGGGACGTTCAAAAGGTTTTTTTTTGCATATTATCGTGGGACGAAGGGAGTATATAAAAGTAGTAACAATGCCAATTTTACTTTGATGTCAGAGTGGCATGCTCTCCGAGATCAACCACGTTACGAAAGTCAGGTCGGAGGAAATACGGGATCTGGTAGCAGTGGATCTAAGAGAGCACGTGAAAGTGATGTAGGTGATTCAAACTCGGTTGGATCCATTCCTCGTCCTATGGGAAGGGAGGCAGCTTAGAAAAAGGGTAAAAAAAAAGATAAGAGAGAAGGTTTGGAAGTGGTAAACGAAGAGTGGACATAATTTAAACAATTCAAAGAGAAAGAGTTGAAACAATTGGACAAGATAGCCATACAACGAGAGGAGGCAAACAAATTAATAAAAGACAAGAATCAGGCTAAAAAGATGAAATTGTGGATGAAGTTAAGTGAGAATGAGCATCTTAATGATCGGAGCAAACAACTTTTTGAAATGTTGAGTGTCGAACTATTTGAAAATCAATTTTCTGCCTTAATGTGTGTATTCTAGCTTTATGTCGGTTTTCTGCAATGATGTACTGCTTTAATGTGTGTTTTCTAGCTTTACGTCGATTTTCTGCAATGATGTACTGCTTTAATGTGTGTCAATTTTGACCACTCAATTTGAATAAAATCCTTATCTTTTAATTAAATCTATTTCATTCTATTTTGGAGTCCGTCAACATCAACAACTCAACTTGAATGCAATTCATATCCTTTAATTAACTCGATTTAATTCTTACATTCAAGTCCGTCAACATCAACCACTCAATTTCTTATAAATAACACCCTCTTGATATTCTTCCTACATCAACCACTCAATTCCTTCTAAATAACACCATATTGATTATTCTTCCTACATACAAATTTCAATGGATCCATCCGAATTTCCTTTTGATATCGAAGCCTACAAAAGGCAATCTAAATTTGAGGAGAGGTTTATCGTCAACCGGTTTAGAGAGCGTCGCAATAAAATATTAGAAGATACACCTCGTGCTAAGAGAAGATATTTCAAAAGAGATCACGCTTCGGCAAACCAGAGCCTGGTTGACGACTACTTTATCGAAAATGCTACGTACAAAGAATTTTTTTGCCGACGATATCGGAGGCAGAAACATGTATTCCTTCGAATCGTCGGGGGCCTTTCAAGCCATGACAACTACTTCACCCAAAGATATGATGCTGCCAATAAAGAAGACCTATCTCCATTGGCAAAATGTACCACAACTATGCGAATGTTAGCATATGGTATGTCGGCCGATGCTATTGATGAATACATAAAAATAGGAGGTACTACAGCAGTGGAGACGTTAAGACGATTTTGCAAAGGAATCATTCAATTGTATGAGCAAGAGTATTTGAGAGCCCAAAACGAAGATGACCTGCAAAGAATACTTCATGTTAGTGAGATGCGGAGGTTCCCAGGGATGATCAAGAGTATTGATTGTATGCACTGGGAATGGAAAAATTGTCCTACGGCTTGGGAAGGTCAATTTACTAGAGGTGATAAGGGAACCACCACGGTTATTCTTGAAGCAGTAGCCTCTCGTGATTTATGGATCTGGCATGCCTTTTCCGGATGTCCGGGCATATTGAACGATATAAATGTTCTGGACCGATCGCCAGTGTTCGATGATGTTGAAATAGAAAATACTTCATGAGTCAACTTCTTTGTGAATCAACGTCCGTATAATAAGGTGTATTATCTTGCTGACGGTATCTACCTTTCTTATCCGACTTTCGTCAAATCAGATAGACTTCCTCAAAGTGAACAAGATAAGTTATTTGCAAAATATCAGGAGGGATGTCAAAAGGATATAGAACGTGCATTTGGAGTGCTCCAAGCTCGATTTAAAATCATTCGAGAACCAGCTCGAATGTGGGACATCAACGACTTGGCTATCATCATGAGGTCATGTATCATATTACATAATATGATTGTTGAGGATGAACGAGATACGTATTCTCAGAATTGGACCGACTATGATCAATCTGAGGCAAGTAGGTCTAGTACACATCAACCATTCTCGACTGAGGTACAACCTGAATTTGCAAATCATGTGCGTGCTAGATCGGAATTGCGTGATCCAAAAGTTCATCACGAATTGCAGACAGATCTAATCAAGCACATATGGGCAAAGTTCGGAATGTTTCGCGATTAAAGATTATTTTTAATAATTATTATTGTCATTTCTCGTATTTATTTAATTGCAATTACAGAAAATTAATTAAGTGTGAAGTATTTTTTTTAATTATAAATGATAATAATAATAATAATAATAATAATTTTACTAATAAAAAAATAAAGAATATAAAATAAAATAAAAGTGGTGGGTATAGGATGATGAGTTGGAAGGATGTTGAATTTTTATAAACAAAATCATTGTAGGGTGTAAAAGTTGAAAGAGATTTGATAAATTAGATGGAGGAGAGAGAAGCTGATATGGAGTGGTAAAGTGGGTGTTGAAAGTGGAAATGGTGTTGAAACCATTGTACATTGTCTAAGACATATTCCTCGTTGGCATTTTTATTCCTTATTTATTGTCTTTAAAAAAAAGAAAAATTACACTTTTATACCATTAAGTTTACATGCGGTTGCAATGTGGTAAATATATCAAAGTTGCAATTTGGACTTTTAAATTAAAATAAAAAGATGCAAATTAGTGCAAAATTGGATATATGTTAAACTTATATGGAAGTTCTAAAAAGTTAATGATATTGACGAAAACGTTAACAAAATTCTTTAAAATTTGCGTTGAACCCCTTAAATTTAACAAATCACACAAACACCATCAAAATAAAAAAATATTAAAATTATGTCCCCTGATCTCCCACCTTGCGAATAATCTTGAAGGTTAAAAATAAAATTGTTTCATGAAGAACATGAAAATGAAATCTGAATTTTTCAAAAGTTTGGGGGGTTATTCAAAATATGGTATTAATCACATAGATGAATGGATTCAAGAGGAAAGGCCCTGAATTTCGGGAGAGTGAAAAGGGAAATTCCATGGAAGCCGCCGACGGTGAAGAGGGGAAATTTTAGAGAGATAAATCTGGGTCTTTCCATTTTCATAGCATCCAGCGATTTTTCAGAGACGGTGGTTGGGGGTGGAAATGCGAACAAGCTTTAATGTGGAAGAGGGGTGGGTATTGATGAGGGAAGGAGATGGAAGTAAAAGGGGGAGAGGGATGGTGGTGACTGGTCGGAAGGGGGAGGAAAATGGGAAGACTTACAAGATGATGAAGATAGGGATGTGAGGCGGGGGTTGAACTTGAAAAGGCTGCATTTTTATTTATTTTTCTTTAGGTTTTAGGTTATGTTAGTTTTGATGACATATAAATTGGGGATACGCATAAATTATAGCATTAAACAAGCTGCAAATATGGTAATTTCTGTGATAGCTTTTCGGGGCGATTGCGCCAGCACAAGAGGGCGACCGCGCCGAATGTCTGGGGGCAATTGCGTGCCCTAGGGAAGCGATCGCGCCCTGGCGTCTGGATAAAGAGGGAGGTCGCGCCCTTGCCCGTTCTGGGTCTTATCAACGGCAGATTTTGTGCAGGATTGAAAACCGTGCATGGTTAGAAATATTCGGTATAAATACACCATATTCCCTAGCTTTTATGTATGTAATTCTTAGTGTGATAGAGATCAATAATTCTAGATGTGTGAGGACCCCGACCCGGAACCTACACGTGTCCCGAGTTGGAGCGTCCTCAAACTAACCCAAATATCCTAAACTTTTTTAAAAAAACTTTGATTTAACTTTCAAACGCTACACCATTTACATACCCATTTCAAAATAACTCTACTCCTTTCTACACTGGGGGAAGAGTTGACCAACTCCGAAAGTAATAAATGATTTACAAAAAGATGTCGAATATAAAATAAGATTAGAGTTTATAAATACAAACCCTTTAAAAGAATTTTATCCATACACAATTTCTACACCAACCTATACGTACCCCGACAAACCCAAAATACCACATCCAACTCCTTTCCGCCCTTACTTGGCCGGTCCACCTGTCTCGGGATCTAAAACAGTAAAGGGAGAGGGTGAGAATAAATCTCAATGAGCTATTATGAATGCAAAGAATATGCCATATAAGATGCAACACATCAAAAGACATATCCACATAACCCGAGAGGCTCCCTGCCGCCAACCGTCCCATACCGGTTGGAAACAACGACCATCTCAGCATGAATATATCACAACACATAAGTACGATAAAGTAACACTTAGAAGGATACTGAGCCAAGGTTTCATCTCCAAAAGGATATACACAACCGAGCAAAGAAGAATAAATAAGAAGCGGTTCCGAACCATGAACAATAACAGCATGTGGGATTCCTCGACACACAATCATATCCCCTAAGTGAAACTAGACCATCTACCTCAAAAGGAGATGCTAGCCCACAAATCCCACACAAGGGGGACAATTGGGTTACCAATGTATGAATTATAATGAACTTGGCTCGATGCCATTATAATTCCATACATTGTCCAACAAACAAATAAATCAATACCAAACTGGATTTACATAACTAAGCACAGTAATAACATACTTGCTTAACCAAACATTGTATGATCCAAAGTAGGGATACATACCACAACAGCATATCATGAAGATAGCAATACTATATCAAGTATTCAACATATTAGCACAACGGCTATAAATCTATATATCAACATGTACAGTTTAGGAATTCCAAAGTAGGGAATCCTACAACAATATCATAACGACAGAAATACTATAACAAGTATTCAACATTTTCAAGCACATAATGGATACTTGAATACAATCCACAAAAAGGGATAACAATATATCAACATGGTAAATATACTCATGTCCAACCAATATCATAGTGCAACAATAAATCAACACACTATGCACAATATAAACAATGTATATGAACTCAAGTAAGGCAAAGAAGTATCATCAATCCATCTTACAAGGTCATTGCACAATAATACCAGGCCTCTATGAAGGTTCAAGTTCAATTTACCACGTGGAAGTCACAATCTATAAGTGTTCAAATAAGGTTGCTAAATAAATTTTGGTTCAGATTCAAAGTTAAATTGCTGAAGGCTTGGGCGACCGCCCACCTCCTCTTGGGCGACCGCCCAAGAGGCTTTCTAAGGCACACCAAATTGCTGGACACTTGGGCGGCCGCTCACGCCCCCTTGGGCGACCGCTCAAGTGCCTGGACCAAAATTTCCAGATTTCTTTAAGTCATTTTCTTACCATTTTCTCTTCCTTTCCAAATTTCCTTCTACTCTAAACTCAAGAACAACCAAAGGATTTCCTAGATTGCCAAAGTTCCTTCTAACTCATCTAACCCAACATCAAGGAACCCTAGATCATGGATCATTTCACATTACATGGATTAGGATGAGAATTGTTATGACTTCCCTTCTACTATTTGTTCATACTCTTCTTAAATGTCTCCTTGTTTTTAGGATGCTTGATTCATGCTTTGGGAATTTTATGGGAAGTTGAATGAGTAGAAAAGGAAATATGATGGATTTAATGTTCTTAGGAGATAATCTAGAGGATTTGATTTGGGTGTAAAGAATGTATTTTGGTATAATTCCTTTATGGAGTTTATGAGTATAAAACTTAGTTTGTACGTTATAACTAAAGTCTTTGTAATTAAAACAGGTTGTTACTTTTCAAAGTTAGTTATCTCCTCCTCCGATGTGGAGTAGAGTGGAGTTAGTTTGAAATGTTATATTATTAATGTTTATGTTTGAAAGTCAAAGTAAATTTTTAAAAGTTTAGTGTTTTCGGGTTAGTTTGAGGGCGCTCCAACTCGGAACACGTGTAGGTTCCGGGTCGGGGTCCTCACAGTTGGTATCAGAGCTCGGTTAGAGTTCTCGGGTAGAGTCTAGCTGAGTGAGAGTGTGTGATAACTGACGTCGAGAGTTTAATGCAGGAATTTGTTCAAAGACAGAAAATGATATTGACCAACCAAGGAATTAAGGAAAGGTGAGTTTTGGAAAGATAGATTTCCCCACCATCATTTGAGGTACTTTACCTGTCTCAGGAATTAGGGTTCATACTTTTATAAATCCTCGTTCATACGCTTTCTTGTGGCATTACATTTCATCTTTTATTTGCATAATTGGCCTAAGAGTTGCCTTATGTGTTGGAGGTTCTACTCCGATGGGGTCGTACCTCGAATCATCCTTAATTATCTTGGTAATTGTGATTAAGTGGGCATGTATTGCCGGTGAATTTGGGCGAGTTACCTATCCGTGAATCATCGTTATGTTAACTTGAATTATTTGAGTAGTTGTTGTGTTGGAGGAGGACTGTCGCAAGAAGCGAGTCTCCTTATCTACGTTTGATTACCTCTGTGTGTAATTGAGTCGGGTAAATTATTAATTGATATTATGTCACATACGCGTAATTGTCTAAAGTATGGCCTAATTAAGAGAGATTTATGGTTGTGTACTTGTGTGAGTAATTATGCATTGGTGTCTCGTGGGGAGACTAGATATATGAAGACTAGTATTGAAAGTGATAGTCTAAGTGAGATTATATGAGTTATAAATTATCGCGAGTAAGAGATCTTATGGAACTAATATATCTTTGCCTTAGGTGCTATAAGTATTCTCTAAGGAGAGATTGATTGAATTCTTGCTACTAAATTGAATAGGAAATCAGATATTTTT
This sequence comes from Adenophora triphylla var. japonica, assembly GCA_022495995.1. NCBI lineage: Eukaryota > Viridiplantae > Streptophyta > Magnoliopsida > Asterales > Campanulaceae > Adenophora > Adenophora triphylla. Next base: position 375,025 of record JAFEMH010001055.1, read on the forward strand.
GTAAGTAATATCACCCTATAAGTTGACTAAGTGGTGTTTTTCAAGTGAGTTTCAAAAATGGGTTTTCATCAGGTATCATACCAGGGTATTGAAGCTGAGTGGATATAAGTCACTATTTCGGTATTCGGATCCCTAGATAGAGTATACAAGTTGGGATGATGGAATCGATGATTCAACTTAAGAAATTAATTGATAAAGAAGATAACTAGCTTAGCGATTCTCAGTAAGGATAAATTGTTACTGTATTTAGAAAAGATGATACTTGGTGGTTAATCAAAGGGTTATCGAGATCTTAAATAGGTAACTGTGAAGAATAAGTATTCGTTAGCACTTGTTGACGATTTGTATGAATGATTTTAGAAACTAGTAGGATACTCAATGGTTATTAGTTGAATTTTCGGAGTGTTACAATTTCAGTGAAAACTTGCTTTAAGGATATACTTAAGACAACATTTATATATAGTATGACCGTTTTGATTTGTGGATTGTGTATTAGTTATGGAGAGGTAAATAGGATAAATGCGAAGAGGTATAATAGATACAGTTATTGGTGACTTAAAGGATCAACTTCAGAAATTGGTAATATATGTATATGGTTCGTTTTGAAAATTGATTATCATTAGTTGAGAAAATGAGGATGAATCTTATTGGAAGACAGGATACTTTAGGATGATTATATACTATAGTTCGACTTAGTTACGTGAATCATAGGAAGGATTAGTGTGATGCTTGAAAGATATTGACGTTATACGGATTTTGAGTTTGTTGATGGTTATTGAGAGTTAAGTTAGATTATACTGTAATGTTTAATTGAAATTTGAGAATGATTGATCTATGAGAGTTCCAATTATATTTTCTTATTTAGAAATTATGGTATTTGAGTGGGAACTAGATGTTTACAGTATGTTGTTGCTAAGTACAATACCAGTATCAAAGGTAGGGAATAGATGACTCAAATTAAGTAAAGGCGTTGAATATTCAACTTGAAGAATTATTGAATTGGGGATGCTTTGCCAAGTTTATAATCTTAATGAATGTTTAGTGTTATTTATCCAAGATAGTAGTAAGTATTACGAGATTGTGTTTTCTTATAAGGAATTCAACTAAGTAAAAATATTATGTTAGAATTGTTTTAAATGTGCTTTAAAACTTTGGGTTGTATATCGAACTTCGGTATGAGCAATTGTGCCCTTCAGGGGTAGTTGATTTAATAAGGTCAGTAAACCGTTTTTGTGTAAATTAAAATCTGTGAGTAATTTGACTATCTACTACTGGTATGGGACGGTTGTAGATAATTAAATCACTCGAGTTATTTTGTTAGCTTATCAATCCTTTGAAATTTCTGAGTGGTTTAGTTAATTAAAACTGGTATGGGCCGGTTTTAATTAAGTAAACCATTCGGGTCTCTTTGGATCTCTTCTTATATTATCATTTGAAATTCTGAAAAATGTTGTAAATTTTCGAAAGACATGTTACTTTAAAGTTATAGTTCGTACAGAAGCAAGTAGAAAAGCAACCTAGTTCCCCTACAGTGATTAATTGTATTAAAAGTTTTGATCCGAGAAATAATTGATAAATTGTGGAGTTATTAAATGTGGGAAGTCTTTAATTATTAAAGGAGTCAATTTATTTTAAAATGGGAAGGCTTTGATTAATAAATAATTTATTTTAATTTGTTGGTGGGGCTTCCTTTATTTGAAGGGGGAGGGGCCAAACTCTTACTCTCTTCCTAGGCCTCCAAGTGCCCTCCCCCCATACTCCCTCATCCGCCCCCCCCCCTCTCTCTTGACCATATTCATACTCCTCCCTCCTTCTTCATCTTCTTCCTCTTCACTTTCTCTCTCAACCTTCCATCCATGGAAACCCATTTGAGAAAACCTCTTCTCAAGCTCCTTCCAAGTTCGAATCTTCACCATTTTTAGATCCGAGAGCACTTTTGGAATCGGGAGACCAAGAGGAGTTCATCAAGCTAAGAAAGTCTTAAATCCATCTCCTATTTTTAAGGTGAGTTATTATGACCCTTCCCTTCTATGAATGCTCATGAATTTGCTAATGTTATTCTTGTGGTGATAATGGTTGTCTATTGCTTTAGACCACTTTTTGGACTTGAGAATGTGATAAATGACATAGAATGATGTTATGGTCCTTAAGGGTTGATTTGATTATAAGAAATGGGTGAAATTAGTTTAGAAGATTTAATTTGGAATGTGTTATTAAAATGGGTCAAGAAGGTAAGCAAATGGGTTAATTAAATTATGGAAATTATACTTGGAAAGTGATAGTGAAAAGGGTAAATGATATAAGATTTAATCATTTCTGGATTACATGGATTAGGATGAGAATTGTTATGACTTCCCTTCTACTATTTGTTCATACTCTTCTTAAATGTCTCCTTGTTTTTAGGATGCTTGATTCATGCTTTGGGAATTTTATGGGAAGTTGAATGAGTAGAAAAGGAAATATGATGGATTTAATGTTCTTAGGAGATAATCTAGAGGATTTGATTTGGGTGTAAAGAATGTATTTTGGTATAATTCCTTTATGGAGTTTATGAGTATAAAACTTAGTTTGTACGTTATAACTAAAGTCTTTGTAATTAAAACAGGTTGTTACTTTTCAAAGTTAGTTATCTCCTCCTCCGATGTGGAGTAGAGTGGAGTTAGTTTGAAATGTTATATTATTAATGTTTATGTTTGAAAGTCAAAGTAAATTTTTAAAAGTTTAGTGTTTTCGGGTTAGTTTGAGGGCGCTCCAACTCGGAACACGTGTAGGTTCCGGGTCGGGGTCCTCACAAGATGTTCCAAAGTTTTCTTGTTCTTTTGTTTCTCTAAATCTAAGATTTGTATAGTTGTGAATTTCTGTGATCAATAAGTTCGTGAATTAGATTAGATAATGTATTCGGTGATTGCCAGTTGATAATAATATTCTTGCCATCTGCCCGTATACGTAGCCAAGTTAGTTAACCACGTATATCGTTGTTGTGTGATTGATTTATTTTCTGTTTTCTACATAGATCTGTTATAACAAACTAGTATCAGAGCTGGTCGGGTTGAGGAAGGACTAGGGTTTTCCGCTGAAGAGTAATATAGGATCAGAAATCGAATCACCAGTTGACAAGTTAAATGGGAAGAATAGTTTTTCTCGATAACAGATCAATATGAAGGCCTTTTTGAGAGACAATGGTTTGTGGGCTCAGGTGGCTGCTGTAATCAGGAATCGTCAGGATTCAAAAGGCAAAGCAGTAGCAGTTTCCACAGGTGTTGTCGCGGGTGCAACAACAAAGGGTTCTGGGAAGGAAGATGAGAAGGAAACAACAGATATGATCGCGTTAGACGAGATGGCCCACTCTAAAATATTCAGGTGTTTAGATGATGATGTTCTGACGGATATTACATATACTAATTCTGGAGGTGCACTGTGGCTTGCGTTTTAAGATATGTATCTGGCACGATTATGACCAACAAGAAGTATCTGAAGTAGAATCTGTATTATCTCCGAATGATGGAATGTATACCCATTAGGGATCACATAGATCGGTTTACATCCCTATTACTTGAATTGCGTAATATTGATATTAAAGTTAAATATGAGGATATTGCTCTTATGTTGTGTGTCTCCTTACCACTGTTATACGAGGGATTTGTGGATTCCTGTATTAATGGTAAGGATACGATTACTTTGGAAGTGGTTAATAATAATCTAAAGACCAGATATTTGCGCCACAAGACGAGTATTTTATCTACAGAATATCAGTCAGCATGATTGGTTGCAGAAGGACATAGGTGTCAAGGTAGGAGAAACAATGGTTCTTCTAAAAGGGATCCAAGACCTATAGATGTCTGCAGTTACTGCAAGAAAAAGGGGCATTGAAAATGTGAATGTCACAGGTTGAATAAGAGCGAGCAATTTGGGTCTAATGCAGCTAGGCAGAAAATGATGAGAAGGACTATGCTCTAGTAATCAAAGAAGACAAATGTATGAAAGATACATGGATTCTTGATTCTGGGGCCTCTTATCATATGTATTCGTGTAAGAAATGGTTTGCAACTTACGAAGAGACGGAATGGGGCGATATTTATATTGCTAATGGTTCTGTTTGCAAGATAGTTGACATGGGTTCAATCAAGGTGCGAACTTTGGGTTGTATATTTTGTACGTTGAACAAGGTGAGACATGTTCCTGAAGTAACAAAGAATCTGATATCGCTTTGTCAGCTAGACAAGATGAGATACAGTTTCAAAGGTGAAGGTGCAGCAGTAAATGTCTGCAGGGGTTCGAACGTAGTTCTGAAAGGGGTAAAACAAAGTTCCTTTTATGTCCTACAAGGTTCTACGTTTTTGGGCTTGGGTGTCAAGCATCGTACAACTAAGGGTATGGTAGAGACACATCTGAATGAAGCATGTTGCATGGTTTCGTGTGGGGTGGTTGAAAAACAGGTGGAGCAGCAAGTCAGTCAAGGTGGAGTTGAACTTGGCACGTCACGGTTAGTAGGTCAACGCACACAATTGGGAAGCGAGGAAGGAATCAAGGAAAAGGTACATATTTTTAGGGATTCCATGGATATGGACGCTTCATATGTTTGGGTTGGCGAGATACAATGTCGACTGGATATGCCTAATTGCCAGTTGGGGCAATTTTGATTGCCTACTGCAGTGGCACATTTGGGTGTATTGTAGACACATTGGTGTGCTAGGTGAAACAAAGTTTGGGTGTCCAAGAGGATACATTTGGGTGTCTTGAAGATACATTGCTGTGCTCGGCGAATCACAATTTGGGTGTCTTGGAAGACACGTCTGTTTGCTTGTAGAGGCAAAATTTTGGTGTACATATTTTGATTGTCCGGAGGACATGTTTGGTGTTTGGCATAACACATCTGAGGCAGAGGGTAGTTCTGATTTTGTGATCGAAAGTTAGATGTCAAGGTGGATATTTATTGGGTTTGATGGCATCTAACTAGGACACGCCTAAATTAGGGGATCAAACAAGAGGCAAATATGGTAATTCATGTGAGAGCTTTTCAGGGCGATCACGCCAGCACAAGATGGCGACCGCGCCGAATGTCTGGACAAACGAGGCGATTGCGTGCCCTTGGGAGCGATCGCGCACTGGCCCCTGGACAAAGAGGGCGGTCGCGCCCTACAGGGGAGCGATCACGCCCTTGCCTGTTTTGGGCCTGATCAACGGCAGATTTTGTGCAGGATATTGAAAACCCTTAAAGGTTAGAAATAGGTAGTATAAATACACTATACTCCCTCCGTCCCGGAAAATTTTACCCCTTTACTATTGAGAACGGAAAATAAGAAATAATGTTATTAAAGTATGTGTTGTGAGTGGGAGGAGAGAGAATGAGTGGAGAGAATAGTAAATTTGAAAAGTGTTGTGAGTGGGAGGAGAGAGAATGAGTGGAGAGAATAGTAAAAAAAATTTTCTTTTTAGGAAAGTGGGACTTTAAAGTGGGACGCCCAAAATAGTGAAAGGGGTAATGTTTTATGGGACAGAGGGAGTATTTCCTAGCAGTTTTATGTATGTAATTTCTAGTGTGATATCGATCAATAATTTTAGGTGTTACAAGGTTTTCTTGTTTTTCTGTTTTTTTATATATAGGGTTTGCACAGTTGTGAATTATTGTAATCAAGAAGTTCGTGCATTAAATTAGAGATTGTATTCGGTGATTGCTAGTTGATAATAATATTCTTGCCATTTGCCATTGGACGTAGCCAAATTGGTGAACCACGTATATCGTTGTATTGTGTGATTGATTTATTTTCTGTCTTCTAAATAAATCTGTTATAACAATATGGTATTAAAGGCGATCAAGTTGATGAAGGTATAGGGTTTTCCGCTACAATGCAAGATGTGATCAAAAATCGAATCACCGGTTAACAAGTTTAATGGAAAGAATATTTTCTCTCTCTAACAAATAAAGATGAAGGCCTTGTTGAAAGAAAATAGTTTGTGGGTTCAGTTGGCTGCTGCAATCATGAAACGTCACGATGAAAGAGTTTACTCAGTAGGATATTTAATTTAACGAGTAAGTTGAGGGTAAATGATTTGTTTAAAAAGGAATAATGTGTCAAATTCCCCAATAATTCAGCATATGTTTCGCGTGCGGGAACTGGAAATACTTTGAAAGTCGGATGAAAGAGTTTACTCAGCGGAAAATATAAGTGACTTTAAAACTTTCCAGGTATTCTAACTTTTGGGTATACCCTTGTTCATATACGTAAATGAAGTTTATAATGTATATTCCCTCCGTTCCACATGAGTGTGGATTTTTTTTTTTCATCTGTTTTATGCGAGTGTGAACTGTTCAAAATGACAAAGAATCTTTACTATTCCACCCACTCATTCTCTCTCTTACTTTACTTTTACATTCACAACACCAATCAACTTACTATTCCTCCTACTCATTCTCTCTCATATTTAATTTTTCATACTCACAAACACCTCATTCCACTATTTATCTCTCTTACTTTTTCTTAATTTGTGTGTCAAAATTTTTGGTTCACACTCACGTGAGGCGGAATATTTATTTAAAAAAGAAAATAAGAAGAAGGAAAACCAGTGAAGACATATAAGCACTTTATAAATATTAAAAATAATTTAGGCCATAATTTAAGAGTAGGTCTAGGGAGAAACGCGTTTCTCCATAAGTTATGGAGAAACGGGTTTCTGAATATCCAGAAGCTCTAGAATTGATATCCAGAAGCTTTGGGATGGATATCCAGAAAAAATATTGGGACCAAATCCAAGGCCAAAATCAAAATTTCTGATCTGGATATCACTTTCACAAGGTTCTGGATATCCAGAACATTGAATATGGATATCCAGAAGCCTTAAAACTTATATCCAGAAGCCAATTCTTAAATTCTGGATATCACTTACATAAGATTCTGGATATCCTTTCAAAGAGTTCTGGATATCCAGAAGCTTTATAATTGATATCCAGAAGCTTTATAATTGATATCCAGAAACTTTTTAATTGATATCCAGAACCCAAAACCTTTTTAATTGATATCCAGAAGCTTTATAATTAATGTCCAGAAGCATTATATTTGATAGCCAGAAACAACAAAAGACGGAACAAAAGACGGAGACTCTCTCTCACTAAACGTTCCTCTCTCTCTCTATACGGTTTTGCAGTGAAGCTGTAGCAAATCAACAATTCAACGGGCTTAGGTTCTGGGCGATTGAGATTGAAAAGGTTGGGTTGTCACAGTTCGGGTATAGAGGGAGATCTGGTGTGGATTTGGCCGGAGAATTGAGGGAACGGTCACCGGTGAGGTTTTGGACAGGGGTCGCCGATTGGTTTGAAGAGAAGAAGCTCGGTTTAGGGAGGAGATTAGGGGAAGGTTTGGCCGGAGAAGAAGGTAATTGGGGAAGAAGAAGGTCGCCGGTGATGGAGGTTGAGGTGGGGAAGACGACGCAGGGAGCAAGGTACGCCAAACCCGTTTCTCCATAAATTATGGAGAAACGCGTTTCTCCCTAGATTTTGTGATAATTTAAATACTATATGATATCTATCATGCACACATTTTGTGTATGCCACAGCACAGTAACTGATTATTTAAATGTTTTTGTCACAAATTAATTAATATGATATTTAAATTAAATACTAAATCTTTGACTTGGAGAATTTTAGATAAGTTCTTGAAACAATATACGACTAGTGTCGTAAATATATAAAGTGAGTTAAAAAAAAAAAAAAGTATGAAACAAGCTAATCGATCCACACTAGCAATTTTTTCATTAACTATTTAGTTTTAATAATTTCTTCAAGGACTCTTAATTTGCTTATATATAACAATTATATGTATCCTTATCTACGATTATAAAACATCTCTTGAATAAACATGTAATTATCGTAAAAATACATAATTTATATATATATATATATATATATATATATATATATATATATATATATATATATATATATATATATATATCAGAGCCTTTTATTCAACAAAGTTAGCTAATTAACTCAAGTTATTTATTTGTCCCGAGTCGATGTGTGTCCTAGGTCTAAGTCACGCAGTAAGGAGTGTAAGTCGTGCATCCAAAAGGAAAGGAAGTGAATCCGAGACAAGACAAAAAATAAATAATGAGTTGGTTAGGTAATTTTACGAATAGAAGATCTCTTAGAAATCATAATAATCAAATGAATGATTATAATATACAAACTGAGAATGATGAAGATAAAAATAAAAATAATAAAAGTATAATGTCTAAAGAAATATCATGGGATAATCAATTTTTAACAAATTGGAAACCTCCCTCAATTTCAACTTCTGAGATATATAAAGATAAAGGAATATTTGATTTCAAATCTAGATTAGCAATTAAAATAAAAGAAAAAGTAATCCCTTTATATTCCAATAATCAAACCATGAGTCTATTTTCAAAATATTCAATTAAAAAATATACTCCCTCCGTCTCGGCCGAAAAGCCACAAATTTCCATTTTGGGCGTCCCATTTAGAAAGGCACTTTCCCAAAAAGGAAAGTTTTTATTACTATTCCACCCACTCATTCTCTCTCCTACTTTACTTTTACACTCACAACATTCTCTCTCCTAACTATTTCTCCCACTCATTCTCTCTCCTATTTAATTTTTCATACTCACAACATTTAAATTTTTTCTCTTTTCTACATCACATTTCTTAATTTGCGTGCATGACTAGTTTTGTGGCTTTTCGGCCGGGACGGAGGAAGTATATCGCAAGGATACAGATTCCTACACATAGGACTAGTACAAGTGGCAATTAAACCATTAACAATGGAAGGACTAGATACAAGTATACAGGTAACATTAAGAGACGCAAGACATTTAAACTATGTAGACTCTCTACTAGGAGCAATAGAAACAAGCCTAACAAATGGACCAATACATTTTAACACATATCCCAATTTTACAATCTCCTTAACAGACCCACATATAATGAAAATATTGACCTTAGATATTTTAACTCATAATTATCATATGCAAGTAGGTTCCCATATTTATGAAATATTTTGTAGACTTCAATACAAAGTAATGAACACTGGACTTTGTCCAAATGCTTTTAATAGAAGTAAAACTATCGGAGAAACGGTTTTTTGGAAAATTGACCATACAAAAGCAAATATAACTATTCCTAAAACAATTAAATGGAGTGAAATAACTTTGCCAGAAAAATAGACTTATCCGACAAAAACTGTACCAGACACAAGTGCAAAAAATAAACAAACAAGTGAATTAGAACAAGTCACACAATATGTAGATGGTTCAGTAGAATTAAAATTCAAAAGAACACAATCTTTAAACAGAAACAAAAACCTTAATTTTAATATACCAGCCAGAAGATCCACTTCAGGAATATTTGAATTCCAACAAGAAAATAATTCACAAAATAATTAACCAATCTTAGAATCAGAAATTGAAACAGAAAATTCATATGAAGCAAATATTGGCATAAAAAGAAATGAAAACTTTGCTCATCCATATGAAGATAGTAATTTCACAGTAAATATGATAAAAAATGAATTCAGATTAAATAAAAAAGTTTTAAGAGAAGAATTCCAAAGCGAAGAAAATAATGAAAATAGGGAAATATTCTTTAAAACATATAACGAAAAAGAACAAAAAATAATTAAAGAAGCATATTATGATTTATGTAAAATACAAGAAATACATATACCATTTTTTGAGTTCCTAAATGATGAATATCTATATAAACTAAACCCAATAACTCAAAACCTTAAAAAATGGTATAAAGTAACAGCAAACAACCTACCAAGTAATGAATTCTACGAAAGTGAAAAACCTCCGCTAGAACCGGCCTATTTCTGTAAAAATGGAAGCACACATGGAATTTTACCAATAGACCACCCTGACCAAATAGAAGAAAGACTGACCAAAGACTTACATTTACAAAATAACTGGACAAACCTATCATTATATACAATCGGACAACAATTAGATAGAGTAGAGGACAAAATGGATAATGTTACAAATGGAATAGCAATGGTAAAAGAAGAAGTAGACAGCCTTACTACACAAACTGATTTCCCCACAATCATCTATAAACAGCCAGAAACAGGAATAATATCCAAGCGATATACGGAACATGGAGAATTATATAACATAACCCCATCAAACAGAAAAGATAAAGTTCCAGTATCAACATCTTATAAAAGACAAATACCCCCTTCAAAAAATTCATTTAGAATGTCAGGTGTTAGACCAACTCTGCACAATCCCTTAAATGATTTAATGGAAAATATAAAATCTTATATACAAGTAAAAGAAGAAAGTACAAGTGATAACAAAAACATCAGAGTACTAACAGAATACAATGAACAATCAACATCTGGATCAGAATCCATTCCTGATTCTGAAAACTATGAAACAGATAATGAAAAAGGAAATAAAGATAAACCAATACAAGCCATCCGAGGCTTTTACAATTATAAAAAAGAGGCGGATGATTTGGAAATACTAGGAAATCAACAAAAATCGTACAATGCAAAAAATATTTATGAATGGAACATTGATGGGTTAAGTGAAATGGAAATTATTAATAAAACAAAAGAAATGATAATCGTAGGAAATATTTACAAAACGACAAACATTACAGAAAAACAAGCTGTAGAAAATATAATTTTAGGATTCACAGGACAGTTACGCACCTGGTGGGATAAACTACTAGGAAGAAAAGTAAAAGATGATATATTATCCGCTGTAAGAAGGGATAACCAAGATCAACCCTTAGTAGACGAACATGAAAGGTCTGCACCGACACAATTGATAACATTAATATTCAATATTACAACCCACTTTATAGGAGATATAGACTTATATACTGAAAGAAATTCAGAGATACTACAAAACCTAAAATGCAGAAAATTACAACAATTCAAATGGTATAAAGAAAACTTCTTAAAAAGAGTCTTTAATTTGGCAGAACCAAATAACATATATTGGAAAGAAAAATTTATTACTGGACTACCAGGATTATTTTCAGAAAAAGTAAAAGAAACAATAGAACAAAAATTTGGACAAGTTTCTTACAATGAATTAACATATGGAGATTTAATTACTTGTGTAAACATTACTGGCTTAAGATTATGCCAGAATCAAAGATTAGCCTATAAATTAAAGAAAGAAATTTCTCAAACAAGAAAAGAACTAGGAAATTGGTGTGAACAATTTGAATTTGGAAGATTTAAACCATCTCATAAAAAGAAAAGGAATGAACAAAATCTGTGAAGACCCCAACCCGGAACCTACACGTGTCCCGAGCTGAAGCGTCCTCAAACTAAGCCAAATCTCCTAAACTTTAAAAACTTTGATTTAACTTCCAAACAGAAACACAACCATTTATAAATAACTCTACTCCTTTCCACATTGGAGGAAGAGTTGACTAACCTTAAAAGTAATAAACGGTTTTAGTTACAAAAAGATATCGAATATAATATAGAATTACAGTTTATGAATACAAACCCTTTAAAATAATTGTGCCAACAATCACTTTCTACACCAACCTACACATAACCCGACAATACCCAAAATACCACTTCTACACTCCTTTCCTCCCTTACTTGGTCGGACCACCTGTCTCGGAATCTAAAACAGTAAAGGGAGAGGGGTGAGAATAAATCTCAATGAGCTATTATGAATGCAGCAAGATGCCAACAAAGTGCAACACATAGCATGGTAGCACATAACACATTATGGAAGCGGTAAACACATTACGTTACCTCATTTTACCTTTTCCCGTCTGAACAATAAGTCGTACAACGTGGGAGTAAAACTCCACTCTTTGGTGAATTGCCTCCAGCACATTCACCTCTTATAGGACTCATACCCCAGAGATCCATATAAGAAAAGATACCTATAATAGAGTATCCAAATTAATAATATCGTCCCTCCGTACAACAATCGCAACAGGTCTGTAAAGGCTTCTTCATGCTCAATACAGTCGTTAGCACAGCCCCACTCTGTGGCCACAGAGGAGGGGAGGGTCACCGGTATGATGAACCTTCAATCACTTATAGAACAAATCAATAATTGATTGACTTTCATCATACCCACTCAACATAAACACATTCAAGCACATAATAGATACTTGAATTATAATCCACAAAAAGGGATAATCATATAACGACATGGTAATGTATACTCATGCAAATCAATACTATAGTGCAACAACCATTTAATACACTATGCATAGTATCATCAATAAATATGAATGATAACAAATAAATTCACAATTGGGATAACCATACAACCACATAGTAAACATATCCATACTTGGAATAACAATGCAATAACTTGCCAAATAATCCACACCGGAATACCATAAAATCAACATGCCATATAATCCACCATTGGAATATAACACCACTATATAACACATAATCCACACTTTGGGATGCCACATAACACTTGCCAATTAGTCCATACTTAGGATATTAAGGTACCCATATAATCAATAATTCCACAACTTGAATCTAATGCCACAAGGTGATACATACCCATTACCAATTAGCTCAATAGTGAAACCTATATCTTCTACTCTATTGCAACTACTCACCAAAGATATGGAGTAAGTAAGGACACTATGTATCGTAAACCATTCCTACATTTTCATTATACAATAAGACAAGGCCTCTATGAAGGTTCAAGCTCAATTTACTAAGTGGGAGTCACAATCTATAAGGGACCAAACAAGGTTACTACACAAATTCTGGTTCAGATTTGAATTCAGGTTTCTGGGGTCTTGGGCGACCGCCCAAGAGGGTTTTCAAGCAAATGGTGAGTTCTGGTGTGATGGGCGGCCGCCCAAGCCCCCATGGGCGACCGCCCAAGGCGATTTCCAGCTCAAATTAATTTCTAACTCTTTCTTCTTAACTTCAATTCCTTTTCTTTTCATCCACCCTAATCTTAAGAACACCAAGAGGAAACCCTAGCTTTACCAAGTTCAACATAATCATGTAAACTCAAAATAATGTAACTCTAGATTATTTATCACTACAATTTCCACCCACTTCAAACCCTCTAGATCATCTTTCATGAACATTAATCTCAACCCACTTCCTTTACCAATTTCGAGCTTAACCCTTTTTAATCCCGAATCAACCTATGTTCTTACACTCTTGATCAACAATAACATCCTTCCATAAGATAAATCAATTCCTCAACTTCCAAGAAGATTTCTAAGGCATTAAACAATCATTTCAATAACAATAACAACATCAAATCATTGATGAGCATACAAAGAAAAGAAGTCATAATAACTCACTTTAGGTTTTTAGAATAAAATGTTGATCTTCTTAGCTTGACTTGATCCTCTAGATGATCCAAACCCAAAAATGCTCTTGATCTTGAAAATGGTGGAGAATGGCTTGGCTTCAAGGCTTGGACATGGGAGCTTCCATGGAATTCTAAAGCTTTCTCTCTAGGGAAAGTATAAGAAATGAAGGAGGGAGGAGGAAGAAGGGAGGTGGAGTAATAATTTGATAAAAGAGAAGGGAGGGGGGCCGGATTTGAGGGAGTAGGGGGAAGGGAGTAAGAGGAGGGGATGGAGGTGACACTTGGCATGCATAGGAGGGAGTAATACAATTGGCCCCCCTTCAAAAATAAACCAAGGCTTTCACCCTAACTCATTTTAAAAATAAATCCTTATCTTAAATAATTCATCCTACCCAATTACCTCCTTGTACTATTTAGCATATTCCCATTTTTATTATTTCTCCAAGTTTCTTTATTTAATGTCTAATAGTTTCATAAAAGATTCTAAATTTACTTCTCACCCAATTTATCTTAATTTAAGAATTTAAAGACATAATTGAACACATAAGTTAACATAAATATTTGAAGCATATAATATAATATTTAAAATTAGTGCCTAGGGTTGGGGTCGTTACAAAATCCCTATTATAAAAATAGCACATATAGAAGAAAACATAGAACAACAAATAAAAAATATATAAAAGAGACTCCTGAATACTATAAAAACTCAAGCCATAAGAAAAGACATAGCAATAAATATAACAATAAGAAATACAGAAAGAATAACAAACAATCAAATACCTATAAAAAGAGAATAAAATGCTTTTTATGTAGAAAACCTGGACACATAGCTAGAGATTACCCAGCTAGAAAACAAATAAAACAAATTTGCAATAACCTTAATATAAAAGAAATAGACCAAATAATATCCCAAATAGATAATCTAGAAGTAACAAATACGTAAAATGAACAGACCAAATGAGAAGACCCCTCCTTCAAAGACAGCATACAACACGTATAATGAGGAAGAAATTAATGAATGTCAAAATGGTTGCAAAGGAATATGCATGTGTACAACCAAAATCAATACTATAGAGCAATATGATGAAATATTAGAAAAAATTAAAGAAATTAAGGAACCAGTTATAAAACGAAAATTCTTAAGACAATTAGAAAAAATCATAAATGAAGAAAAATCAGAATCATCAACACCGTCTCAATATGAAGATGTGGTGCAAATGTTCCAAGATAAAAAGAAACAAATTTCTTCAGTAGATTTACAAAAAGAAATCAGAGAAATAAAACAAGAAATAAAATTATTAAAATAAAATAATTTAGAATTACAAAAATCACAAAAAAAAATTAGAAGCAAAAATAACAATACATGAAATTAAAAAACAAATAAGTGCAACTTATGAAGGAGAACCTTCTAAAAAATTGGATGAACAATTTCAAAACCCTTTTTCAAAAAACAAAGGAATAAAAATAAACACTAGAGAAAATACGGAAACAGAAACACACTCTTCAACAGAAGAAGATACAGAAGGAAGTGTATATGCAATAAATAAAGTTAGGTTTCAAAAATGGTATGTCACCATAAAAATGACAATAGGAACATTTAAATATGAAGGAATAGCCATGTTAGACTCAGGAGCAGACTTAAACTGTATAGAACAAGGTATAATACCCTCTAAATATTTTATTAAAATAAAGCAAAACCTTTCAGCAGCAAATTCTTCCTTATTAAAAGTTAAATATAAAATATCAGAAGCTCACATATGTAATAATAACATTTGTTTTAAAACAAGTTTAATACTTGTAAAGGATTTAAATACAAGAGTAATATTAGGAAATCCCTTTTTACAAATGTTATATCCCTTTAAAGTATCCAAGCAGGGAGTTGAAACAAAGATACTAGGACTAAAGATAATATTTAAATTTATATATCCAGTTTCTACCCATGATGTTAACAATGTACAAAAAGCAAACATAACAAAAATAAACTCATTACAAAAACAAATTGAATTCTTAAAAGAGGACTTACATAATACAAAGTTAGAAGAAAAATTACAATCAAGAGAATGCAAAATTGCAGTCGAAAAGATATTAGAAAAATTTGAAAAAACTCTATGTTCTAACCTCCCTACAGCATTTTGAGAAAGAAAGAAACATGTCATAACCCTACCATATGAAAAAGAATTCAATGAAAGAATGATTCCAACTAAAGCAAGACCAATCCAAATAAACCAGGAATTATTAGAATATTGTAAAAAAGAAATAAAAGATTTATTAGATAAAAAATTAATAAGAAAAAGCAAATCACCATGGTCAT
Organism: Adenophora triphylla var. japonica; assembly: GCA_022495995.1. NCBI lineage: Eukaryota > Viridiplantae > Streptophyta > Magnoliopsida > Asterales > Campanulaceae > Adenophora > Adenophora triphylla. The sequence goes on from JAFEMH010001055.1 coordinate 390,632, forward strand.
GCTTTGCTTTCTATGTCACAAAAAATGCAGAAATTGAGAGAGGAGCTCCAAGGTTAGTAATAAATTATAAACCTTTAAACACAGCCTTAAAATGGATTAGGTATCCAATCCCTAATAAACAAGACCTATTAAAAAAACTTCACAATGCATCAATATTTTCAAAATTTGATATGAAATCAGGTTTTTGGCAAATACAAATAGCAGAACAAGATAGATACAAAACAGCATTTACAGTACCATTTGGGCAATACGAATGAAATGTAATGCCATTTGGGTTAAAAAATGCACCAAGTGAATTCCAAAAAATAATGATTGAAATATTCAACCCTTATACATTTATCATAGTTTATATAGATGATGTTTTAGTCTTCAGCAAAGATTTAGGCCAACATGAAAAACACTTAAATATATTATACAAAACAATGATAAAAAATGAATTAGTTTTATCCAAAGCCAAGATAAAATTATATCAAACGAAAATAAGGTTTTTAGGACATGAAATAACCAATAACACTATAATACCAATTCAAAGATCCATAGACTTTGCAGATAAATTCCCAGATGAAATAAAGGACAAAACCCAATTACAAAGATTTTTAGGATCATTAAACTATATAGCCGATTTTCTTCCAAAAATAAGACAAATTTGCAAACCTCTTTATGACAGATTAAGGAAAAACCCAAAACCATGGACAAAAGAACACACAAATGTAATAAAACAAATAAAGATATATGTAAAACAATTATCCTGTTTAACAATATGTGATCCAAATGCACCAAAGACAGTCTCTACAGACGCATCAGATATAGGATATGAAGGAATATTGACTCAAGAAATAAATGGAAAAACCCATATAATTAGATATTACTCAGGAGTGTGGAATGAAACTCAATCTAAATATTCCACAATAAAAAAGGAAATTCTTTCAATCGTTTTATGTATAACAAAATTTCAAGATGACTTGCTTAATCAAAAATTCACTGTTAAAGTAGATTGTAAAGCCGCTAAAGATGTTCTACAAAAAGACGTAAAAAATTTAGCTGCTAAACAAATCTTTGCCAGGTGGCAAGCCTTATTATCAATTTTTGATTTCGAAATAATTCATATTGCAGGAAAAGATAACTCCATTCCAGATTTCCTAACAAGAGAATTTCTGCAAGGAAGCCATGAAAATTCTTAAAAAACAAAAATTAGAGATAGGGTCATCATCCCAAACCCAAACATTATCACTAAGAGAAAAATTCTATCAAGATATAATCAATATGACAAACAGTCAACAAAACCATGGAGAATGGACCATGAAAATTAATGACCAGCTAATACATCTAAATGACATAAATTACTTAAATTTTTGCTTCCAAAAAATGGAATTATTACTACAAGAAAGCAAAAACTTATGTACAAAAATTCCAATGAGTAAAACTGCAGAACTTAGAGTTCATACCTATTATTTAGAAGAAATTCTAGAATATAGATTTGCTCGAAAATACAGATTATCTATAGATGCAAACATTTCTGCCCTTAAAAGAATAATACAATGTATTGAAAATGACTATACTGGAAATTCTAGACAAAATCCCTTGCTAATACCAGACTAATTTCATGCTTACCGGAATTGGCTACAATGATATATTACATGAAAACCTTTAAACTACTCAAAATAAAAGAAGATAGATTACTAAGAGAAATCAAAGACCTTGAAAAAAGAATAATAGAAGAAAGAAAAAGAGATCCCTATTATCCTCACAATTATCATATTTGGACTTCTTTAGAAATAGCATTACAAAATACGTTGTGGTACAAAAGACAAAGTCTTAAATTAGTTTATATTGAGCTTAATTTCATTTGGCTAAAAAATATTACGGGCTAAAAATCTTTTTGCAGGATGTTTACAAACTCTTCAGAAAAGCGTAAAGATAAAAAACCCTTATTTACCATTATTCTCCCCCTACAAAACCTCCAAATTTCATTCCTGACAAATCACCAAAGATAGAAAATAAATTTACCGTTCTTGCAACCTTACCTCAACCATCCTCATCCTCAATAGGATTTCCTTTAAGGACTTCATCACAAAAAACATACAAAACATCTCTTAAAACAGAAGGTTCAGATTGTCCCCAACCATCAAGCCCACATTTACCTTTACCAAGCTCAAGCCCAAAACAAAAACAAACACCACCTCCTTTTTTCAATCAAATAATTCCAAGCCCAAGCCCAAAACAGACACCACCCACTTCCTACACCTACAAAACCTTTGAAGAATTTATCTGTGTCATTGAACCAGAATATTTTGAAAACAATTCCAATTGGCATCCTTATCAAATTTCTCAATGCCTCCTACCAGAATCACATAATTACTTACCAGACAATTTTACCAAATTCCAATTCTTTTATGAAAAAATTTTGACACAAACAAAATCAGCCACTTTTCAATATTCAACTGATCATTTAGATACATCCAAAGTCAGATATTGTAAAGTCCAGATCTTAAAAATTTTCTCTGTTTCAGATTGGGGCCAAAAGCCCAATGAGGCCAAAGATTTGTTATTTCAAAATGGATCATCCCGATTTAATTATTGAGATTATATTACAGCCTGGTCAAGGGCATTTTTCAAACAAAACAAAACCTTTTCTCTATCATATTTCTTTTATTTTTCACCCCAATTTTCCTTTCCTACACCATTTTGGTTTCACATCTGGTGGAAAAATTTTGGTTTAGATAAAACAATAGTTCCGGAATGTATACAAAAAGCTTTTGACCATTGGTCAACAAATTCAATTTATCCAGAACCTATTGACCAAACTCCTCTTTGGACCCTATTCTGTCATACCTTCCATGTCCCCTGGATCTTCATGACTGAATTTGATCTGAAGGAGAAACAAATATGCGATTGTATACAAATGGGTGCCTATGGGCAACAAAAGTGTGCGTGTGTAAGAAAAACAATTCTTCCCGTCTTGATCAGGAAACATAAGATCAAATGGTGGAAAAAAACCGAAATATTCCGATGTGATTTGACTGCGGTCAAAACATACTTCAAACAAAATACAAAATACTGCAAAAATATTTCGCCAAAACAAATCCAGAAAAATGAAGAATTCCTCCAGAGAAAACAACAGATCATGGCGCAAATGGCTAAGTGTACAAATCAAGAAGATTTAGAAAGACTAATGGGACAGCTCAGCGATGAAGGAAGCTCATCGTCAACAACAATGCCAGAAGATGATTTCTACAACAATGAAGACATCTTCACCCAGCCCATCCAGGAGCTAGAAGGAGACCTATGAGGATGACTACATCAGCAACTCATCAGCAAATGTCAGCATTCACCAATTCCAACAAAACAAAAGATGAACAAGAAAGCAGCCCCGATAAATTGATATGGTGACCCCCACCATATTTGACAAATGAAGAGAAGACAAAGAAAAAAGGGCATCCTACAGTGTAGCAGCCCCGACAAATAGAATCCACTTTCTCAGTGGATGATATTTTCTTTCATAAATTTGTTTTAAAGTCAAAAGTTGTGGATCCCTCCTAGGAGGACAAATGCGCACCGCACATGTGGCGCGATCCACTACTTCCCCCTGTAATATAAATAAGGAACCCTTCTCACCTGAGAAGGCAGGTTTTTCATTTGTAAAATTTTTCAGTTTTCTCATATTCTCTCTACAACCATCCACTGTAAGATAACCATCCACTGTACGACCTTTGTAAATCTCCAAGTTATGTATCAATAATAATTCTGTATCAATAATAAGTAAGTTATTCTTACATTTCTTGTTTATTATTCTTTATTCTTTCATTATTTATATTCATATACTTTCTTTTAATAAAAAGGACTTTTAAATAAATGAGGTATATAGATCGGAAACCAGGCAGCGTCAAGGTGTCTCAGAGACACTTTTGAGTTAAAGGTTTTCATTCTTACTCATCGCGGCTTCATAATATTCAAAATTTATGAAGTGTGTGCCGGGTAGAACAAAGATCACGTACCTTAGAATTAAAAGTCAATTTTACTATTAAAAAGTCAAATTTGCTATTTAGTACTGTAGCAACTCATTAGGAGTATATTTCCTTATATTTTTCTTTAGATTATATGAATTTTGTTGTTTTTATTCTCATTACTCTCCTGTTTAGTTATATTTAATCGATCCTTTTGCTTATATATATATATATATATATATATATATATATATATATATATATATATATATATATATATATATATATATATATATATATATAAAAAGAAACCTAAAAACAGGGAATATTTTAAAATTGAAAAAGTATACTCCCTCCGTCACACTCGAAAATGTATAAAATGAATCTTGCACAGAAATTAAGGAGAGTGTATAGTAGAGTAAGTGTTATGAGTATAAAAAGTGAGGTAGTAGAGAGAATGTGGGGTAGAAAATAATAAATAATTAGTTATTGTCAGTATGACAAGTAGATCCCATGAATAAAGAAATATTAGAAATTTTTCATTTTGAGAATGTGTATTTTTCATTTTGGGAATGTATATTTTTAAATAGGATACCCAAAATAAATTTTTATATATTTTCGAGTGAGACGAGAGAGTACTCGTACAAGAATATGTGAGATCGGCATGTTTGAAATGGAAGCACAATATTACTGATTTTCTAGAGTTTTTTTTTTTTTTTAATAAGGATGCTCAACTAGTTCTGCTGATATCTGAGTCTCAACAATGTGAACCAACTCTAAGCAAAATAATATTGCTCCTCGTTGCGCGCGGGTCTTAGCCTGACTGATGGTTAGAGTTCATGGCTTCCAACCTGTAGGTCATGGGTTCGATTCCCCCACCAGTGGTTAGAGGGAATGACATTGCCCTCCCTAGCATAGCTAGGCACCTCTGTGAAGTGCATCAAGGGGGGAGCGGTGAAATGTGTTGATCCCCAAAAAAAAAAAAAAAAAATATATATATTGCTCCTCGTTCTAAAACAAATATTTATTTTATCAAAACTAAAAATAATTATTCTGTTTAAATCTTACCAATATCAAATCTTCCATGTTGCGAAAAGATAGGGACTTAAAAGTTAAAAACAAGGAGTTTTTATCAAAAATTATCTCAAAAAGATGCTATTTATTAAAAAAAATAATAAAAAAAAAACATGTAAGATTTGATATTACAAAAAACTATTTAAAATTTTTTTTTTTTGCCTTTTCAGTTAAAACAATTGATAAAAGCATTTATCAATGTAAAATGCATTTATAAGTTGTTTATAAGTAATAAATTTATTTATCTGTTTTTTAAAGAGTATATTGTGCTTGATTTTTTTGTTAAACAACTGATAAATGCATTTTACATTGATAAATGCATTTATCAGTTAAACAACTAATAAATGCATTAATCAGTTATTTGACAGAAAGTTTTTTGTAATATTTAAAGTATTTTTTATAATATCCAACTTGTGTAGGTTTCTTTGTAATATCCATTTTTTAAAATTAGTTTTTGGTAAATGTTTCTAAAAACAAATATTCACTTGATCTCACGACAAATTAAACACTTTCCTCGTATGTCTCTCATTACAAACTACACACTTTTTATAATAAATATGTTTCATTCCTTGTATATCAACGAGTCTTACATGTTATACTTACATCAACAATTCAATTATTATTCCCCACCCATCAATTGTTTTTGCTCATATTAATTTGTTTATCAACTCTCTTACTGTCCCTCCAACCCCTACCCCCTCCTCAACCGTAAAAATAAAATAAAAAATTACTCATATTAAAATTATTTTTTGACAACTCTACTGCCGCCTCTCCACTCCAAACCACCCACCTCACTAATCTCCCCTTATCCTCCCTCCCGCCCACCATCAATTTATTTTAATTCATACTAAAATTATTTTTTAACAATCCCCTTGAACGCCCCTCCTACGTCCCCTTTCCTTTCGTCAATTTTTTTACTCATATTAAAATAATTTTTACTCACAATTTTCAAAATAATTAAGGGGTAGTAAGTAAGACTTGAGATTTGAAACGAAAATATTTTGAAAAAAAAAATGGACGGTAACTTTAAATAACAGAGCCTAGAGAGAGACAACCAATATTACCCTTTTATAATTAATGGGGGACATTTAGGGGACTTACCTCAAAATTAAATTAACAATCCAATTTTGTCGGGATGAAGTATGTTAATGCAGACTGTGGGTGTTACCACAGGTGCTATCACTGGCAGTTGGGTGTTACCCGGACTGTAATGATTTGTAATTTAATAATTCTTTCCATATTATTTTATATCCTAATGTCTAATATTATTTGCAAGATATATGTGTTTTTGGTCCATATTTCAGGTTAATATATGGTTGGATTAATTGCTAAGAACAAGGAAGAAGTTGGAGAAGGAGTTACACGTAAATAGGAGATTTACGTGTAACTATTGCTTGGTCCATATTATTTGAAGAAGGAATAAAAACGTGGGAAGACCAAGTCATGGAGTTGTTGCTGATTAATTAAAGAGTACAATGCCAAGAAAGCAAGAGAGTACAAGGTGATAAAGCATGGACTTGGGCTTCAAGAAATCGGTTGCTACATTCTAGGGAAGTTGGCGAATGATGAGGAATTCAAGCCAAGAAATCTCTCCACTCCTCACACACGATCTGAAGGTCCAAGGCTGTTATTTTGGAGTAGCCTCCAAGGCATTGGAAGGCTATAAATAGGCTAGGTGTGTTTCATTTGAAGTATGCCAAATATCAAACACACACACCATAGCACAAGAGAGACAAAGTTCTTTGGTTCGCATATCCTTCCTCCCTTGTGATTCTAGCTTAAACACTGAGTGTTTAAGAGAGTGTTGGCTAAGGATAGGATTCGTTCTTTGTCTCATTCAGTTCCATAGAGCATTATCATTGTATTAGCAATAGGGAACTTTCGGCTTTGTAATTTTTCTATATTGATTATAAAGTCTTCGCCATCTAGGCACACTCAAGTTATATATTTATATAACTTGAGAAAATTATATCTTGTGTTATTTATTTCCATTTGCACAAAGTTTTTATAAACTATTTATTTTGGTGTGTGTGTGCTTTGTCGTCGGTGTGTTAACCAAGGTGTTGGGTAACATCTACGGTAACATCTCTTTCCGGTGAAGCCATTGACAATTTCAATTGGTATTAGAGCGAGTCACTTGACGATACTAAGTGCTTGGTCTAGGTGTCATGGCTTATGATCCGGCTAATCCTAATAATAAGCGTCTTCCTGTGTTAGATGGCTCGAATTATTGTTATTGGAAGATCCGTCTACGCTCGCATATCAAATCAATTGATCTTCGAGCATGGCGATCTATAACAAATGGTTACTCCTTACCAATGTTACCTGCTGATGAAGATGGTGACGTACAAGTCAAACCTTGAATCGAATGGAACATGGAAGAGATCAACCAAGCTAGTTTCAATGAAAAGGCACTTAATGCCATTTTTGAGTGGGTTGATATGCATATTTTCAAACTTATTCAAAACGGTTCCACCGCAAAAGAAGCATGGGATATTTTACAACGTTTTTGTGAAGGTGATGGCAAAGTGTCGCGTGAAACTAAGCTTAGGGGTCTTACTAGCGATTTGAAAGATTAAGGATGGGTGAAAATGAAACTATTCCTTCTTATTTTGAAAAATTATTTGATATTGCTAATGAGTGTCAATTGTTGGGTGAACCTTTTACCAACAAACAACTTGTCTCAAAAGCAATTAGAACCCTTCCTGAGCATTTTAATATGAAAGTGTCATCTATTGAAGAGGCTCACAATCTTGCAACTATGGATATCAATTCTTTAATGAGTATTTTGAAAAACTTTGAGTTAAATCTCTTAGATCAAAGTGAAGCATCTAAAGGGAAAAATGTTGTTTTGAAAACTCGAAGCCTCGAGTTCTTTGGATGAAAACGAAGATGAGGTTTTTGAAGAAATTGATGAGAATGCTAGTGTTGCTTTACTTGCTAGAAAATACAATTCTATGGTTAGAAAGTATAACAATGAAAAAATGCAGGTGAAAGCAAAGGAGAAGCAAACCAAGGTCTATGATTCGATGCCAAAAAGGACTTTCCCATCTAACCCAAAGTTGAACCCAAGAAGAGCATCATCGAGATCGGTTAAGGTCTCGATCCAAAGCACATTGAATCCATTCAATGTCATGCTTGCTCGGGTTGGGATCACTATTCCAATGAGTGTGCAAATACTCTAAGGAAGAGAGGAAAGAACCTATGGGTTTCTCTCGGTGATGATGAGGATGAAGGACCATCTCAGAGGTAGAATCTGATCAAACAACCATGTTTGTCACGGTAAGTAACACGGAAAAGGACAAGTGTTACCCAAGGTGTTATCCGATGCGAGATAACATCCGTGATCACACCCGACAGGTATGATGAATTATGTGATAATAATGCTGTTTGTTTTGTTAGCTCTTCTAACCCCGATACGGGAAGTACACAAGAGGATGAGCAGAGCAAAGATGATCTCATTTCCGGATTAAAAGACCTTTACGAGGCATTGCTCGTGGAATGGAAGAAAGAGAACAATTTGGTTAAGTCCTTAACCAAGAAGAATGAAGGACTCCAGTGCCTATGTGACTCATATGGAGGTTCAAGCAACAAAGAGAGAAATCGAGCTTGAAAGAGTCAAGGGCAATTTGACTCTAGCCGAAACCACCTTGAAGAAGCTCAACACTGGATCTACCAAATTGGATAAGATCTTGAACTTGAGTACACCTCTCGGAAGCGGTATTGGTTTTCAAGAATCTTTGAATAGTATTCTTTCTACTTTGTCTATGAATGATAATGAGAATTGTTTTGTTAAGGAGCGATTTTTTGACAAAGATTCTTCTTCAAAAGAACCATGTGACAAAGGGAAGGTGTGTCAAGACTGTCACACACCTGGACATTTTAAAAATAAATGCCATATTGTTTCGAAAAAGCTGCCCAGTCCCTTGGTGTTACCTGAGGTGTTGCCCGGCACACAGGATAACACACCCGGTCGAGAATGGTAAAAATTCAAAAAAGGTGTGGAAACCAAAAGCTAATGCGAAATGTGATGTTGTGTACACGCTTTAAAAACAAATATTGAAGGTTCTTGGTACTTTGATAGTGGGTGTTCACGTCATATGACATGAACAAAATTGTTTTTAAAAGACTATGAAACAATTCATGGGGGTAGTGTAACTTATGGTGGTGGGAGCAAGAGTAATATCATTGGGAGAGGGACACTAAATGTGTCTGGATTTCCAACCTTAAAGAATGTCTTACATGTTGATGGACTTGTAACAAATTTAATTAGTATTAGTCAACTTTGTGATGACAACTTAGAGGTGAAATTTAATAAAGATACTTGTGAAGTTTATGACAAGATTAACAATTGTGTAATGACAGGTACAAGATCTAGTGATAATTGTTATCTTGTTGAAGACAAGCAAGTATGCCATTCGGCAAAACTTGATAACACTACATTGTGGCATCAAAAGTTGGGACATGTTCACTTTCGTAACATAGAAAAGATTGTTAATCTAGATGCTGTCCAAGGCATTCCTAGTCTTGATCTTAAACAAAAAATTGTTTGTGAGGATTGTCTCAAAGGGAAACAAACTCGTGTTACCCATGGTGCTGCCCAACACAATGAGCAACACACCGGTACTACACATTGTTTTCAACTCTTGCATATGGATCTAATGGGTCCACTTGAGATAGAAAGTTTTGGGGGCAAGAAATATACTTATGTCATTGTTGATGATTTTTCACGATTTACATGGGTTTATTTTTTAAGGGAAAAATGCTGAGACTTTTGAAAAGTTCAAAATCTTGCACTCTAAGATCAAAAACATGTTTTGTGCTTCAATTTTTCGAATTAGGTCCGATCATGGGAGGGAATTTGAGAATGTTTCTTTTTCAAATTTTTGTGAAAGAAAAGGTATTCACCATGAATTTTCAGCCCCAAAAACACCTCAACAAAATGGGGTAGCCGAAAGGAAGAATAGGACTTTACTTGAAATGACTCGTGTGATGTTATTTTCAAAAAGAATTTCGAAAAGATTTTGGGCGAGGCACTAAATACGGCTTGTCACACGGCCAATAGAGTTTTTCTAAGACCCGGCACAACCATGACTCCATACGAAATTTTGAATGGTAGAAAACCAAAAGTTCATTATTTTCATGTCTTTGGTTGTGTGTGTTACATTCTCAATGATCGGGACTACTTAGCAAAATTGGACTCTAAGAGTGATAAGGCCATTTTTCTTGGTTATGCTTCAAATAGTCGTGCATATAGGGTATTTAATCTAAGGCTAAAAACCATCCAAGAATCCATGAATATTGTTTTTGATGATCACTCAAGTATTGCGGGAGAAAATGTTCAAGAGACACCCTTGGAGCTGTTGGAAGAAGTCAGATCCGAGAAGGTGTTACCACGGGTGTTACCACGAGTGCTAACACCGATAGTAACACGAAGCGAGCGGTGTTACCATTGATGAGATAACACCTCGAGATAGCATCGATTCCGATCCAGCAAATGAAGATCAAGAAGGAGTTGAAACGGGGTTCACGAGAATGTGAGAAGAGATCCTCCACCTAGAATCGGTAGGAATCATCCTACAACCCAAGTAATTGGGGAGGTGAATGAGGGTGTACAAACAAGACGTATGAATTCCATTAGTGACCGTGACATGGTAAGGTATGTGTGCATGTCCACCACATACTCAAAGGTAACATACTCTTGTTTTACTTCATCTGTAGAACCTAAAAATGTGATTGAAGCTTTAAAAGATAATTTTTGGATTCAAGCAATGCAAGATGAACTTGATCAATTTGCTCGTAACAATGTTTGGTCTTTAGTACCCCGTCCCTCAAACACTAATGTTATTGGGACAAAATGGATTTTCAAAAATAAGACCGATGAGTATGGAAACATTGTTAGGAACAAGGCTCGTCTTGTGGCTCAAGGCTATACACAAGTGGAAGGTATTGACTATGACGAGACCTTTGCACCTGTGGCTAGAATTGAGTCAATAAGACTTTTATTGGCCATTGCTTGTTTTCTTAAAATCACATTGTTTCAAATGGACGTCAAAAGCCTTTTTAAATGGATACTTAGATGAGGAAGTTTTTGTTGAACAACCAAAAGGCTTTGAAGATCCATTTCAACCGGACCATGTGTATAGACTTGATAAAGCTCTTTATGGGTTGAAGCAAGCTCCACGTGCATGGTATGGTAGGTTAACTAGTTTTTACTAGAATATGGTTTTACTAGAGGAGAAGCAGATAGGACTTTATTCATTCTTAAACATGGAAAAGAACTTGTCGTGGTTCAAATCTATGTTGATGACATAGTATATGGCTCTACATCAAAAACTTGTTTAAATGATTTTGTAGAGGCTATGACATCAACATTTGAAATGAGCATGATGGGGAACTTAACTTCTTTCTAGGCATGCGGGTTAAGCAATCAAGTGAAGGGATTTTCATCTCCCAAAGCAAATATGCAAGGAACCTGGTGAAGAAGTTTGGGTTGGAAGGTTCGAAGAGCTCAAAAATTCCTATGGGCACTTCTCTCAAGATTGGAAAAGATCAAGTGGGAGAAGATGTTGATCCAACCCTATATCGTTCCATGATTGGTAGTCTCCTTTACCTTACTTCTAGTCGCCCTGATTTGATGTACGGTGTGTGTGTATGTGCTAGATATCAATCCAATCCTAAAGTGTCTCACCTAAATTACGTGAAAAAGATCATTAAATATGTTTACGGAACTAGTGATTTAGGGATTTGGTATAGTAAAGATACTAATACTAATTTAGTAGGCTTTAGTGACTCGGATTGGGCGGGGATATGGATGATAGGAAAAGTACAAGTGGGGGATGTTTTTACTTGGGAAATAATTTAGTATCATGGTATAGTAGAAAACAAAATTGTGTTTCATTATCCACAGTGAATCGGAATATGTAGCATTTGGTAGTTGTTGTTCACAACTAATTTGGTTAAAACACATGCTTGATGATTATGGTCTTGATAGCAATATTTTGACCTTATCTTTGTGATAATTTGAGTGCTATTAATATTTCCAAAAATCCTGTACAACACTCCCGTACTAAACATATTGACATCCGTCATCATTTTTTAAGAGATATGGTAGATAAAAAGATAATAAATATAGAGCATATTGATACAAAGTGTCAACTTGCGATATTTTCACAAAACCCTTAGACCATGATAGATTCTCTAGTCTAAAGAGATCTCTTGGTCTTTGCATTCTCTAAAAATTGTCCTCTGTAGTAAGGTGTTACCATGGGTGCGATAACACACAGGGTAACACATGTATACTAGTGCATATTTTTTGCTAGTTTGGTTTTATTCTCTCTGTGTAAGGGTTCCCATAGTTACTCGAGCTATGAGAGTTCTCACTGGCTGCACATCTTGACCTTTTTGTTGTGGTAGGATAACACCTGAATAACACACTTGATAAAACTCCCTTCATATGTTTAAAGTGACAAAGTCACTAATTTTTGATAAATAAAAGGCAAAGGCATTTATCCATACTATTCTCTCGAGCTCGGGGCACGGTGTTCGCTGCAACGATGTACTCTTGCCAATGAGAATGTATGAAGTGATTTATGCTAAGTATTAGGGACATGGAGTTCGCTACTACAGTGTACCCTACTTGAAAGGCATAGACCACTTGGTCTTTACACTTGAAATAAAACTCGAAGCACGGAGCTCGTTACTTCGATGCTTTCTTGTTTAAAGAAGTGTATTGATACGTGAGTAACAAGCAATGTACTTAAAAATATATATATAGGCCTATAATGCCTAAAGTGCATGAAAAATGCTCAGCTTGTTATGCCTGAAATGCTTGAAAATGGCTAAGCTTGTTATGCCTAAAGTGTTTAAGATGCTCAGCTTATTATGCCTCAAGTGTTTGAAACTGAATATATTTATCAAGGAATTTTTATCTTATGTGTTATCCTAGATGTTACCATCATTGCCATTAACATATTTGTATGTGCTATATTATATTTTTTTCTTTATTTTCGGTTTGTTATTTAATTTTTTTTTAACTTTGAAAGTCTTTTTATTGTTTAAGAGTTTTAAAAGTTTGAAAAAGTCTTTAACAAACCTAGTTTATCTTTAGTAAACTACTCAAATAACTAAGTCCTAAAATTTAGGGATTTGATTTTCAAAAACCATATGGACTTAGTATATTTGGTATGTTTATTTTTATTTTCGTTTTATATATTTAAAAAATTAAAAAATCTGAAAATTAAAATTAAAAATTAAAAAATTTAAAAAAAAAAAATAAAATTTTTTTTTCAAAATAATGGCCGGATGTTTAATTTGTGTGGGAAGAGTTTTGTATTTGATTTTTCTTGTGGCCTAGAAAATAGGGGGAGTAAATTTTAATTGTAATTATTTTATGTGGCTAGAAAATAGGGGGAGGTTGAGTAATTAATTAGAGTAAATATTAGGAGATAATTGAGTAGGATAAGTCTTGTCAATTAAATGTTATCTTTTCCTAAACTTAATCCCTATTTTTTCTCCTCTCTCTCTCTAACCGTCTCACCCCCTTCTCTCTCTACACGGTATAAACCCTCCTCCGTCACCGTCTCTCTCTTCTCAAACCTTCCAAAATCAAAACCTTCCAAAATTCCAAATCCTTCCTAAACCCTAACCATGGCAACCCCTTCCAAAAAGCAATCCGCCCCTTTGGAGGTCTCTCCGGGTGTTGGCTCAAGTGGTCCAAGCCAAATGGACACTTCGACCACCCCTCTCAATGTGTCTCCGGCAATGACAATGTCGGTTGATGATCCTCCATTGGTGACAACAATGGCGCAACCCTTGCCCATTGTGACCTTACCACCTCTTCCACCCGTTCCATCAACCAAAAAGCCAAAAAGAAAGGCCATTGCTCACAAACCCTCGGCACAACCCGTCAAAAAGAGGAGCTCAAGTAGGCTCACTGCAATGAGGACCAAAGGGACTTCAAAATCCAACACTTCCTCCGATCCTGTTGAAGTTTCTGAGGAGTCTTCACTTGGTCTCTCCTCGGCTCATGTTTCGGATGAAGACTTCCATGCCGATCTTTGAAAAGAGCCATTCTGTTGAGACATTTGAAGATTGGGAGATTGAGGAAGAAGAACCCTTGTATGAAGTTAAGAAAAGAAGCATTAAAGGCAAAAGCAAGTGGACTGCTGTCAAAGATGTTACCCAGAAAGCTGCAACACCCAAGGTAACATCCTCTGTTTCTAAAGCTTCAAAGTCTTCGATTAGTGAGTTTGCATATTCTGAATCCTCTGATTTCCTTGAGAAAGAGTTTGATGATGTGAATACTGCTTTTCCAAAACCTTACTTCTCATTGGAGTTTTATCGAAAAGAAAATATGGAGTTTTGGTTAAGGCATAGTGACACGAAAATTCTCAAGGAAAAGCACATTGATGAGGTTGATTTCAAAAAGCATGGTGTTTTTCAGTTCTTGGAGGATAGAAATTTTTTGAAAGCTAACTTGCATCCTTCGAAATTTGTTGAAGCTATAGTCAAAAATTTCTATGCCAACCTTCATGCCAACCTAGATAATGAAAAGTCCGATCAATTTGGAAAGGTGTTTTTAAGGAACAAAATTTTTTCTATTACTCCTTCTTTGATCAACAAGACTTTAGGACTCCCAAATTTGGATGATGATGGTCCTATTGTTCATAAGGATGAAATTGCTAGGTTTATTTCTCATGATGTAGTGCATGAATGGCCCTCCAATCCTAATCCTAAAACCAAAGTTCATTTTCTTGCTTCCCGTCTCACTTCACTCTTTGCCGTGCTTCACAAGCTTTGCATATTTAATTGGGTTCCTACTTCTAACGAGCAATATGTGACATTGCAACAAGCTGAAATCTTGTATAAGTTAGGAAAGAATCGAAGAGTGAACTTGGGTAGATTGATTTTCAAACATTTGGCTTCGTGGGGTAGAAGAAAAGACATTACAATGTTTCCTTACCCTTCCTTAATCTTTCAAATTTTGAAATCTCAAAAATTACCCATTGAAGAGTCGGATGAGTACACGCCAAGTCTTGATCTCTATGCTATAGATTCCCAGCTGACTAAGAAGAATACCAAGAGTGTGAGATACACAGGTGATCTTCCTTGGTCAAAGATAAATGAATTTGGGTCAAGTGATGCGGTTTTACGCTAAGGGTGTTACTCAATCTGTTATCCCAAATGTTACTCCGAAATCTCCAAGTTTTTCGAGTACGAGATGCAGCTCATGTTCTTGCTAATGTATTCAATTTGTTGGGGAATGCTTCACCAACAATACCAAAGACCACAGTTTTGGCGTTTCTCCACAAACAAACTTCTACCATTTCCGAGATTGTGCAAGGTTGGACAAAGCTCAAGGAGATTACTGATGAATTCATACAGCAGGTTTCTTCCCAAGCTGGGGAGTTGATAGTGCTATGGAGCTGGTCCAGTGGTGGTGGTGTTGGAGATGCCGGTGGTCTTGCCGCGAGATGTTGCGATGGTGCGACTTAGATGCTTTGGAGATGAAGAAGGGGATGAACGGGAGGAAGAAGAAGAAGGCGATGATGAACGAGAAGAGTGAGTACAATACATCGCCTGAAGGTTGATGTTGCCGCTCTTATGGTGATGATATTTTTTGGTGGTTGAAAAACAAACAATTTACTTTTATGTTTTTTATTTGGAACATGTTTTTAAATACTTTGGTGGTTTGTTTTATTTGCTTTTGGTGTTTAAACTTTTAGGGTTGTTTTTGAACATGGAGTAGCTTAGTAACTTTGATTTATCTTTGGTACTTTAGGTTACTAGTTAGTTGGAAAACTTATTTTGGAAAATATGTTTTGAAAACTAGTATTTTTGTGATAAATCATTGTAGTTGTTAATTCCTTGATTATGGGGGAGTTGATAACTATGAAGTTGCTCTGGATGACTAATAATATCTTGCAGGGATCAGCACTTTAGAGTTTGGAAAGAAATTATAAATTATGGGGGAGATTGTTAATGCAGACTGTGGGTGTTACCACAGGTGCTATCACTGGCAGTTGGGTGTTACCCGGACTGTAATGATTTGTAATTTAATAATTCTTTCCATATTATTTTATATCCTAATGTCTAATATTATTTGCAAGATATATGTGTTTTTGGTCCATATTTCAGGTTAATATATGGTTGGATTAATTGCTAAGAACAAGGAAGAAGTTGGAGAAGGAGTTACACGTAAATAGGAGATTTACGTGTAACTATTGCTTGGTCCATATTATTTGAAGAAGGAATAAAAACGTGGGAAGACCAAGTCATGGAGTTGTTGCTGATTAATTAAAGAGTACAATGCCAAGAAAGCAAGAGAGTACAAGGTGATAAAGCATGGACTTGGGCTTCAAGAAATCGGTTGCTACATTCTAGGGAAGTTGGCGAATGATGAGGAATTCAAGCCAAGAAATCTCTCCACTCCTCACACACGATCTGAAGGTCCAAGGCTGTTATTTTGGAGTAGCCTCCAAGGCATTGGAAGGCTATAAATAGGCTAGGTGTGTTTCATTTGAAGTATGCCAAATATCAAACACACACACCATAGCACAAGAGAGACAAAGTTCTTTGGTTCGCATATCCTTCCTCCCTTGTGATTCTAGCTTAAACACTGAGTGTTTAAGAGAGTGTTGGCTAAGGATAGGATTCGTTCTTTGTCTCATTCAGTTCCATAGAGCATTATCATTGTATTAGCAATAGGGAACTTTCGACTTTGTAATTTTTCTATATTGATTATAAAGTCTTCGCCATCTAGGCACACTCAAGTTATATATTTATATAACTTGAGAAAATTATATCTTGTGTTATTTATTTCCGCTGCACAAAGTTTTTATAAACTATTTATTTTGGTGTGTGTGTGATGTCCGTCAGTGTGTTAACCAAGGTGTTGGGTAACATCTACGGTAACATCTCTTTCCAGTGAAGCCATTGACAATTTCAAAGTATATTAAAGTGATTGGCCAACTTTTCCATATACGTCATCGTTTACAAAACAGTTTTTTTTTTTGACAATAATTGCACGAAATAATGGAGCTCACCTCGCTATCGGCAACCATCTCTTTTACGAATGGATCGTTAATTTGTCGATATGAGTTTGTCCTGTTGGAATAACTATTACACAATAAAAGGAAATTACAGAAAACTAAATAAAACAAAATTACACAAAAGAAAAGAAAAGGAAATGAATTTGTCGTAGATGTCCGAGTCGTGTGAAGTCACACTCTCCTTAAGACAAATTATGCCCCCTCACCACAATGTGCTTGAGTTGTTACGGAATGCTTGCCTCCCAGGATGAAACGGATATACCGGACGGTGGTTGCACAAGAATACCTCCGGCGAACTGAAGTCGATGCTTGAACTTTGCAATGCAAGGAGGGCAAGGGGAAGAAGAACAATATGCTGCGAAAATAATTGTGGAGATTGTGAAAAAAACTGTGTTTTTTTCCCTTTGTTGTTGTGTTCTATTTATACAATTCTCCATAGGAAAACTGCTCAAGAAATTAAAACCACGTTTTTAATTTCCTCAATGAATATTGCAATAATAATCCATGAATTTGCACTTTAATTCGGCGATTACGGGAGCCGAAATGAGCTTCTGGAGTGAACAGCTGCGCACGAGGCGCCCGCCCCGACCCCTCCAGGCGCCCGCCTCGGAGTCTCGCCAATGGGGCTGCAATTTCGGAGCTACATTCGTGTCCGCAGGACGCGCATGCACATGAGTTCGGTAGTCCGAAGCCTAATTCGGTCCATGATTTGCACCCCCCCTGCGCACCTGTGCGCGAGAGAGAGCCTCTATGTACCACAATCTTACTCCCTACCAAAGTGTAGGAGTATTTAAACCAAGACACTTTTCCATCTTTTTCCAATGTGGGATAACCACATTTTACCCATTCCAACCCATTAACTTTGAGCATTCATATCTCATTCATTTCTCAACCATTTTGGACAAATGAATATATGATTTCAATGTACTCATGGAGTAGAACACAATCCAACAATTAATTAGTCATTTTGACAAATAACTAATTAAGAAAATAAATCATTATTTCCTTCAAAACCACTATTTTTTCCAACAATCCCCAACATGAAGGAATAATGCGGAATTGGTGATAAAGCCCGGCAGACGAAAACTTGCATACGAAGATGTGGGAATGCCCATTGAATCTTCGCTCGTACAAGCATATTTACTCTACTCGCAAATCGATAGACGCGATGTCCTTGAATCGTTATGCTTTTTGTGTAGCCGATCATATGCTTGACACAAGTATCGTCCTAACATACTTCAATTCTCATAGCTATGTTCAATTATGACCCAGAACATACGCCTGGTTCTGCAAGAGGGTCTAAGAATTGAGCCTCACACAATTCTCCTCGAAGCAGCCCCACTTCTCTCTCACATAGGTGATTTCTTAATGGTAACCTGTATTACCCCGCTTGAATTTTCAACGCGTAAGAATCATTAAAAGTCATAGGCTTATCCTTGTCCTTTCGAGATGTCACTAATATGAATGGACTTGGGGTTGGTTCCCCCACAGTGACGCTACAAGTCTTTTAACAGTTAGGTGGTCCCATTGAATCTAGTTCTTGGGATCTCCAGTCATCTAGATTGGGTTTTCCGCTGTGTTTAACTTTTCGCAGGCTTTAGTCCCATTCCCTCGTCGAGCTTTCAACTAACTCTCTATTTAACCCTTTGGTTAACGGATCCGCTAAATTTTCCTTTGACTTAACATAGTCAATGGATATTGTGCCGCTGAGAGTAGTTGTCTAATGGTATTATGTCTTCGACGAATGTGTCTAGACTTACCATTATACATATGATTGTGTGCCCTTCCAATCGCTGATTGGCTATCACAATGTATACATATTGATGGCACGGGCTTCGTCCATCTTGGAATATCTTCTATAAATTGGCATAGCCATTCGGCTTCTTCACCACATTTATCTAACGCTATAAACTCAGATTCCATCGTGGATCTAGCTATAACCGTTTGTTTAGAAGATTTCCATGATATAGCCGCTCCTCGCTAATGTGAATACAAATCCGCTCGTAGACCTTGAGTCTTTTATATCGGATATCCAATTAGCATCGCTATACCCTTCAATTATCGCTGGATGTCTAGTATAGTGTAAAGCATAATCGCGAGTATATCTTAAGTACCTTAGTACTCTCACTATACCATTCCAATGTTCCGCTCCGGGATTACTTGTATACCGACTCGCCTTGCTAACCGTGTAAGCAATATCTCGGTCTAGTACAACTCATCAAGTACATTAGACTTCCAATGATTCTCGAGTATTCAACTTGAGAAACTGTGTCACCTCTATTCTTTGATAGATGTTGACTCATGTCTATTGGGGTTCTAGCAATAGCTAAGTCATCCTTGCTGAATTTCTCAAGAATTTTATCCACATAATGTGACTGGCTTAAAGCAAGTCCATTTGACATTCTTGAAATTTTCACGCCAAGGATTACGTCGGCTAACCCCATATCTTTCATGTCAAACTTTGAGTTCAACATATCTTTAGTGGACTTTATCATTTTATCACAACTTCCTATGATAAGCATGTCATCTAAATAAAGACACAAAATGACGTAGCCATTTCCCGTGTCTCTAACATAGATACATTTGTCACATTCATTTATTTTAAATCCACTTTCCATCATGGCTTGATCAAACTTTTGATGCCATTGTTTTGGTGCTTGTTTCAAGCCATAGAATGACTTTACTAACTTGCACACTTTATTTTCTTGCCCCGGCGCAGAAAATCCTTCCGGTTGCTCCATGTAAATTTCCTCTTCTAAATCCCCATTTAGAAAGGCTGTTTTAACATCCATTTGATGTACTTCAAGATTCCGCAATGCGGCTATTTCAAGTACAATTCTTATGGATGTTATTCTCGTAACCGGAGAATATGTATCAAAGTAATCAAGGCCTTCCTTTTGCTTGTAACCTTTAATTACAAGTCTTGCCTTATACTTGTCAATTGTTCCACCCGTCTTCATTTTCCTTTTAAAAATTCACCTATATCCTAGTGGTTTACTTTCCGGAGGAAGATCCACTAATTCCCAAGTGTGATTTTGTAAAATGGAATCAATCTCACTTTTAATGGCCTCTTTCCACAAAGGTCCTTCGGAAGAGCTCACGGCCTCTTTATAACTTTGTGGTTCACTTTCAAGCATATAGGTTAGAAAATCTGGGCCAAAAGATTTTTCTACCCTACCTCGTTTGCTCCGTCGAGGTTCTACCTCCGCTTCATCATTTTCATCATGATGATTTGTTCCTTCGACTTCTTCTTCTTCTATTGAATCATGTCTCCGTTTAGATGAACTTGCATCATCTCTTTTGCACGGAAACACATTCTCAAAGAAAGAAGCATTTCTTGACTCCATTATAGTATTCTTGTGTATATCTTGAATCTTCGATTCATGCACAAGAAACCTATAAGCACTACTATTGTGAGCATACCCAATAAATATGCAATCAATAGTTTTTGGTCCAATTTTCACCTTTTTGGGAGGTGGTATTGAAACCTTTGCAAGACACCCCCACACTCGCATGTATTGGTATGATGGCACTCTTCCATGCCACAATTCATAGGGGCTCTTATTTATTTTCTTTCGGGGCATTTTATTTAACACATAATTTACCGACAAGACGGCCTCTCCCCACATGTTATCCGGTAATCCCGAACTTATTAACATGGCATTCATCATGTCCTTTAGAGTCCAATTTTTCCTCTCGGCAACTCCATTAGATTGTGGGGTGTATGGTGGTGTTGTAACATGTTTAATCCCATGTTGAGCACAAATACCTTCAAAAGGGAATTCATACTCACCACCACGATCACTTCTTATGACCTTTATTTTCCGGTTGAGTTGATTTTCAACTTCATTTTTATAGAGAACAAACTTCTCTATAGCCTCATCTTTACTTTTGAGAAGATACACATAACAATATTTTGTGCTATCATCAACAAAAGTCATAAAGTACTTATTGCCCCCTCGTGTTTGTGTTGACTTGAAGTCACATAAATCCGTATGAACCAACTCAAGTGGTTCATTATTTCTTACAACCGAATGGAACGGAGGTTTTGTAAACTTTGCCTCTACACAAGTTTCACATTTATGTTTGTAGTCTATTTTACATTTTGGTATGCAATTCATGTTAATTAATCTACGTATAGTATCATAGTTAACATGTCCTAGTCTACCATGCCACAAATTGGAAGACTCAAGCAAGTAAACGGAAGAATTATTTTTATTCATCACATTCATCTTAGGCTTGTTAGCCATTACATTGCTTTTAACAACCATAGCACTAAGCTTAAACATACCATCACAAACATAATCTTTGCCTACAAACATTCCACTTTTAGACAAAGTAACCATATCGGATTCAAACACAACACGAAAGCCATGCTTAATCAAAAGCGATCCGGACACCAGATTTTTCCGGATTTCGGGCACATAGAGCACATTGTTGAGAGTCAACTCTTTCCTAAGTCAACTTCAAGACCACCTTTCCTTGACCTTTCACATCGGACGTGGCGAAATTTCCCATGAACAATTTCTCACCATTTTCAAGGGCTTCAAAACTACTAAACATTTCCTTGTTTGAGCAAACATGCCTAGTAGCACCGGTGTCAATCCACCACTGATTTGGGTTTGAACCCACCAAATTCACCTCAGAAATTACCGCCGCCAAGTTCATATCGGAAACTTCATTCGAGATGACATCCACCATGTTTGCTTGTTTCTTTGGCTTCCTACACTCGGAAGACTTGTGGCCCACAATGCCACAATTGTAACAAGTTCCACCGAACTTTTTCTTGGAGATTCCTCCCTTTGGCTTCAAACTAGAACCACCCTTTTTGGGACCAAACTTGCCTTTGGCTTTGCCATTGGACTTGGAGCTATCAACATGCTCCACCACATTGGCTTTCGCCACAAGAAGATTATTCAACTTCTTCTCCGCAATTCTATTCTCTTCCTCAATCCGAAGACGAATAGCAAGCGCTTCAACATTCATTTCTTTTCGTTTGTGTTTAAGATAATTCTTGAAATCTTTCCAAGCGGGAGGCAACTTTTCAATTATTGCCGCCACTTGAAAGCTTTCACTAATTACCATTCATTCGGCATGAATTTCATGAATGATTATTTGCAACTCTTCCACTTGACTTTTAACAGTTTTTGAGTCCACCATTTTGTAATCGAGAAAACGGCCCACAATGAATTTCTTTGTGCCCGCGTCATCGATCTTATATTTATATTCCAAGGACTCCCAAAGTTCCTTTGCAGTTTTCTTAACACTATACACATTGTATAGCGTATCCGACAATCCATTGAAGATGTAATTTCTGCAAAGAAACTCGGAATGCTTCCAAGCATCAAGAGCCGAGATGGCTTGCCCATCCGTCTCATTCTCACCCAACTGTGGCGGATCTTCCTTAAGAAATCTTGCCAAGTTCAAGGTAGTCAAATAGAAAAGCATCTTTTGTTGCCACCTTTTAAAGTCTTGGCCAACAAACTTTTCCGGTTTCTCACCATGATGGTTCGAAACAGTTTTGACAACCACCCTTTGAGAGTTGGTTTCCACACGAAGCGCTTCCTCCACACGAGGATTCTCGGAGTTGTTTCCAGCATTGGTTTCCACGTTTGATTGAGTAGCCATCTGAAACAAAACAAACAAGTTTAGTTCACTGTTTTAAATAGTTTTCCTTCCAACTAATTTGTCTTAAGCTTGTTGGAATAACTATTACACAATAAAAGGAAATTACAGAAAACTAAATAAAACAAAATTACACAAAAGAAAAGAAAAGGAAATGAATTTGTCGTAGATGTCCGAGTCGTGTGAAGTCACACTCTCCTTAAGACAAATTACGCCCCCTCACCACGTTGTGCTTGAATTGTTACGGAACGCTTGCCTCCCAGGATGAAACGGATATACCGGACGGTGGTTGCACAAGAATACCTCCGGCGAACTGAAGTCGATGCTTGAACTTTATCACCACGAATGCAATGCAAGGAGGGCAAGGGGAAGAAGAACAATATGCTGCGAAAATAATTGTGGAGATTGTGAAAAAACTGTGTTTTTTTCCCTTTGTTGTTGTGTTCTATTTATACAATTCTCCATAGGAAAACTGCTCAAGAAATTAAAACCACGTTTTTAATTTCCTCAATGAATATTGCAATAATAATCCATGAATTTGCACTTTAATTCGGCGATTCTGAGGTGAAAACAGGTTTAGGAGTGAACAGCTGCGCACGAGGCGCCCGCCCCGACCCCTCCAGGCGCCCGCCTCGGAGTCTCGCCAATGGGGCTGCAATTTCGGAGCTACATTCGTGTCCACAGGACGCGCATGCACATGAGTTCGGTAGTCCGAAGCCTAATTCGGTCCATGATTTGCACCCCCCCTGCGCACCTGTGCGCGAGAGAGAGCCTCTATGTACCACAATTTTACTCCCTACCAAAGTGTAGGAGTATTTAAACCAAGCCACTTTTCCATCTTTTTCCAATGTGGGATAATCACATTTTACCCATTCCAACCCATTAACTTTGAGCATTCATATCTCATTCATTTCTCAACCATTTTGGACAAATGAATATATGATTTCAATGTACTCATGGAGTAGAACACAATCCAACAATTAATTAGTCATTTTGACAAATAACTAATTAAGAAAATAAATCATTATTTCCTTCAAAACCACTATTTTTTCCAACATGTCCCTTGCCACGTGCACCACCTTCGTCTTGATTAACGGTCATTGTGATTGAAAGATAGTTTGAGGCTTTGAAATAGAGAGATAAGAAAGTAGAAAGGAGATAGAGAGTGCTAATAATATTATAAAGGTAGGGGGAAAAATTGGGTGAGCACGGGATATATTATATTTCCAACTTACATAATGAGACAAATATCTTAAGTTTTTGCCTTTTTTTTTTTTTTTGCTGCCAACGACACACACGGACACACTAAGTCTAACTGTCACATACACTTTGTACACACACAATAGAAATTGTAATATTATTTGAAAATGGGTGGTCGAACTGCCAGTTTAAACCGTCGATTAATACTTTCGGACCGAATTCAAATTTTGAACCATCGGTTCATAGTTTGACCAATTTAATGATTTGTTCGTTTTTAAACTGTTGATACGACGGTTTTACCTCGGACCGTCAAATGTAGCCATATAGGTCAGCAAAAAAGAAAAATCCAATAAAGAGAGATGCGATTCGAATTAAATGATGTCTTAAAATCGGCACTACAATTTACAATTTTCCACATGTATAACATAAAGTTTTTGTCCCCATACATAAAAGTAAAATGGGTGTAAGTTTAATTATTGAGTCAAGAAAGATAGGCCGGAAAGGTTGGGTCCAATTTCATCTGTTCTATATGTCGTTTAACTCTATTTTTTATGCTTAGGTAGGTAGGGTCACTTAATTTGTAGCCACGCCACGCCTCGGGATTGATTGATTCGAGACCTTCAAGAGTTGAAAAAATATACTCCCTCCGTCCGCTTACAAAGTTCACACTTTCTATTTTGGGCGTCCGTTTACAAAGTTCACACTTTGTTTTTTTCCTAAAAAGGAAACCTTAAATCACTATTCTCTCCACTCATTCTCTCTCCTACATTATTTTAATACTCACAAACCATTACTCCCTCCGTCCCAGACCAAGGGGTTCATCTTTCCCTTTTGGGACGTCCCAGACCAAGAGTTCATTTCCAAAAAAGGCAAGTTTTTGAATATATTAATACCCTTATCATCTTCATATATTTACAAAAAAACCATTCATTATATCCTTATACATTCTCTCTCTTATTTCCTACCACACATTTAACTACTATTCCTCCCACTCATTCTCTCTCCTATTAAATATTTTTAACTTTTACATTCTCTCTCCTATTCCCTACCACACATTTAACTTTTACATTATCTCTCATATTTCCTACCACACATTTAATTACTATTCTCTATCTCACATTTAACTTTTATTCATTTTTTAAAAAATTTCTTAAGAAGCGTGAAATTCCCCCCATATACCCTTGGTCTGGGACGGAGGGAGTATAATTTACTATTCCCTCCACTCATTCTCTCTCCTATTTTATTTTCACACTCACAACACTTTCAATATAATACTCCCTCCTTAATTAACGTGTAAACAGTAAGTGTGAACTTACTAGGCGGACGGAGGGAGTACTTCCTTCTCCGTCCGGGTTAAGCTTTACCATTTTGATAAAGCACATAAATTAAGAAAGCAATATATATATTCAAAAATAATGAAAATGGAAGAAGAGTTGGGAGAAGGAAGAAGTGAGTGGATATGACAAGTGAGACCCATAATTTAAATGTGTTAGAGAGAAAAGTTAGTGGGTATAATAGAATATTAATAAACCTTTTCCATTTTAGGAAATGTAAAACTTATAACAGGACGCCATTTTGAGTAATTGGTGAAGCTTAAGCTGAGACGGACAGAGTATTTAGTTTATATTTTTATTTAAATTTTATTTTATACTTTCTTTTTATCTAAAATAACAAGAAAATATCAAATTTATCAATATCAACCGTCTCTCTTTTATAGTCGTATTACTTTAACTCTATAAAATAACTACTAAATAGCTACAAGTCCAATGCAAGGGTAAAAATATTTTCTTTATTTCAAATTGAATGATCAATTTTGTCTCAAAATAAATTACTATTTTTTTAAAAAAAAAATCATCATAACATTGTCTCTGTATATTATTCAAAAAAACACAATTAATCATAATTTGTAAAATAAAATATTGAAAATGAATAATGAAAATATTTATGATTTTCATTTAAAAACAATTGGAGTAAAATTTATAGACTTTTAGCTGAAAATAACAATTATTATAGACTAACAATTTGATCCAGAAACAACAACTATTTTGAATCATAAGTACGTTACACATTGTGTACTCCCTCGTTTCAATAAAAAAATGCACAAAATTCCATTTTGAATATCACATTTAAAAATTCACATTATCAAAATGAAAAGTTTTTAATATTTTTTTATTTATAGTATTCATTTATCATACTGACAATAATTATTCATTTATTATTCTATACCCCACATTCTCTGTTCTACCACACTTTTCATTTTCACAACACTTATATTTTCCTTAATTTTCATGCAAAACTCATTTTTTGCCTTTTCTGATTGGACGGATATGGAGTATAAATTTATCTCATCTTCACATCATTACATGATAACTAATCGCATCAACACACACTCCCACCATCTCAAATAAAAATCTATTAACTAAAAATAGATTAAATATTCATTTTAAATGGAGATTAAACAGTATTTTGAATGTTTTAAGGAATCTAGTTTTAAGGTTTATTGCTTAATTGACTTTCGTACTCCCTCTATTTCAAAATAATGACATAATTTCATTTCATGAGTCCCCCTTATCCCAAATCATTTTTCAGAGAAATTCATGTTATTCCAAAAGCTCACCCACAACTATGGGCTTGTCTGGTACACAGTTTTATAAACGGGAAGTTTTTAAAATGGGGCTTATTTCTGGACGCTATAATTTTGAGCGGCCAAAATATCCCCAACTTTTTAAAATTTAACCGTCTAATAAAAAAAAACTGAGTTTTTTTCTCTCCGTTTTAACAAAAACGCTCGACAATACAGGGCCTATATGCCCATATCAAAATTTCCTCTAAACTCAAATTCTTTTACGTTGCAATTTTGTCGTTTCTCATTTAGTGTCGAACTCTTCTTTCCCATTTATTGTGATTCATTGCAATATCAAGAGAAACGACGAAACCTTCCTCCTCCTACAAACCTTGATCTCCTCACGCCTCAGCCACTTCACTATGTCGCTCATTGCTGCAAAAATACTGACGGGTGTACCCTGTTCCGACGAAAATTCCCTTTGCAATTTCGGCGAACTCAACCGTTTGAACCTCCATATTCCAGCGAACTCAAGCGCCTGAACTAAATTAAAATTGATTATTTATATAAAAAAATAATATATTTAAATGAGAGAGTGTGACAGCGGAATGGAATAGGTAGTATTTTTCAATGATTTTGTGTAGTTACGTGTTGATATTATTTAGTTCAATACTTACCTGCATTATTGGCCTTACCTAATTTTATATTTTTATTTCTTCTTGAATCAATTCATGCCATAATCAAAGGTGTCCGAGTTTCATACTCCTCCTCCTCAACTATCTACACTCACACATCAATTTTTTTTTTAGCGCAAATTAATAAAATGAGGGGGAAGTAAAAATGTTGTGAGTGTAATTTGAAAATAGGAGAGAGAATGAGTGGAGGGAATAGTAAATTATAATAGTGTTGTGAGTATTAAAATAATGTAGGAGAGAGAATGAGTGGAGGGAATAGTAAAGATTCCTTTGCCAAAAAAGGAAAGTGGAAGCTATTAACGGGACACCAAAAATGGCAAAATGGGAAGCTACTATTGGGACGGAGGGAGTATACTGTACAATTTTTCGATCCACTAAAAGTGTCCACGTTTAATTTTAAATACTGTAAATACTAGTAATATTGATGAATAAGTGAAGAGTAAAACATTAGTTTGATCTGTTTTGCCAGTTGTCCGAGTCAAAGATTTTTCTTCTCAACTTGCACATGCTAATTAAAAAACTATTATCTTATTTTATCCATACAATTTTAAATGAATGTCGACTACTGAATTTAGGGGACTTAAGACAATTGACTTTTAAGCCCAAATATTTTACTTCTTATTAGAAAAATCAGTTTTTTCCTATTAATTTTTTAAAAAAATATAATTTTTTGAACGATATAAATCGAGGTACGAATGTGAATTAGGCCGGGTAAGGGCGCCCAATGAATTGGGTCCAAAATATAATCCATACAAGTCTCAATTACGACAAAGGGAGTGGGCCTTCCCTACCTTTGCTCGTCAAGTTTCCTCGTCGTTTTTCCTATATCGACCTAGACATAGTAGATGTATAATGACTAAGGCCCAACAAGAATTCTATGCCGACAAAGGCATTATCATCTAAAATCGAGCAAGGCACCCCTTGAAGACGAGGAGACCTCCTCGGCTGTCAACAAAACAGAAATGGGCTTCCCCATTTTTCTCACATCTCTTCCTCGACTTTATCGTAGGCCGACAAGGCCACATACGATGAGGAGCACGCATCACCGGCGCATGTGCAAATTGCAGTTTATCAAATCCTACTCAAATAAGGACTGTGGACAATTATAATCCTCTTAGGATTATAACCTTATCTCACACGGTTTTTCATCCAACAAGGACTCATCAGTTATAATCCTTCTAGGAGTATAACCTTATCTCCAAGCACTCCTATCCAACATGGATTATACATTGCTATACCTATAAATACAAGCCATAATTCACATATTTGGTACATTATCTTTTGACTTTAAACTCTTGTCAATTGATTTCTCTCTCACACAAAGCAAATACTTACTCTCACGCCCGAGGGTTTTCGCGGGGAACACCCCCGCGCCCTAATGGTGTCTATTTTGCAGATCATCCATTTGTTCGTCTAGGAATCCAAAACGCCGCGTTCTCGACTGATCAGGTACCCCCGGTATCGCACATTTTATGCTGCAGAACGTAGACGAACTAGTTCAGATTGAGATACTAGACGTTCAAGAGGATGATACAGTTCTGTCCGTCCCAGATATAGCCCCTCATCTCGTCAGCGGCCCGATCCTGACTTGAGACAAGAAGAGCTGCAGGACGTAGACGAACTAGTTCAGATTGAGATACTAGACGTTCCTGATACAGTTCTGTCCGTCTCAAATATAGCTCCTCATCTCGTCAGCGGCCCGACCCTGACTTGAGACATGGAGAGCTGCAGGACGTAGACGAACTAGTTCAAATTGAGATACTAGATGTTCATGAGGATGACACAGTTCTACCCGTCCCAGATATAGCACCTCATCTCATTAGCGGCGCGACCCTGACTTGAGACAAGGAGAGCTGTAGGACGTTGACGAACTAGTTTAGATTGAGATACCAGATGTTCATGAGGATGACAATGATGACACAGTTTTGTCTGTCCCAGATATAGCCCCTTATCTCGTCAGCGGTCAGACCTTGACTTGAGATAAAGAGAGCTGCAGGACATAGACGAACTAGTTCAGATTTAGATACCAGATGTTCATGAGGATGACAACGATAACACAGTTCTGTCCGTCCCAGATATAGCCCCTCATCTCGTCAGCGGTTTGACATGACTTGAGACAAGGAGAGCTGCAGGACGTAGACGAACTAGTTCAGATTGAGATACCAGATGTTCATGAGGATGACAACGATGACACAGTTCTGTCTGTCCCAGATATAGCCCCCATCTCATCAGGGGCCAGACCCTGAGTTGAGACAAGGAGAGCTGCATGACTTAGATGAACCAGTTGAGTTGGGTATCCCTATAACAAAAAACTCAAACTATAGCGATCAAATCAACAAAGTCAATAGACTGCTAGACCTAGACCTAGTAGATGAAAGAAGACTAGCTGCTCAGATGAAAATGGTAAACTACAAACAAATGACCAAAGCCCACCATGATAAACGGGTCAACAAAAAGAGTATTCCAGGTTGATAACTGGGTACTTAGAAAGATTGAAGCTACAGGAAGAAAGGCAAAGCATAACAAGCTCTCCCAAAACTGGGAAAGCCCTTACGTCATCACTCAAGTTATCAGAGAAGGGATAAAATCCCACCAATTTATCTAAAACCTATGACGGAACGATCTTCCTCGACATAGAGAGATAAAGGCTAGGCCGAGGAAACCCCTCGGCCTAATGACCTCATCGGCGAAATCATCCAAGACCTTTGCTCGAGCGAGCCTTCCTTGGCTTAGAGAGATGAAACTAAAAATCACCCACGACCTATGACCGAGCGAGCTTCCTCGGCATGGATAGGTGAAACCTTATAAATATCCAAAACATATGTACGAATCACCTTCCTCGGTATAGGTAGATGAAAAGAATGATAATCCAAGTGTCATGCCGAGGAACCTTCCTCGGCCTAATGACCCAACTTGCAAAAATTGCCTAAGACCTATGGCCGAACGACCTTCCTCGGCATAGAGAGGCAAACCATCAAAAAATATCCAAGACCTATGTACGAGTCACCTTCCTCGGCATAGGTAGATGAAAAGAAGGATAATCCAAGTGTCATGCTGAGGAACCTTCCTCAGCCTAATAACCAAACTGGCAAAATTACCAAGTGTTTAAGACCAGACAAGCCTCCTCGGTTTTAAACAATCAAAAAATGAAATACGAGGTGACCTTCCTCGGCTTCCCAAAGTTGGGTTTTACTTGTACAAATATACAACATACATTCAAATCATAGGCAGTTCATATCAAAGCATAAATAATGAAGCGACACTTGTCACGTCAACGTCCGTTTGTATTCGTTTAAGCCGAGGTAGAGACAACTTCCTCCTCAGCATAGCCGAGCTAGGAAGTCGGGCGCCACTGAACGGTATAAACCGAGGTACGAACGTGGACTAGTCCGGGCAAGGCCCAATAGATTGGGCCCAAAATATAATTCATACAAGTCTCAATTACGACAAAGGGAGTGGGCCTTCCATACCTTTGCTCGTCAAGCTTCCTCGTCATTTTCCCTATATCGACCTAGATATGGCAGGTGTATAATGAC
The DNA here is from genome assembly GCA_022495995.1 of Adenophora triphylla var. japonica. NCBI lineage: Eukaryota > Viridiplantae > Streptophyta > Magnoliopsida > Asterales > Campanulaceae > Adenophora > Adenophora triphylla. Next base: position 421,322 of record JAFEMH010001055.1, read on the forward strand.
TAAGGCCCAAGAAGAATTCTATGCCGGCGAAGGAATTATCATCTAAAGCCGAGCAAGGCACCCCTTGAAGACGAGGAAACCTCCTCGGCTATCAACAAAACAGAAATGGACTTCCCCATTTTCCTCATATCTCTTCCTCGGCTTTATCTTAGGCTTACAAGTCCATATACGACGAGGAGCACGCATCACCGGCGCATGTGCAGATTGCAGTTTATCCAATAATACTCAAATAAGGACTGTGGACAGTTATAATCCTCTTAGGATTATAACCTTACCTCACACGGTTTCTCATCCAACAAGGACTCAACAGTTATAATCCTTCTAAGATTATAACCTTATCTCCAAGCACTCCAATCCAACATGGATTATACATTGCTATACCTATAAATACAAGTCATAATTCACATATTTTGGTATGCTATCTTTTGACTCTAAACTCTTGTCAATTGATTTATCTCTAAAAAATAAACACTTACTCTCACGCCCGAGGGTTTTCATGGGGAACACCCCCGTGCCCTAATGGTGTTTATTTTGCAGATCGTTTGTTTGTTCGTCCAGGAATCCAAAATGCCGTGTTCCCGACTGATCAGGTTGTAGACACCCCATTATGAACCAATAATTACATAATTGCACTACTCTTCGTCTCTCTTTTGTGTTTTGATGAAAGCATATTAGTTTCATCATGTTTCATTAAGTTTCTAACTAACTTTGTTAGTTTTGGACCTAACTGACTAACGGAATAACTGAAGAGGACAGAATAGTCAATTGACTAGTTATCCCGCGCGGGACATACGTGTCTCACGCGATACATCTCCTCTGTGGAATGTGCATATTCACTTTCGTTCTCTGTCTCAATCTCTTTTCTTGCTCCTTACTCTCCTAGTACGGGATTTACCTTATCTTGGACTCTCTTAGCACCTTCTCAAGAGTTTTATTCCTAATAAAGCTCTTCCAAACGAAGTCTTTGATTCCTTCCTTACTTGAGACTCCTAACTTGGTGATCAAGTATTCTCCACCTATAAATACAAGGATCCTCCTTTGTATTTGAGGAGGAGGAGGAGACACTAGAACCACGTTCTAAACCAAATACTCTCTAAAATTCATTTTTTATCATCTTCCTACGAAGATCTCGAACCTCTGTCGAGGTTATTCATTAAAATCACTCAAGAACACAAGGTAAACTCCTATACTTTCATATTCTTCTTCCCAATTCCTCTAATTGCTTTTAGAGTAGTGTAATCCCATCAAAATGCTTAGCCTAGAGTCCCTTCAATCCATGAAGGTGATCTCGAAGCATACGACCCGACATTCCTAATTAAAAAATTAATTAGGGTTTTCTTATTCTTATTTAATTATTATATTGTTTTGATTGATAATACTCAATTGGCAAGATCAATTTTCGGATTGGATGGAATGAGTGCTCCACAACCTTTCCATCCCATAAATTAACCCCCGAACCTTCGAATCTCTTTAAATCATCAAAAAGGTCTTTCTTATTGTTTTCCTAAATAAATAATAAGTGGCGACTCTGTATTCATTAAAATTGCATCGCTACAGTTTAGCGACTCTGCTGGAAATAATTAATTAAGAGGGTTAGACTTGCGCACAATCAAGTATTATCAATATTTTATTTTTAACGGTCATCGGTTGACTCGGGCTTTGTAATTAATTAATTTAATTCTCCCTATCTCTCTACTCTTTATGTTGAACTACGACGGCCTGAGTCTTCCTAATTTAGGAGAAACGTAGGCAACCACTTGGTGCGTCAATTATCTATTTTCCTTTTAGTTTTTTTTTTAAAAAAAACTTTCTATTTTACTCTATCACCTAGAATTGACTCTCACACACGTGCATATCATGATATAACTGTCATTGCACTACATACCTTTGATAAAACTCGAGACCCACACTAAGTACGGATGACAGTAATCACCTAATCGTCGGTCTCTCCAAAGTAGGATCATCCCAACTCGTGTTTTCAATCCACCTAGATTGTCAATATTGCGAGGATCCTAGCCGTAAACCCTACATCAACCACATATCATGTAGGTTTATTTTTTAGGACACTCCGTGACCGGTCGATTTGATCTTGGAGTCTTTGTGATTCCTTGTCAAGATCATTTTTTGTGCAATAAGCCATGGAAAAGAAATCAATAAATTGTCGCTTCGGAAATGTTTCTATGATTGTCCCTTCGAATTTTTCCCTAAAGAGAAATTTTTTTTTACCAAATTTATGGCACAAAACTCGATGTTAGTTGAGATAACTTCGACCCCTAGGTCCTTAGGTTTGGATTTTGAATGTTAGAAACCCCGAAAACGGATTTTCCGTCCGATCAAAATTAAGATTAAAATCAGAAAAAATGAGACTTCCAGTGGTGTTGTCTCGTGCGAGACTACTTGTCCCGTGCGAGACAAGTATTATGTCTTTTCATGTTTTGGCCAAAACCTTCAAGCCTTCATACACCCTATTCAGTCGACTTGTTGGGACTCGATCATGGTTTAACACAGTTGCTACACATCTAGGTTCATTTCCAAAAGCTCGACACAATGTCTACTTCTCTTCCTATCACCGAAGCCGAAATCGAGGAAACTAAGGCCGAACTCATCGAAGCCCTGCTTAGGATGGATGAACAAAGTAAGAAAATTGATGAGAAAAATGCCCAAATGATCGCCCTCATGCAAGAGCTCCACGAGATGAAAGTTAAGAAAGGAAGAAAGCAAAAGAAGAAAGATGGATACTCCTCCGATGAAGAGGAATCCACCCCAAGAAGAATAGGAAAATCAAGAAGCCAAGCAAGAAAGAGGAGGAATCTGATCCATCCTCTTCCCCATCCTCCTCCAATGATGAGGAACATATCTCCAAGGGTACTAAGACCAAGAAGGAAGGTAGTGATGAAACTACTAAGCTTGGTAATCATGTAACTAAGAACTACCTTGAGAAGAAACTTGCAACCATTGACACTTCAAAGGGATCATTCGTCTCATTTGATCCCGATGCTCTTTAACAATCCATCACCAAGTTTCCTCGCAAGTACAAGACACCCGATATCGCCAAGTTTAATGGCACTACTTGTCCTCGAGCTCATGTTGAGACCTACACTTGGGCTATGCTTCCAATGGGCATTGATAATACAATCTTGGTCCAATGATTTCCCCAAACTTTGGAGGGTGCTGCAAGAGACTGGTACATGTCTCTTCCTACGACTACAAGGCTTGACTGGTCGTCTGCAAGTTTAGTCTTCCAAAGACAGTTTGAAGACAACTCTACTTACCGCCCTACTATGAGGAATCTTAAACAAACCAAGCAACATGCAAATGAATCTTTTGTTGACTTTTCTAGAAGATGGAGACTCAAACTTACTGAAATTTTCAAAAGACATACCCTCAAAGAGCAAATCCACATCTTCCTCCAATGCCTCCGTGATGAATTTCAAGAGAAGCTCGTCGGTACTTACTTTCCTAGTTTCAATGAACTTTATGAGTCCGGAATTATGATTGATGACTTCCTAAAGAGTAAAAAGAAGGAAATTACTTTTCGTTACAACATTCCCACCACAAGTAAGGATGCTTCAGTCAATACTATTGCATTCAACCGCCCCAACACTGGCAAGTATTCTGCTATTCCTCCTCCCGAAAAGAAAAAGAGGTACTATGACAAACTTGAAGAAATTACTCAAGAAGAACTCTTCGATGCGCTTTTCAAGAATGAAAATATCACACCATGGGAAGGTGGTCCTCCTAGGAATATGGATCCTAATCATGCTCATCACTTATTCTGCAAGTACCACAACTTCACCGGCCACAACACCAACAATTGCCACCACTTGAAGGACGTCATTCAAGACCTCTTTGACAATGGAGGTTTAGAATGTCCCAACGTCATCACCAATCGTCTCCCTCATAATACATGAAGAAGATGAAGCTCCAAGAAGAAATCCATACTTACCACTTTGGGGCTACAACTATCCTCTCCCTCTCTCCTTTGATAGAAGTAGATTAGGTTTTAAATTTCCAAGTATGAACTCGAAGAGTCGTTATGTATTTCTAAAACTTCTCACCTCCTCTAGTTTGTGTCATCTAAACTATCGAGTATGTTTTTAATTTCTCCGTTAATCAAATTCATTTTCTTTTCCTATACACTTTCTCTAAGGTTGTTCTACCTCATGAGTATCATTTAATTCATGCAAAATAATGGACCCTCCATTCCCTAAATCATCGCAAAAAAATAAATAAAATAGAAACTTCTAAACGAGTTTAAAAAGAAAGTTATCATTAGAAGGCTTAAGGGCTAAACATTACCCCTACTAAAGTTAAAGGTCAACAAATGAAGAAAGCCAAAGGTGCTGCTGTCAACCTTCATTCCAAGAAGAGTGAGGATACTCAATTCAAAGCTTTGAGAGTACAAAAAAAAAAACTCTCAAGCTTTCATCACCCCCACAGCAAAAGTGAAATTTCAAATGCATGAAGGACTCTCCCACAAAGAAGAGGAGTCAAGTGATACCAACAAAAGAAATGAAGATTACTCAAACATCCTCTTACAACAAATGAAGAAGACTTTTAGTATCAAGAAAAATGTTTACCCTTAAGTCATACTAATGATTGGATTTCTTCTCAAACTTATTTAGAAATTTCTAGATGATGCACGGTTCATTAAAAGGTAGAACAATTTTTCTAGATCTTTGAGCCAAGTAGCGTTTCTTGTTGAGTCTAGAGGCTTCCTGTTAGCCACTCTCATACACACTCTTGAAATCCAAGCATCAAAACTGGGGCTTCCTAACCTTTCCTCCCCTAGTCAATCTCTACTTCAACTCTTTAAAATTATTAAATCTGCATTAGGAGCTTTCCTCTTTACTTCTCACTCTCATCATTGGAGAATACACTTCTCCAAAAAGTCAATGCTTGGATCACCTTAAAAAAAATAGAGTCCGTCTCTCCTCAACTAACTTGAATCTCATTTCTCTCTCCTCAATAAGATTTTCTCCACTGAGTTCTCTTCGAGTTAACATACTATTTTCAAAAAAAAAAGACGCAAAAGAGATGCCCCCTAGATTGAAAACCCGAAAGGGCGGTCTAGGCAAAAACCAGGGTGCGTCACTAAAAAAAATCAAGGACAAAGGGAGACTATTCTTCAATCTTCTTCATCGAACATTATTCGATCCTCTTCAAATCAAATCAACAAGGAGAGTCTTCTTCGATCATCTTCAAATCAAGAGAGCAGCCTTACAAGCCTGTTCACAAAGTCATCTACCACATCCAAGCAACTTGGGGATTGGGACATGAAAGAGGCTTTGACATAAAGTCATTACGACAGTCGATAGATTTGTAGTCGTTTACCTCCTAGAGATACGTTCAAGGGAGAATTAAGAATAAAAATTCGCAACAGGCCTAGATGTGTTCACACAAGGTTACTCACCGAAATTCTACAACAATGAAGAATCAAGTACGGTACTCTTGCACGAGACAACCTCGCGGACTAGAAACAGATTCTACATAAACCTGATTTGGTCTCAACTTGTCAAACACAAGTTCACTCATACAATTCACCCATCTCAAATATAAATCCATATGAATGTCCCTACTTGTCCATATACCATATACTCATACATAAACTCACCACAAAAATGACCAATCGGCCATTTATACGAACAGACGTGGGCACCACCACATAAGTCCAGTTAAGCAACTAAAATTTGAAAAATCTATTTGAAATCTTTATGTGCTAACAGGTACAGAAAGGTAAGAATCATTCTGATCCATCTGAGACCTGCATCCATATATCCTTGCATCACAGGAGCCGACAGAACCTCCACCTCAACTGACAACTTCAAAGTCTGTGACGGGAGCAACGACAACAAAGTCCATGACCTCGACAACAACAGCGACACTTGTGACCTCAGGTGGAGCATCAATAAAGTCTGCGACCTCAGCAAACTTCAAAGTCTGTAACCTCGGAAATGTCAACAAAGTCTATGACCTCAGCAACTTTATAGTTCGTGACCTCGGCAACAACGACAACGTCAGTAACCTCGGGCGGCGCATCATCAAAAACGGATATTTTCAGAATTGGGTCAATTCCTTGATTCCTTATTATGAATTTATACATGGTTCAAAAGCACTCAAACAACGGCAACGTCAGTAACCTCGGGCGGCGCACTTCAACAACTTCATCAACAAATCAGGTATCATCGGAATTGGGTCAAGTCCTTGATTCCTCAGTACGATCTTACCTTTTTTTCTTTCAAATTTGCTTTTCAAATATAATTTTCAAAATACCTAAAATAGTCTTTTAAGTGTTTTGGAGTCGAACTACGTTTGGTCTGATTCTCTCATAGGGATACGTAGGCAGCCGTGCGGCATGACCATCCCAATATTCAGAATGATGTCTTTTCTATCGACGTCATGACTTCTTTCATAAGTCTTGTCGCCGAGGGGCTCTGTAGACACCCCATTCTGAATCAATAATTACATGATTACACTAATCTTCGTCTCTCTTTTATGTTTTGATGAAAGCATATTAGTTTCATCATATTTCGTTAATTTTCTAACTAAATTTGTTAGTTTTTTGCCTAACTAACTAACGGAATAACTGAAGAGGACAGAATAGTCAATTGACTAGTTGTCCCGCGCGGGACATACGTGTCTCGTGCGAGACATCTCCTCTGCGGAATGTGCATATTCACTTTCCTTCTCTGTCTCAATCTCTTTTCTTGCTCCCTACTCTCCTAGTACGGGATTTACCTTATCTTGGACTCTCTTAGCACCTTCTCAAGAGTTTTATACCTAATAAAGCTCTTCCAAATGAAGTCTTTGATTCCTTCCTTACTTGAGACTCCTAACTTGGTGATCAAGTATTCTCCACCTATAAATACAAGGATCCTCCTTTGTATTTGAGGAGGAGGAGGAGACACTAGAACCACGTTCTAAACCAAATACTCCCTAAAATTCATTTTTTATCATCTTCCTATGAAGATCTCGAACCTCTGTCGAGGTTATTCATTAAAATCACTCAAGAACACAAGGTAAACTCCTATACTTTCATATTCTTCTTCCCAATTCCTCTAATTGCTTTTAGGGTAGTGTAATCCCATCAAAATGCTTAGCCTAGAGTCCCTTCAATCCATGAAGGTGATCTCGAAGCATACGATCCGATATTCCTAATTAAAAAATTAATTAGGATTTTCTTATTCTTATTTAATTATTATATTGTTTTGATTGATAATACTCAATTGGCAAGATCAATTTTCGGATTGGGTGGAATGAGTGCTCCACAACCTTTCCATCCCATAAATTAACCCCTGAACCTTCGAATCTCTTTAAATCATCAAAAAGGTCTTTCTTATTGTTTTCCTAAATAAATAATAAGTGGCGACTCTGTGTTCATTAAAATTGCATCGCTACAGTTTAGCGACTCTGCTGGGAATAATTAATTAAGAGGGTTAGACTTGCGCACAATCAAGTATTATCAATATTTTTATTTTTATCGGTCATCGGTTGACTCGGGCTTTGTGATTAATTAATTTAATTCTCTCTATCTCTCTACTCTTTATGTTGAACTACGACGGCCTGAGTCTTCCTGATTTGGGAGAAACGTAGGCAACCACTTGGTGCGTCAATTATCTATTTTCCTTTTAGTTTTTTTTTTTAAAAAAAAAAATTCTATTTTACTCTATCACCTAGAATTGACTCTCACACACGTGCACATCATGATATAACTGTCATTGCACTACATACCTTTGATAAAACCCGGGACCCACACTAAGTACGGATGACAGTAATCACCTAATCGTCGGTCTCTCCAAAGTTGAATCATCCCAACTCGTGTTTTCAATCCACCTAGATTGTCAATATCGCGAGGAGCCTAGCCGTAAACCCTACATCAACCACATATCATGTAGATTTATTTTTTAGGACACTCCGTGACCGATCGGTTTGATCTTGGAGTCTTTGTAATCCCTTGTCAAGATTGTTTTTTGTGCAATAAGCCATGAAAAAGAAATCAATAAATTGTCGCTTCGGAAATGTTTCTATGATTGTCCCTTCGAATTTTCCCCTAAAGAGAAAAATTTCTTACCAAATTTATTGCACAAAACTCGATGTTAGTTGAGATAACTTCGACCCCTAGGTCCTTAGGTTTGGATTTTGAATGTTAGAAACCCCGAAAACGGATTTTCCGTCCGACCAAAATTAAGATTAAAATAAAAAAAAATGAGACTTCCAGTGGTGTTGTCTCGCGCGAGACTACTTGTCCCGTGCGAGACAAGTATTATGTCTTTTCGTGTTTTGGCCAAAACCTTCAAGCCTTCATACACCCTATTCAGCCGACTTGTTGGGACTCGATCATGGTTTAACACAGTTGCTACACATCTAGGTTCATTGCCAAAAGCTCGACACAATGTCTACTTCTCTTCCTGTCACCGAGGCCGAAATTAAGGAAACTAAGGCCGAACTCATCGAATCCCTGCTTAGGATGGATGAACAAAGTAAGAAAATTGATGAGAAAAATGCCCAAATAATCGCCCTCATGCAAGAGCTCCACGAGATGAAAGTTAAGAAAGGAAGAAAGCAAAAGAAGAAAGATGGATACTCCTCCGATGAAGAGGAATCCACCCCAAGAAGAATAGGAAAACCAAGAAGCCAAGCAAGAAAGAGGAGGAATCCGATTCATCCTCTTCCCCATCCTCCTCCAATGATGAGGGACATATCTCCAAGGGTACTAAGACCAAGAAGGAAGGTAGTGATGAAACTACTAAGCTTGGTAATCATGTAACTAAGAACTACCTTGAGAAGAAACTTGCAACCATTGACACTTCAAAGGGATCATTCGTCCCATTTGATCCCGATGCTCTTTAACAATCCATCACCAAGTTTCCTCGCAAGTACAAGACACCCGATATTGCCAAGTTTAATGGCACTACTTGTCCTCGAGCTCATGTTGAGACCTACACTTGGGCTATGCTTCCAATGGGTATTGATAATACAATCTTGGCCCAATGATTTCTTCAAACTTTGGAGAGTGCTGCAAGAGATTGGTACATGTCTCTTCCTACGACTACAAGGCTTGACTGGTCGTCTGCAAGTTTAGTCTTCCAAAGGCAGTTTGAAGACAACTCCACTTACCGCCCTACTATGAGGAATCTTGAACAAACCAAGCAACATGCAAATGAATCTTTTGCTGACTTTGCTAAAAGATGGAGACTCAAACTTACTGAAATTTTCAAAAGACCTACCCTCAAAGAGCAAATCCACATCTTCCTCCAATGCCTCTGTGATGAATTTCAAGAGAAGCTCGTCGGTAATTACTTTCCTAGTTTCAATGAACTTCATGAGTCCGGAATTAGGATTGAAGACTTCCTAAAGAGTAAAAAGAAGGAAATTACTTTTCGTTACAACAATCCCACCACAAGTAAGGATGCTTCAGTCAATACTATTGCATTCAACCGCCCCAACTCTGGCAAGTATTCTGCTATTCCTCCTCCCGAAAAGAAAAAGAGGTACTATGACAAACTTGAAGGAATCACTCAAGAAGAACTCTTCGATGTGCTTTTCAAGAATGAAAATATCACACCATGGGAAGGTGGTCCTCCTAGGGATATGGATCCTAATCATGCTCATCACTTATTCTGCAAGTATCACAACTTCACCGGCCACAACACCAAAAATTGCCACCACTTGAAGGACGTCATTCAACACCTCTTTGACAATGGAGGTTTAGAATGTCCTAACGTCATCACCAATCGTCTCCCTCATAATACATGAAGAAGATGAAGCTCCAAGAAGAAATCCATACTTACCACTTTGGGGCTACAACTATCCTCTCCCTCTCTCCTTTGATAGAAGTAGATTAGGTTTTAAATTTCCAAGTATGAACTCGAAGAGTCGTTCTGTCTTTCTAATACTTCTCACCTCCTCTAGTTTGTGTCATCTAAACTATCGAGTATGTTTTTAATTTCTCCGTTAATCAAATTCATTTTCTTTTCCTATACACTTTCCCTAAGGTTGTTCTACCTCATGAGTATCATTTAATTCATGCAAAATAATGGACCCTCCATTCCCTAAATCATCGCTAAAAAATAAATAAAATAGAAACTTCTAAACGAGTTTAAGAAGAAAGTTATCATTAGAAGGCTTAAGGGCTAAACATTACCCCTACTAAAGTTAAAGGTCAACAAATGAAGAAAGCCAAAGGTGCTGCTATCAACCTTCATTCCAAGAAGAGTGAGGATACTTAATTCAAAGATTTGAGAGTACAAAAAAAACTCTCAAGCTTTCATCACCCCCTCAGCAAAAGTGAAATTTCAAATGCATGAAGGACTCTCCCACAAAGAAGAGGAGTCAAGTGATACCAACAAAAGAAATGAAGATTACTCAAACATCCTCTTACAACAACTGAAGAAGACTTTCAGTATCAAGAAAAATGTTTACCCTTAAGTCATACTAATGATTAGATTTCTTCTCAAACTTATTTAGAAATTTCTAGATGATGCACGGTTCATTAAAAGGTAGAACAATTTTTCTAGATCTTTGAGCCAAGTAGAATTTCTTGTTGAGTCTAGAGGCTTCCTGTTAGCCACTCTCATACACACTCTTGAAATCCAAGCATCAAAACTGGGGCTTCCTAGCCTTTCCTCCCCCAGTCAATCTCTACTTCAACTCTTCAAAATTATTAAATCTGCATTAGGAGCTTTCCTCTTTACTTCACACTCTCATCATTGGAGAATACACTTCTCCAAAAAGTGAATGCTTTGATCACCTTCAAAAAAATAGAGTCCGTCTCTCCTCAACTAACTTGAGATCTCATTTCTCTCTCCTCAATAAGATTTTCTCCACAGAGTTCTCTTCGAGTTAACATACTATTTTCAAAAAAAAAAAGACGCAAAAGAGATGCCCCCTAGATTGAAAACCCGAAAGGGCGGTCTAGGCAAAAACCAGGGTGCGTCACTAAAAAAATCAAGGACAAAGGGAGACTATTCTTCAATCTTCTTCATCGAACATCATTCGATCCTCTTCAAATCAAATCAACAAGGAGAGTCTTCTTCGATCATCTTCAAATCAAGAGAGCAGCCTTACAAGCCTGTTCACAAAGTCATCTACCACATCCAAGCAACTTGGGGATTGAGACATGAAAGAGGCTTTGACATAAAGTCATTACGACAGTCGATAGATTTGTAGTCGTTTACCTCCTAGAGACACGTTCAAGGGAGAATTAAGAATAAAGATTCGCAACAGACCTAGATGTGTTCACACAAGGTTACTCACCGAAATTCTACAACAATGAAGAATCAAGTACGGTACTCTTGCACGAGACAACCTCGCGGACTAGCAACAGATTCTACATAAACCTGATTTGGTCCCAACTTGTCAAACACAAGTTCACTCATACAATTCACCCATCTCAAATATAAATCCATACAAATGTCCCTACTTGTCCATATACCATATACTCATACATAAACTCACCACAAAAATGACCAACCGGCCATTTATACGAACAGACGTGGGCACCACCACATAAGTCCAGTTAAGCAACTAAAATCTGAAAAATCTATTTGAAATCTTTATGTGCTAACAGGTACAGAAAGGTAAGAATCATTCTGATCCATCTGAGACCTGCATGCATATATCCTTGCATCACAGGAGCCGACAGAACCTCCACCTCAACCGATAACTTCAAAGTCTGTGACGGGAGCAACGACAACAAAGTCCATGACCTCGACAACAACAGCGACACTTGTGACCTCAGGTGGAGCATCAACAAAGTCTGCGACCTCAGCAAACTTCAAAGTCCGTAACCTCGGCAACGTCAACAAAGTCTATGACCTCAGCAACTTTATAGTCCGTGACCTCGGCAACAACGGCAACGTCAGTAACCTCGGGCGGCGCATCATAAAAAACGGATATTTTCAGAATTGGGTCAATTCCTTGATTCCTTATTATGAATTTATCCATGGTTCAAAAGCACTCAAACAATGGCAACGTCAGTAACCTCGGGCGGTGCACTTCAACAACTTCAACAACAAATCAGGTATCATCGGAATTGGGTCAAGTCCTTGATTCCTCAGTACGATCTTACCTTTTTTTCTTTCAAATTTGCTTTTCAAATATAATTTTCAAAATACCTAAAATAGTCTTTTAAGTGTTTTGGAGTCGAACTACGTTTGGTCTGATTCTCTCATAGGGATACGTAGGCAGCCGTGCGGCACGACCATCCCAATATTCGGAATGATGTCTTTTCTATCGACGTCATGACTTCTTTCATAAGTCTTGTCACCGAGGGGCTCTGTAGACACCCCATTCTGAACCAATAATTACATGATTACACTAATCTTCGCCTCTCTTTTGTGTTTTGATGAAAGCATATTATATTAGTTTCATCATATTTCGTTAAGTTTCTAACTAACTTTGTTAGTTTTTTGCCTAACTAACTAACGAAATAACTGAAGAGGACAGAATAGTCAATTGACTAGTTGTCCCGCGCGGGACATACATGCCTCGTGCGAGACATCTCCTCTGCGGAATGTGCAGATTAACTTTCCTTCCCCATCTCAATCTTTTTTCTTGCTACCTACTCTCCTAGTACGGGATACCTTATCTTGGACTCTCTTAGCACCTTCCCAAGAGTTTTATTCCTAATAAAACTCTTTCAAATGAAGTCTTTGATTCATTCCTTACTTGAGACTCCTAACTTGGTGATCAAGTATTCTCCACCTATAAATACAAGGATCCTCCTTTGTATTTGAGGAGGAGGAGGAGACACTAGAATCACATTCTAAATCAAATACTCCCTAATATTCATTTTTATCATCTTCCTACGAAGATCTCAAATCTCTGTCGAGGTTATTCATTAAAATTACTCAAGAACACAAGGTAAACTCCTATACTTTCATATTCTTCTTCTCAATCCCTCTAATTGCTTTTAGAATAGTGTAATCTCATCAAAAGGGTTAGCCTAGAGTCCTTTCAATCCATGGAGGTGATCTCGAAGCATACAACCCGACATTCCTAATTTAGAAATTAATTAGGATTTTCTTGTTCTTATTTAATTATTATATTATTTTGATTGATAATACTCAATTGGCAAGACCAATCTTCGAATTGGGTGAAATGGGTGCTCCACGACCTTTCTATCCCATAAACTAACTCCCGAATCTTCGAATCTCTTTAAATCATCAAAAATGTTTTTCTTATTATTTTTCTAAATAAATAATAAGTGGCGACTCTGGGTGAAATGGGTTCTCCACGACCTTTTCATCCCATAAATTAACCCTCAGTATCGCACATTTTATGCTTCATCATTTTTCAAAATTCATGATGGCATTCTTTTTTATGATGAATTGGAACTTTTTTTAAACGTACAGTGACATGTTTGTAATTAATTGATAGTTTTTTAAAAACGTGTGGTGGCGTGTTTTTAAATAGCTGAAACTTCTTTTAAAATCAACTGATGACATTTTCGTAAATAATCGAAAATTATTAACACTTGATACTTTTTATAATTAAAGCTGAACTTTTTATCACTGCACATGACAGTTTTTAACACTAACACTACTAACACTCTTTCACAATACTAAAAAATTACCAAAACTAGCACTATGGATATTTAGCTTTAAAAAATCGAAAAAATAATTTCTCAACTGTATAAAGGGCATATGACATTACACAAATATGAAATCACTCAACTGTGATATCAATTTATCTATATTATTCAAAGGTTATGTGACAACAAATCACCATTATCATTAAACAACTGATAAATTGAGATATCAGTAAGAAATTTTGATTTTTAGCTCTTTAAAGGGTAGTCAAACATACAGACGTTTAGTTGAACGTAGGAAAATTGATATCTCAATATTAAAAGTTACGTGACAAAATATTTATCTCTAAATTAAATTAATGAGAAATTGATTTTTCAGTTGCTTAAAAGGCATTCAACAACAAATTCATCTTTAAAATTTTAGCATTTGAGATATCGAGTATCAATTGTGAAATATTGAGAGATGGATTTATTAATTTTAATACTCAAATTTGAACAAATGAGAGTACTCGGGTGTAAACAAACGAAAAATGATTTTCTAAAAAAAAAATCAAGTGAAAAATAAAATTTTTATTTCTAAAATTCCAATCATACCATGAGTATACTTGTGTGCTTCGCCTTGAAAATACGATGAAAACGATGGTTTTAAATTATTTTTAAATGTACACTTTGAAGTGTTAGAAATCACAGTTGTTGGAGATCGAACACTCCAAATTATAGTATGAAAATGGATATATCGAATGTCAATTGATCTAGAGCCATTTGGCTAACTAAGAAAATAACAAATGTACGACTTTTTAAATAAAATTTTGACATTCATTTTGATACGGAGTAAATATATATTATATACTCCCTCCGTACCACGTGAATACAAACTTATTTCCTTTTTGGTCCGTCCCACGTGAATACAAACTGTTCAAAATGGAAATAAATTTATTATTTTATATTTACCCTACCCCACCCACTCATTCTCTCCCTTCATTTCCTACCACACAATTTATTCAACCAACTCCACTCATTCTCTCTCTTCATTTCCTACCACACATTTTCATTATCTTAATAATATTTCTTAATTATTGTGCCCGGAAAAATGGTTTGTAATAAGGTGGGACGGAGGGAGTATTATTTAATATAAAAGTTATTTGTATTATTGATTTTTTTTTGTTTGTATTGTTAATTATAAGTTATTCATATTATTAAATTTTTGAATAAAGATTACTAATTTCAAATATATTCAGAAATATTGAAGACAAAATAATAACAAGAATCAATATTGATTTGAATCATATTATCAATAATAATAATAATATATCAATTAACTAATTAAATACATTTTAATGAAATGAAATAATAAGGAATAATTTAAGAATATTCTTTTGTTGCAAGATTTGAAACACGATTATTGAAGATGATGAAAAATGTTTGATGTAGAAATTGTACAATTCCAGAAGTATAGTGCATTTTCTGTACCAAAACGTTGAAAAAATGCCCCTAATAAATTGATCTAACGATTAAAATTCGAACTATTATAATATCCAACCTTAAGTGCCTCAGATTTTTCATCGACAGCGTATAATAAAATAGTGTAATACTTCTTCCGTCCCGCTCGAAAGGGCATAAATTTCCTTTTTGGGCGTCCCATTTAAAAGGGCACAACTCCAAAAAGGAAAGTTTTTATTATTTTTATACTTTTCCTACCCCACTCATGGGGACGGTTATTTGCAAGGCACGCTATTTGCAAGGCACGGAAAATGGACAAAATTGCCCTCCCGTACGCGAACGTTTCGTGTAATTTTACACGACATTGTCAAATACGTTTCGTATATAAATATACGAAATGTATTGAGTTATTTCGTGTATATTCACACGAAATATTAACAAATATTTCGTGTAGTTTCATACGAAACATATCTCGATGAATAATTCATACTTCCAAACATAAAAAACTGGAAAAATTCAAAGACCAATACAGCTTTATTGAAAAAAAAAATCATAAAAAATGGTATACTTTGCCATATTTCACATCACAAATCCAAACTTTCAAACAGTTTTTAATGATTCATAAATACAAATAAAAAAGGCTCAATAAGTCAAATGATACACTCATACTATGACCTATTTCTTGAAACTCTTTCTTCGTTCGACGCAATTGAGAGTCGGTTGAATGTCTCTATCCGAGCTATGTATGGCATGACCAAGTTACTTGCGCTTGCATCACGATGAGCCTCCCAATATAACGCTGGCGATGGCATTGGGTAATCATTATCTAACATGTGCAGCAATATAAAATGGTTTCCAATGTGTCCAAGCACAAGTGTGTCAGTGGGTGGTCCTACTCCTTGTGGTACACACCGGAAGGCATGTGAAGCCACCGGTTAGCGTGTACGAGATGAACACCACATTATACCTCGTGGCAATGATGTGCCCTAGCTCGGGAGGGTCATATAATAATACTCGGGGAGCCGGGGAGGAATAGTAAGCAATGCGACCGTAGAGCTCGTCCATACTAGTCCAAGATATAACTCTCTCGATAAAGCTCGCGTCGACTATGCGGCTCAAGGCAACAATGCACATGCGGACTTGAGGCCACATCATGTCCTCATCTCCGTATATCTGCGCAGCCTACGGCTCTATAGCCACAATGTCCATCACCCTCACATCTGTGATGCCTTCAATAAATGGGACCACGAAAGGCATAAATGACATAGTATACCCAAGTATGTAGACTAGTGACTTGTCCATTTCCCTTTCCACGACCCCCGACCCCGACTCCGACCCCGTCCCCGTCCTCGCCCCCGACCTCGTCCTCTCCCACGAGTTGAAGAAGCTAGTGGTGGAAGAGACGTAGGAGTAGTAGGGCTAGATGGTGTAGTGTTTGAACCTACTTTCGGATTGGGCGTGGACTTCAAAGAGTTTGAGTCCCACGACATCATACCCGATTGGGTTGATGCAATGAATGTAGATCTAGACCTGCGCCGCGGTGGAGGGTGGTGTAGTGGGGACTCCAAAATATCTCGTCTCGTATGCTCCCAATCAAAGTATTCTCGAACCGGCGGTCCGGGGTTTATTTGCCTTTGAAATATGAGGTGGCTCGAAGCATCTCTCGGTTTGTGGATGTAGCTCTTCATTTATCGTTTGGAATAACTTTCTCTTGATCGGTTCAAAGGTGCGTTACGTACTTCGTTCCACACAGCCTACAAAAGAATTTTCATTGATCGAAGACCTAGTTGGACAAGACTGCGGCTCAATGTCCAACTTCTTCCAAAAGCATGAATCGAAGACAACCCAATCCGTCCCCGAGCTCAGATCCGGCGTAGGTCGTGCTCTGGATCCGCCGTCCTAACAGAAAACCCGCATACCGACACCTATAAATTGTAAATGAAGAATATGTCATATGCAGCCAACCAAAGCTCTACATATTGAAAATGAAAAATATAACAACAATATACCTAGAATATGAGTGACGCCATGCATCGTAATCGTCATCTCCCCAGCGGCATGTGAAACGTGTTAGTCTCGTGGAGACCACCGTTCCACAAATGCCGCTGCCAGCCGCCGAGCTAGTCCGGCGAATGGTGGTATCATGCGCAGTGATGGATACCCGTAGCATCGATCGCAGCCAACCATGCTCGATCATCCTCGGCCGCCTATCACGTGAGAACCCGTTTAAAGATTTATAATTAACAATTTTTAGAATTTCACAATAATGATTACATTAAAACCAATGTTTCGTCAAAGTTTATTTTTGTAAACAAATAGCTTACCTATCGAGATGCTGCTGTCTGGTATGGAACTTCACCACCGACTGGCTAGTGGGGTTGCCCCAAATCTCTCGGGCTCGGTGATGACCGAACCCGTATAACAAATCACAAACCTCGGGGCCGCCACCTGGGTCGCTCACAATCTGCCATGATGGTGGCTCCTCCTCACCCGCACCCGCACCCGCACCCTGCCTCCTCCTCCGTCCCTGCCCTCTAGCCACATCCTGACCCCTCCTCCTCCCATGCCTCAATGGTCTAACATCACGTCTCTCCGCCTCCGCCTCCGCCTCCTCCTCCTCCTCCTCCTCCTCCTCCGCAGCCTCCTCCTCCTCCGCTGCCTCCCCCTCCTCCTCCTCCTCCTCTGCCTCCGTCGCCTCCCCCTCCTCCGTCGCCTCCTCCTCCTCATCATCAGAGTCAGAAACTAAGACCTCCGCATCTGCCTCGGGAATACCCGTCTCATCATCATCCTCAGAACTCTCATCAAGCAAAACTTGCCTGTCATGTTTCTTTTTGGTGCGTCCGGGAAATTTCGTTGCTGCCTTCTCGGCCTTCCTCTTCCTGTTAGACGCAGTCATACGTTCACGTCCCTACAAATTTTTTTAATAAGATAGTTAAATATAACAGTTCACAGTTCACATTTCGTGTTCCTATACA
The DNA here is from genome assembly GCA_022495995.1 of Adenophora triphylla var. japonica. Taxonomy (NCBI): domain Eukaryota; kingdom Viridiplantae; phylum Streptophyta; class Magnoliopsida; order Asterales; family Campanulaceae; genus Adenophora; species Adenophora triphylla. The sequence goes on from JAFEMH010001055.1 coordinate 439,268, forward strand.
CGAAATGTAGTGAGTTATTTCGTGTAAATTCATACGAATCATATGGAATCATTTCGTGTATAGGCATACGAAACACAATGAAATAATGTTTAGTTCATTTCGTATGACTATACACGAAATGCTAAGAACAATTTCGTGTACTTTTCATGCGAGATATAATGACCAGTTTCGTGTATAGGCATACGAAACAAACTAAACATTGTTCCATTGTGTTTCGTGTGTCTATTTACGAAATTTTTGGAACCAGTTCGTATAATTTTACACGAAATGTTGTGAAACAGAACGTGTAAAATTACACGAAACAATCACATTCCAGAAACATATTTCGCAATACAATTTCAAACCCAGTTCATCCATGGAAACAACAAATTCAAACCCAGTTCATAACATCTCATTTTAAAACCCAGTTCATCAAACTAATTTTTGAGTAATAATGATACTCTCTTTGACCTAAACTCCAAAAAATCGAGGCCGGGGAGGGAGGGATTACCTTCTTTACAGGCACGGTGGTAGACGATGTTCCGGCGGCCATGGCAGCGGCGGTAGCGGCGGCGGAAGCGCCGGACTTAACTGCCGGAATTTTCATTCTCACCATTGCGTCGTTCGTCGTTCGTCGGTTCGTGTACGAGAGAGAGAGAAGAGAAGCTTGAACGTTGGAGGGAACGAGAGGAATGAAAAAAAAAAAAAAATTATATATAAATGGGCATTTTCGTCATTTCCATGTGCCTTGCATTTTTCATGCCTTGCAAATAAAATTCACCCCCACTCATTCTCTCTCCTATTTTACTTTTACACTCACAACATTCTCTCTCCTAACTATTCTTCCCACTCATTCTCTCTCCTATTTAATTTTTCATACTCACAACATTTAACATTTTTCTCTTTCTTACATCACTTTCCTTATTCATTTTTTAATTTTCGTGCTAGGAGGCAAAATTGCCCTTTCGGGCGGGACGGAGGGAGTATATAATAAAATGATATAGAAATATATATATATATATATATATATATATATATATATATATATATATATATATATATATATTAAAGTTGGTGAGGAGGGTTCTGACTTCGCCACGTGGACAAGTTTAGGCAAACTCTTGATTTTGGAGAAGCCACATCATCACTATCCCAAAATCTATATGACTTTTGGTATTCTCCTTATTAGCTAATAATATTAGTTAATAATAATAGTTATTATATAGGTTAACTATTACTATTAATAGTATTAGTTAACTATAATAGTTACTTTATAATAAGTTAACTATTACTATTAATTGTATTAGTTAACTATAATAGTTACTATATAAGTTAGCTATTACTATTAATAGTATTAGTTAACTATAATAGTTACTATATATGTTAACTATTACTATTAATAGTATTAGTTAACAATAATAGTTACTTTATAAGTTAACTATTACTATTAATTGTATTAGTTAACTATAATAGTTACTATATATGTTAACTATTACTATTAATAGTATTAGTTAACTATAATAGTTACTATATATGTTAACTATTACTATTAATTGTATTAGTTAACTATAATAGTTACTATATAAGTTAACTATTACTATTAATAGTACTAGATTGACTCCCGTGCGATGCACGGGGTGTTACTATATATTCAAAAAATAAAAAATCTAACTAAAATAAATTAAAAACTCAATTCGCTTATACATTATAAAAGACTTCCTTAAAGGCTACATTGTCAGTACATAAAAATTAGAAATCAATAAAATAGAAATAAAACATAAATCATAAGGATTATGCATTTCTCTGTATACAATTCTGTAGTTTTTATCAATTTAAAAAATTAAATAAAACAGACGAACATGTTTATCATATACGAAATAAGTTATTGAAATCAGTTAAAAAATGTGAAGATTGGAAATCTAGTAAAAAAAAAAGGTGATATTTTATTTCGTTTTGATGAAGGGAAATTTTGAAATAAGAACAAAAAATTTAGTCATACCAACAGGATAGTACAGTTATCTAATAAGAACTAATATCATTATTTTTCAAATGAAAAATTTCCATTAACTCATGATCGTACATCTAAAAAATTATGTCATATTGATTTACATTAACTCATTATGAACATAATTATGACATTTATTTTCAATTTAGCTTATTTAATATTTAGAAGAAAAAAAATACTAACAATTTCGTTAAATGAAATTTTTTTTGGCCAAACCCCCCAATTCCTCATAAAACCCAACTCACTTCTTACTCCCCCTCCTTTAAAATACCGATTTATACTATCTTTATTTCTTGTAATATTGACATAAAATTAAATCAAAATTTTATAACTGATGGGCATCTTCCCTGATATTCGTCTTTATAAATACACAATTTTTTGAGACGAATACAAAAATCGATAAATTTATTAATACTTTATTTACAATGTTTCAAATACTTTTTTTTAAAAAAAATAAATTAATTGTTTGGTATATAAGCACAAGAACCATATTACACCATCTAACTTATTAAATAGATATATATTATTATTATATAAAATAACCATTTATACTTTATAAATACACAATCGTTTTGTTTATAAAAATTCAACACCATTCCAACTCATCATCCTAGACCCCACCACATTTATTTTATTTTATATTCTTTATTTTTATTATTAGTAATATTATTATTATTATTATTATTATTATTATTATTATTATTATATTTATCATTTATAATTAAAAATAAATACTTTACACTTATTTAATTTTTACAAAAAATATATAGAGAAATAAAAGACGAATTAACGAAGGATAATTAAGAAATTTATATTTAAAAAAGAGGAATTTTTTTCTCTCTATCCAAATCAAATGAAAGAAGTCTCTATTTAAAGAGAAAGAATTTATGATTTTTGGTGTAAAAAAATTTAAATAAAAATTAATTTATTATAAAATAATTGAGGGTAAAGAAATCGGGAAAAAAAAATTGGAAATTCAGCAAGCCAATCAACGGGAGACATGTGTCAAATTATTTTTTAAAAAAAAGGGAAAAAAAAAACTACATACATGCACTGTTGTCGGCCCGTGAAGTACACGCCCTAGAGAAATGTCGAAATTGCCTTTCCACAGATAGACGACACATATGTCCAATGTTAAAAAAAAAAAAAAAAAACCCTAATGAATTCACGCGCCTCTTTAGGCCCGTGTAATTTACAGCTCTCATAATTTTAATCAATAAAAAAATAAGAAACAAAATAAATCATTTCTTATACACTTTATTTGGGTAAATATTAATAAAAGTAATTTAATTTATTTCATAAAAATTGAGATTATAACTCATTTTGTTACTTGATATTTTGTTCTAATGTATTTTCGCGTGTGTGCACGTGTGTATGTTTAACATGATGTACAAAGCTTCTTAAATTAGCGATACACATGTTAGTAATGTGTTTGCTCTCCATAGAATTTCAATCCTAACCAAGTAACTACAAATGTGCCCTCGTTTATTTTAAAACTTATGCAAGTCTTTTTATATATAGAGAGAGAGATAGCGATTGATAAATAATTATTTTATACTTATTTTTAAAAATATATTATATTCACTTGTATTATGCGTTTTAAATTAATGAAAAAATTAAACCAAGAAATTAATCTAATTTTGGAGTAAAATATTATTGTACTAATTTTCTCATTTCTCAAATAAATGTCCAAAAAAATATTCAACAATTGTGTTAAATGAAAAAAAATTCCCCAAACCCTCCATTCCCTCATCAAACCCAATCCAACCCACTTCTTCCTCACCCTCTTTTAAAATACCAATTTATACTATCTATATTTCTTAGAATATTGACATGCACTTCAATGAAAATTTTAAAAATGATGACGATCTTTCCCTATATTCGCCGTTATTAATAATTTATTTACCATGCTTCAATTTTTTAAAATAAAATAAATAAATTTTTGACGTATCGAATTAAAATAAACCCAATAACCATATTACCCATTTCAACTCATTATCCTATACCCCATAAATTTTATTTTATTTTATATTCTTTATTTGTATAATTAGTAAAATTAATATTATTATCATTATCATTTATAATTTTAAAAAAAATACTTCACACTTAAATAATTTTGACTCAAAACATATTGAAAAATGAAAAAGGATAATTAACAAAGGATAATTAAGAAATTTATATTAAAAAAAGAACGGTTTTTTTTTCTGAGTCCAAATCAAATGAAAATAGTCTCCAAAGAGGAAAAAAATTATGAATTTTGGTGTAAAAAAATACTTCACACTTAAATAATTTTGGTCATTTCACCGGCGCGTGAAGTAAACGCGCCAGTGAAATGACCAAAACGCCCTTCACCACACGGATGACACATGTCCAAATTTACCAAACAAAATTAAAAAAATAAACAACCCAATCACAGATTGCCACGGGTGATTTCAGTCATTTTTTTGCAAGTTTGTCATGGCGTGAAAAGACCAAAATGCGCCTCAAAGCCCCTTTAATTACCACAAACTTCCTTTCATATATATAGATACATAGATATAGATATACATATACATATAGATATACATATAGATTTTCCAAACCCTCCACTTCCTCATCAAATCCAACCCACTACTTCCTATCCCTCTTTTAAAATATCAATTTATATTATCTTTATTTCTTATAATATTGACATACACTTCAATCAAAATTTTAAAAGTGATGGTCATCTTGGCCGATATTCGTTTTTATTAATACACAATTTTTTGAGACGGATAGAAAATTCTATAAATTTATTAATACTTTATTTACAATGCTTCAAAGTTAATTTTTTTTTAAAAATAAATTGTATGATGTATCGAACTAAAATAAACCCATTAACCATATTACCCCATCCAACTAATCATCCTATACCCCACCACTTTTATTTAATTTTATATTCTTTATTTTTATGATTAGTAAAATTATTAATATTATTATCATTTATAATTAAACAAAAATACTTCACACTTAATTACTTTTCACAAAAAGATATTGAAAAATTAGAAAGGAAAATTAAGATATTTATATTTAGAAAAATGTTATTTTTTCTGTGTCCAAATCAAATGAAAATACCCTCTATTTATAGAGAATTTTTTTAAATGAATTTTGGTGTAAAAAAATTAATTTATTATAAAACAATTGAGGTCAAAGGAATGGAAAAATAAAAAAATTCGAAACTCAAGAAGCCAGTGGAACGCCGCCAAGTGTCCCAACCAAAAAAAGGGAAAATATCTCTGCATAAATGTGCCTCGGTCGACGCGAATACGACACGCTCCAAATTTTCACCCTATCACTGCATGCCACGACAAATTTACTTCAACTATTTTTAGTTATGCCACAATATGAAATGACTTACACTTTAATCAAAATTTTAAAAATGATGGTCATCTTTCCCGTTATTCGCTTTTATAAATACACAAATTTTTTAGATGGATAGATATTCAACAAATTTATAAATAGTTTATTTACTATGCTTCAAAGTATTTTTTTAAAAAAATTGAATAAATAGATTGATCTATCGAAATAAAATAAACCCAATAACCATATTACCCCATCCAACTAATAATCATATACCCAACCAGTTTTATTTAATTTTATATTATTTATTTTCAAGATTAGTAAAATTATTAATATTATTATCATTTATAATTAAATAAAATATTTCACACTTAATTACTATTTACTAAAAATATATTAAAAAATAAGAAAGGAAAATTAACAATGGGTAATTAAGAAATTTATATTTAAGAAAGAAAATTTTTTTTCTGTGTCCAAATCAAATGAAAGAAGTCTCTATTTAAAAAAATTAATTTATTATAAATTAATTGAGGTCAAAGAAATAGTTTTTTTTTTTTAAAATATGAAATCCATCGAGCCAATCAAAGGGCGCCAAATACACATGTTTTTTAGACGGATAGATATTCAACAAATTTATAAATACTTTATTTACTATGCTTCAATTTTTTTTTTAAAAAAATAAATAAATAAATTGTTTGATCTATCGAAATAAAATAAACCCAATAACCATATTACCCCATCCAACTAATCATCCTATACACCAAAATTTTTATTTAATTTTATATTCTTTATTTTCAATATTAGTAAAATTATTAATAATATTATCATTTCTAATTAAATAAAATATTTCACACTTACTTACTTGTAACTAAAAATATATTAAAAAATGAGATAGAAAAATTAACAAAGGATAATTAAGAAAATTATATTTATAAAAGAGATTTTTTTTTCTGTGTCCAAATCAAATGAAAGAAGTGTCTATTTAAAGAGAAAAAAAATTATGAATTTTGGTGTAAATTTTTTTTTTAAAAAATAATTTATTATAAAATATAGAAAAATTAACAAAGGATAATTAAGAAAATTATATTTAAAAAAGAGAATTTTTTTTCTGTGTCCAAATCAAATGAAAGAAGTGTCTATTTAAAGAGAAAAAAAAATTTATGAATTTTGGTGTAAATTTTTTTTTAAAAAAAATTAATTTATTATAAAATAATTGAGGTCAAAGAAATAGGATTGTTTTTTTAAATTTGAAATCCCTCCAGCCAATCAGAAGGTGACACGTGGCACAAATTAAAAAAGAAAAAAAAAAAGGAAAATGCTGCAATGACTCGCCATTGTCGGCGCGTGTAATACACGCGCCAGCAAAATGACGAAAATGCCCTTATTTAAACGGGCGACATGTGTCCGAAGTTATTTTTAAAAAAAATAAAAAAAATCCTCAACCAATCATAGTTCGCCACATGCTATTTCAGCCCAATTTTTTTCCCTTTTGCCATCGTGTGAATTGACGAAAATACCCCTCAATGGCCAAAAATTTACCAAAACCTTGTTATTATATACTCCCTCCGTCCCGGCCGAAGCGTCACTTTTTACCCAAAATGGCGTCCCATTTATAGCGTCACCCTTTCCTAAAAAGGAAACTTTTATTAATATTTTATTATCCCATCCACTATTCCCTCCACTAATTCTCTCTCCTCTACACTCACAACACTTTTAAAATTCACTATTTCCTCCACTAATTCTCTCTCATATTTTTAAATTACACTCACAACATTTTTTCTTCCCACACTTTTCCTTAATTTGCGCGCCACCCCTAAAAGGGTGACGCTTCTACCGGGACGGAGGGAGTATTGATAGATTAGTTAACTATTATAGTTACTATATATGTTAACTATTACTATTAATAGTATTAGTTAACTGTAATAGTTACTATATATGCTAACTATTATTATAAATAGTATTAATTTACTATACTCACTTCGTCCCATAGATTTATGGACTTTTGGATTTTGCACGGGGATTAAGGAGGAAATATTATATTGAAAGTGTTGTGAGTGTGAAAATAAAATAGGAGAGAGAATGAGTGGAGAGAATAGTAAATTATAATGGTGATGTGAGTATTAAAATAATGTAGGAGAGAGAATGAGTGGAGGGAATAGTAAAGATTCCTTTCCATTTAGGGAAAGTTAGATATTATTGTGGGACGCCCAAAATAGAAAGTTTACATATTATTGTGGGACGGAGGGAGTATATGTTAAGTAATAGTATTATAGTTATAATATATGTTAACTATTACTATTAATAATATTAGTTAATCATAATAGTTATTATATATATACTCCCTCCGTCCCACAATTTTAGGGACTTTTGGATTTTCGAGAAAAATTAAGGAGGAAATATTATATTGAAAGTGTTGTGAGTGTGGAAATAAAATAGGAGAGAGAATGAGTGGAGAGAATAGTAAATTATAATGGTGATGTGAGTATTAAAATAATGTAGGAGAGAGAATGAGTGGAGGGAATAGTAAAGATTCCTTTCCATTTTAGGAAAGTTATATATTATTGTGGGACGCCCAAAAAGAAAATTTTACATATTATCATGGGACGGAGGGAGTATATATTAAAGTAGGTCGTTAATAATGTCAATGAGCATTTAGCTTAAAGACGTACTTTTCTCAGGAAGGTTAAGGGTTGGAACCCCGTGCATTGTATTTAAAATGTTGTAATTTGAAAAGAAATAGGTCGTTAGTTTTTTCATTCACTTTGTTAACGTCCATAAAAAATGTTGCATACTGACATAAAAAATAAATGACATAAAGTATGAACATCAAAAATAAAATAGCAAAAATTGCTACATTGTTAGTCACAATACAATTCCTATTAAACTTATGTGCAATAAAATTATTAAAATTGAACACAATTTTTCTAACTTTATAAATGTTAATGTTTTGATTTATTTATAATATACTTATATTATAAAAAATAAATCATGATATTAGTAAATTAACTTTCCGTGCGAAGCACGGGTTACCTACTAGTAGAAATAGAAAGAGAAAAATGTATAAGACTTGAATCTCACAGTCATGCATTTATCGGTGTTCCATTAGTGTATCTTTCCTTTATTAAACAAGTCGTATATGTATGGATCTTCTTTAAAAAGGGTAGTCAAACATACTGGCCTTCAGTTGAACATAGTTTAATTGATTTCTCAATATTAAAAGGTTACGTGATAACATATTTATCTATAAATTAAATTAATGAGAAATTGATTTATCAGTTGTTTAAAAGGCATTTAACAACAAATTCATTTTTAAAATTTTAGCATGTGAGATATCGAGTATCAATTGTGAAAGCTTGAGAGATGGATTTATTAATTTTAGTACTCAAATTTGAACAAATGAGAAATGAATATCTCAGTTTTATACTCGGGTGTGAACAAACGAAAATTGATTTTCTAAAAAAAATCAAGTGAAAAATGAAATTTTTATTTTTAAAATTTCAATCATACCATGAGTATAATTGTGTGGTTCATCTTGAAAATACGATGAAAATGATGTTTTTGAATTATTTTTTTGATTTATAGGTTTTGAGATATTGTATTTTAAAATTATGAGAGAGAAAAAAAAGAAAGAGAGAGAGAGAGAAGAGAAAAAGAGAGGAGGAGAAGGGGCTGACATATGGAGGCTGAGGTCTAACGTGTGTGTTAGCGATGATGCAACATGCATGTGAGTATGGGTATGAGTGAAGGATATTTTGGTCTAGAAAAAAAATTGATAAGTTTTAAAAATGTCTGTATTTATTGGTCGTTTTCGTTTGACCGAGGACTTAATGATCAAAGCCGCATATTTATGAAATTTATTTATTGACTACATAAAATCAAATCAGGCATTGAGATAACATTATAAATGAAAAAAAAAAAAAATCCTAAAACTATTATTCCATGATAAAATTAAACAATACAATTCACTGGTGGCATATCATCAAAAGTGCTAAATGAAGTTCACTGAAGATAGCATTATAATTAAATGGAAAAATATTTTAAAATTTCTTGAATAGCCAAAATAGAATTATGGGACAGGGGTTATCTAGTTCTAGTTCTAGTTCTAGTTGTTGCCAACATAACATCAAATGGTTCACAGAAACATAATATTTTCTACATCCCAAAATAATATTTATATTTGAGATCTTATGATATGTTTACTTTTTAAGATTATTAGTAAATATTATATTCACATTTTAGTAATCAAAGAGTACACATTTTTATTATAATAATGACGTGGAAATTTTGTGAACAATATAAATTGAGATATGAACATAGCCTTGTCCGGACTAGGCCCAAGTGGATTGGGTCATAAACATAATCAATCTCAAGTTACGACATCGGCCTCTCGTGCATCCATCTCGGCATCAACAAGGCCGACCAAGGCTTATCAAGGCCCAACAAGCAAATATAAATGCCCCAACTATAAGGGCCGAGGAGACCTCCCTCGTATGCCGAGATCGCCTCCCCTGAGGACGAGGTGCCTGTTGGGTTTTATGGGTCCATGCGCAGCGAAATTAGCATCTAAATAACACAAAACCCAAGAGCCCTAAGATCCGTTCTATACGATTAAATTGAATTCCTATGAGATAGAATTTACCAACCTTAATTGCTTTCCGTTCTTGAGCTATCGAACAATCTATCAATGTGATTTTGAATCACAAACTTCGATCTTCAAGACTTGAATCTTCAGATTCGAATTCTAGGCCTTGATCGTCGTACGAGCGAAAACGCTCTAGTAGTATCCACACCTTTGAATGAACCAAGAACGGTTCTTGAGGATTGCTAGATCCTTAAACCTTAGAGAGAATATTGAGAAACCTTTTGTTGTGATTTTTCCTTAGAAAATTCGGCTCGACAATTAGGGTTCACAGACCTCATATTTATACTGTGTTAGTATTAGTATTTATTTCCTAATCGTATTAGAAAACAGTCTGTAAACCGCCTCAGGCATGTCCTGTCGCGCGACCTCTAACAGCCTATGGGCAAGTTATGTCGCGCGATGACTCTTGCCACATCAAAACTTCTCAATTTTCTTCCTTTGGTTTAATCAATTCATTTTTAGTTGTGTGTGACCCAATAGAATTATATTATGTTGGCAATGAGCCCGATCATATCGACCCTCATAAAACATAAGCGGACTCTAGCAGGCCATTATGTTTACCCAAATAATATAACGTAAGAGTTCACGTTTCCAATGGTACACTTCCATTTCTCCCTTTGTCTTACGATGTTATATTGAACACAAGTCATGGTCCACGTCAACTTGTATTGTCCAATGCATTCTCGATCTTGAGTATAATGATAATTCAACCGCATTGGGGTATGGCCATACACTTTCATCATTATCACTCATCGAGGGGCCCAAGATAAACATCTCTCTTTCGAGGGACAAATTCCATCTTGACTTATCCTCCTTCCCATCATGAATCCGATCATGCCAAAGATAGCCTTTATAAATATCGTGTTAAGATATCGTTTGACTAAAATCAAACATAACTTTCATCATATGTAAGGTCATGATAATCTCAGGTCTAGGAACTAAATGAAGTGATCATATGAGATTTAATTATGACATTTGACCATGACATAAATCTCATACGGGTCAAGTCCAGTCACTTGTTCACTAATAAGTACCCATAATTTTAATGTGCACCTCTATGCATATAATCATCATATGATTATCCATTAACAATTATACTAATTATTCACTTAATAATTAGGGACGGAGATTATTACAATAAATATGCAAAATATATAATAATCAAATAATAAACTTTTCATATAATAAAAATAATGTCAACATATAGGTCTATCAACTATAGGCCTATGGCATAACACTAATGGCTCGTTTGGTTGCTGGATAAGGATTAGCAGTATTATTAATGAGGGGATTATTAATACCCTCATTAATAATCCTTGGTACTAATAATCCTTAGTTTTGAGTAATCTCGCGTTTGGTACAATCAGGATTAAAAAACTTTAATCCCACATTAACATAATCTAATGTTTGGTAAGAAATAAATTTATACAGTATTATTTTTTATTTTCCAAAAATACCCCTAATTTATTATGGTCATAACTTAACATAAACATTCATGTTGTAAAAATAAATCATATTGAACTTCAAAATTAAATCCAAAAATCCAAAGCTAAAATATAAAAAATTGATAAGTTTCAACAATCATAAAAAATACTTAATAATTCAAGAAGGCACCCAACTAATTGGGACGAGAAGCTGAGATGAATTTATCCAAAAGTACCATCAAGAATTGCATCCACCATTTCGAGACGTGCATCATCATCTTCCAAACCACAAAAATAATCAAGGAGTTGAGGCTTCAAAGACAATAATCCAGCAACTCGCACCCGATTCATAAGAGGCAACCCCAAAGACTTAATCATTTTGTCAAGTTCCTCCCGCTTATGGATCGAATCCTTCTCATGACCCATTTTAGATACCATATCTCCTAAATGGGTTGCAACTTGACTCATTGCTGATGAGCATTGTTCCAGATTCTTGTTCATTTTCTTGACAATTTCTTCATTCACCCTCTTACGTTTTCTAGGCTCGGGTGTTCCTTTTTTCTTAAGAAGCTTATCTTGAATGATAACTGAAGCACCTATGTCATCAAGTCCTACCTCAGGAGCATCCAAATCATGAACGTCCACATCCATATCAACTCCATTTCGTTGCAAATCCTCAGCAGCTTCTATAGGGGTTTCAGCAAACTCACCAGTCGCACGATCATTTCCCCATATGTCACACCAATCATGGTACAACGGAAAAGACTTCTTTTTGACTTCTTTTGCATTTGGATCTTTCTACATATTGAACAAGAACACACTAATTATTACAATGATAATTATAAATATTAGTAAAAATATATTTAAAATATAGTGTACTACCTTTATGTACTCGATCCATACAGATTCAGAATCATTTGTTACCATGTAATCACTCGTGCTCCAATTCCACCCTGAAAGACTTAGCATTGTCGATATGATGCCATTTATCCTTTTCCATATTTTTAACTTGGACTCAATGTGCGGGTTTTCCTTTAAATTCACTCCAGGTATCTTCTTTTGAAGGTCAACTTCAAGCTGCTTGAGATAGCCAGGCCTAAATGAAACTCCATCAGGCCTCCAAAATGTGTTGTTGATTTCTTTCAGGCAATTCATTAACGATTGTTCTTCCTTGACAGTCCAAGTTCGTCTAGTAACACCCAATTTTTTTACAGTCTCTTTCTTCGGGCACATCGCAACTTTGGATTTCTTACTTTGAGATTCCATATTCATAACTACAGAAACAAAAATAATGGCAATATATGTCTATTATATCAAATATAGTCAAATCATATAAAAATATTCATCATCATTGAAGCATCATAATATAATAATGAAAATTCAAGAAATGTTTAACATATTTTCAACAGAAAAAAAAATAAAAGGAATATAACACCATTTAGTTCTCCCCTCTACAATCTTCATACATTTGATGAGCCAATGTGTCCCTCCAAGTTGTCCATTCGTCTGAGGTCTCAACGGAGTCTATTAACTCAACCTCATCCTCAATTTCATCATTATCATCAGCTCCGTTGGCTTCATTATTTGCATCATGGTTTTGGTCAAGCTCCATCTCAATTGGATCCACATCCATTTCTCGACGAATAAGGTTGTGTAAAATACAGCAAGCCATAACTATTCTACCTTGGGTTCTCATAGGATAATAGGAAGGACTCCTAAGTATTGCCCAACGCATCTTAAGTACGCCAAAACAACGCTCAATTATATTACGTGCTTGTGCATGCTTTTTGTTAAAATATTCCTCGTGATTTTGTGGTTGTTCACCATTTCAAAATGTGGCTAGGTGATACCGTTGGGATCGATAAGGTGCTAGAAATCCCGGTCCATTTGTATACCCCGCATCAGTTAAGTAATATTGACCTATAACACAACGATATTTAATCAAATCTAGCATATAAAAATTTGAATATTCAAAATATGTATTTAATTTACCGTGAGGGATCTTTAATCCATTAAACCTAGTGACAGCATCACGCAATACTCTACCATCTGCCGCTGAACCTTCCCATCCAGGCAAGACAAATATAAAATTCATACTTTTATCACACACCCCCAAGACATTCATAGCTATTTCGCCTTTACGGGATATATATCTTGCCTTGTCCCCCTCAGCACAATTCACTCTAATGTATGTACCATCTAATGCACCCCAAGCATCCCTACATAGATCGGGATAAATAAATAAATGTGTTTTGTATATAATAACTAAAAACATAAAACTTATTGCTACTAATTTTAGATTACCTCAAAATATTTCCACCTTGAATCAGTTGAATTATGAGGTTCGGGTTCAGATTTTACGAACAACTCAGGACCAAGCATCACAACTGCATTGAGCACCTCATTGAAATAATTACTAATGGTTTGGCCCGATCTCCTGAAGTTGTTAGCTATGATTCGATTTTTTTTTGTTGTGTGCAAGAATGGATAAAAAAGTAGCTACTTTTTCCTCTAAAGAAACATATTTCGAAGAAGACACTCCTTTCTCTCTAACCAAATCACAGAGGACAGTGAACGTGTGCCTATCCATTCGCAAGTTGTTGATGCATGATGTGTCACATTCTTTAAGCATCCTATCGAGCTCCTCGATTTTCTTGGGAATCTTATCAATTATACAATACGAAACATTGTCCTTCAAATATCCATTTTCAATCATGTAGGTGACTGCAGCTGTCATCATGTTGTACAATGTGTGCATAGTGACGTAAATAGCATGCATTGCAATAAAAATTGATATCTCCTCCTCATTCGTAGGTGAATCCATTTCTATATAACACATAAACTATTTATAAATATTCAAAATAGAAGCTAACAGTCAAATTGTAGCAAGTTTTGACATGGATATTACATCCTCATGCATTCAGAGGCTGAAGTGTGCTTGAGAATTGTGAAAAACAGTTGGTAAAATGTTAGAGCTCTTGAAGCTATGCTATTCAGACATTCAAGAGACAAAAGAGGAGTAGCGTGAGGAGAAGGGCGAAGGTGGTATAATATTTTTTTCGAGCAGATGATTCAACCAGTGACTTTCACAGTTTTATCCTGAAGTAACACGTAACAGTTCACATTTTCATATACTGGTTTGCTTCTATCATGTTTTGTGTATTCAAGCAGATATATGTGCATGTGCTTCTGTCATGTTTTGTGTTTTCAAGCAGATATATGAAGCAAAATAGGCATAAATTTCATTTCAAGTAAAAATATATTTCTATGTCAGATATATTGGAATTCAAATAAGTCATTCAACTCTCAGCAGCCTAGAGTCTTGGGAAAAACGACCATTCTTTACATAGGTACAACTAACAACTACATACGCAACAGTGGAGATAATGTATTTGTACTTTACCAGAACTGAAAATCATGAACTAAACAAGTATTTCCTTCGGCTAATTAATTTTTCACTAAATGCTGCATTGATCTTTCATTGGACAAACAACTATGCCATTCAAACAGCTACCGGATTTACGAATGATATTTCGGCAAAAGGCATCTTGAAAGTGAATTGTAGTCCATGAATATGATATCTATATTGAATGAGAATGGATAAGAGGCTCAGTGTATTGACGTGAGGGGGCAGGGATGGCTATATTTCTGGGAGCGAACTCCAGGCGACTAGGAAGGGCATGGATCCAAGTTAGTCCTTGTCTTAAAAAGCAAATGAAATTAACCTTTATTTATAACCAAGAAGCAAAAAATCTTAAATTCCACAAAATATTTTTGATAGAATTTGTTCTTCATTATACATATACCCAAATACAAAGACAAATTAATTCAAAAGGCAAAGCTTCTATCTGAAAGGTGAGTATGGTATTTTGAAACAAAATCACAACACCCAATTTCAAATATACCCAAAATTGCTAAAGAAACTCGGATCTGGGGGTGGGTTTATGGGTTAGGGCTCAATTTTGAAGATGAAAGAAAGAGTATGGGTTCGGTCGGAGGCGGTGTTGGTGGGCAGCAACGGAGATGACGATGGTGAAATATAAACAAGGAGTTAAAGACGAGGAAGAATTACCTGTTCTCTGGTTCTCCTTCGGCTCTTCTCCGGCGTCGCAATTCCTTCTACTCTCTGCTTTTCCGGCCGTTTCTTCCCAAGCCTTCACAGTGATGCGCAGAGTCTTGTTTCTCTTCTATTTATCAACGCTAAGCAAGGGATATGGAAGGTATAGGTACGATGGGTACGTTAATAGCGCTAAGAAAGGGGCAAGATAGGTACGTAAATAATAATCCCAGCGTTGGATATGGAAGGGATTAATAATACCTTCTCCATATCAGGATAATTAGTGAGGGGATTAAGACCTAATCCCATTAAAATGTTTTAATTATTCTGATGCCTTATTTACAATCAAACACCATATTAATAACCTTATTAATCCTGATGAATTTTATCCTGTCTTAAGCCTCCTAACCAAACGGCCCCTAACAGTCTTCCACTTGCACTAGGCCCAATCTCCCATATATCGAATACCCATGGACCTAACATGTCCATCATGCTTAGCTTGTGGAAGAGCCTTAGTTAATGGGTCCGCCACGTTGTCATTAGTGTCTACTCTGCATATCTTTACGTCTTCCCTTTCGCATATCTCTCGGATAATGTGGAAACGTTGAAGTATGTGTTTGGATCTCTGATGTGACCTTGGTTCCTTTGCTTGTGCAATGGCACCATTATTGTCACAATAAAGTTCAATAGGATCATTGATGCTTGGAACGACTTCCAAATCACTAATAAACTTTTTGATCCAAACAGCTTTCTTAGCTGCATCAGATGCTGCTATGTACTCAGCTTCGGTTGTAGAATCAGCGACGGTACGTTGCTTGGAATTTTCCAACTGACAGTGCCTCCATTTAGCGTAAACAAAAATCCTGTCTGCGATCTGTAATCAGCTTTGTCGGTTTGGAAGCTAGCATCTGTGTAACCTCTTACAACAAGATCTTCTTCCATTCCTTCAAAGATCAAGAATATATCCTTAGTTCTTCGTAAGTACTTGAGGATATTCTTGACTGCTATCCAATGTGGTTCGCCGGGATTCGATTGGTACCTACTCGTCATGCTTAGAGCACACGAGACATCGGGTCTAGTACATAACATAACATACATGATAGACCCAATTGTCGAAGCATATGGAATACCAATCATTCTCTTTCGCTCATCATTAGTCTTAGGACTTTGAGTCTTGCTAAGAGATACACCATGCAACAATGGCAAGTTTCCTCTTTTAAAATTTTCCATTTGGAATCTTCTAAGAACCTTGTCAATGTAAGTACTTTGACTTAAACCAATCATCCTTTTAGATCTATCTCTATAGATATTGATACCAAGGATATATGCAGCTTCGCCGATATCTTTCATTGAAAAACACTTTCCCAACCAAGACTTGACAGTCTGTAGTGCAGAAACGTCATTTCCAATGAGTAAGATATCATCGACATACAATACTAGAAATAGTGCTACGCTCCCACTAATTTTCTTGTATACACAATGTTCATCTTCGTTCTTGATAAAGTCAAACTCTTTGATTGCTTTATCAAAACGTAGATTCCAACTCCTAGAAGCTTGCTTCAATCCATAAATGGATCTCTGCAATTTACACACCTTATTAGAATTTTCTGAACTGACAAAACCTTCAGGTTGTATCATGTATACATTCTCAAGTAACTTTCCATTTAGGAAAGCTGTCTTGACATCCATTTGCCATATCTCATAGTCATAATATGCGGCTATAGCAATTAAAATTCTAATAGACTTAAGCATAGCTACAGGCGAAAATGTTTCATCATAGTCAATACCATGAATCTGCCTATATCCCTTAGCTACAAGCCTAGCCTTATAGGTGTGCACCTTCCCATCCATGTCGGTCTTTTTCTTGAAGACCCATTTGCACCCTATGATTTTTACACCTTCGAGTGGATCAATCAAGTTCCAAACTTGATTATCAGCCATGGATTGTAATTCGGACTTCATGGCCTCTTTCCATTTTTCCGAGTCAGTAGAGGACATCACTTCTTGATAGCAAGTAGGTTCATCGTTTTTTGATAGCAAGTAGGTTCATCGTTTTTGATTAACTCCACTTCATCACTTTCCGTAACGAGAAATCCATATCTCTCGGGTTCGGATCGTGATCTACCACTTCTGCGAAGGACTTGTGCATCTTGAACCGGTTCCACAACTCTTTGTGAACTTGGTTCAGTTTCTACCATTGGTTCAATGTTCTTTTCGGGTTCTCGAATTTCTTCAAGATCTATTTTACTCCCACTGGTTCCTTTGCGAAGAACTCCTTTTCTAAGAAGGTACCATTTCGAGCAACAAACACTTTGTTCTTGTTTCGGTTGTAGAAATAGTATCCTTTAGTTTCCTTAGGATAACCCACGAAAAAACATTTATCAGACTTAGGTGCTAGCTTGTCAGAAGTTAACTTCTTGACATATGCATCGCAATCCCAAATCTTCATGAAAGACAAACTGGGTTTTCTTCCATGCCACATCTCATATAGGGTCTTTAGAACTGATTTGGTAGGAACTCTGTTTATAGTGAAAGCAGCAGTTTCTAGTGCATGTCCCAAAAAGGATAAAGGAAGCTCAACTTGACTCATCATTGAACGAACCATGTCCAACAAAGTTCTATTCCTCCTTTCAGACACACGATTCCATTATGGTTTTACGGGTGGAGAGAGTTCTGAAATGATTTCACAACTCTTAAGATGACTGTCAAATTCTTGGCTCAAATATTCGCCAACTCGATCGGATCGAAGTACTTTAATAGTTTTGCCAAGTTGATTTTGCACCTCATTTTGAAATATTCGAAATATCTCAAACGATTCACTTTTATGTTTCATTAGATAAACATATCCAAATCTACTATAATCATCAGTGAATGTTATGAAGTACTGAAATCTTCCCCTAACATTGCTACTTATAGGTCCACATACATCAGTATGTATGAGGCCTAATAAGTCGCCCGCCCTTTCACCAGTTTTGGTAAATGGGTCCTTGGTCATCTTGCCAAGTAAACAAGATTCGCATGTCTCATATGATTCATAATCATGTGAGTCTAAAAATCTATCTTTATGAAGTTTAGAAATGCGTTTCTCATTTATATGGCCAAGACGAAAATGCCATAAGTAAGTGTGATTTACATCATTGGGTTTAGATTTCTTTTTAATGTTATAGACATCATTATCACGATTTTCAACATCAAGGATATAAAGGCCATAGAATGAAATAGCAGTACAATAATGCATATCACTCTTGTAAATAGAAAACTTCTTATCACATATAAGAAAATTAAAACCTTCATTATCCAAACTTAAAATCGAAATAATGTTCCTACTTAAAGCTGGAACGTAATAACAATTGTTCAAAACAAGTATTAGTCCACTAGGTAAAGTAACTTCATAAGTTCCTACGGCTAATGTAGCAACTCTTGCTCCATTTCCCACACGTAGGTCCACTTCACCATCTTCAAGCATCCTTCTATTCTTTAGACCCTGCACATTTAAACAAATGTGAGATCCACATCCGGTATCCAATACCCAAGAACTAGAAGTAGATAGGAATATATCTATAACAAAGATACCTGAAGTCAAAGCAACACCTTTGCTCTTCTTCAGTGCTTCCTTGTATTTTAAGCAGTTTCTCCTCCAATGTCCAATCTCATTGCAATGGAAGCAGACTGCGTCCTCTTAGGACTTGGGCTTGGCAGCCTCTTTGGGTTTGGCAACATTTGCTTTAGGATTAGCAACTTTTGCCTTTCCTTTACCCTTGAAACCTTTCCCTTTGTTAACCATCTACACTTGATCGGTTTTCTTTTTGACAATATTGGTTTCCGCAGTGTTCAACATTTGAATTAGCTCGAAAAGGTTCTTATTCATGCCCCCCATGTTATAGTTCATTATGAAATTACTAAAACCTTCAGGCAATGAATTCAATATCATGTCAGTAGCCAACTCTTGGCTAATTGGAAAACTGAGTCTCTCAAGATGTTCGATGTGGCCCTTCATCTTTAGAGCATAGGGACCAACAGCTTATCCTTCACTCATCTTGCATGAGGTTAGGGCTTTAACTGTGTTATACCTTTCCTGCCTTGCTTGAACTTGGAACATTTCTATCAGTCGATTGTTTAGATCAACTGTCCCCAAGTGCTCAAGATCCTTCTGAAGGCTCTTGCACATGGCGGAGAGCATAAGGCAACCAACATCAGTAGCATCACGCTTATGCTTCAGATATTGATTCCTCACTACCCTAGTAGCATTAGCAGCAGGTTCAGGTGGAACAGGTTCCTCGAGAACGTACAATTTTTCCTCTTGCCTGAGAACTATTCTCACGCTACGGATCCAATCCATATAGTTTGTACCATTCTCTTTCAACTTTTCCTTCTCAAGGACAGATCGCAATGACAGATGATTATTGTTTGATGCCATTTATTCTACAAAAAGATATACATAAAATATGAACACATATAAGCAAACATATTATATGAGAAGTATAATGTATTTACATAAAATAAATGGTCCCACTAAATTATACACCTTCCAATGCAAATAAGCATAATATACATTTAATGGGCTAAGATCCAACTTTAATTTAATTTCAAGTTTGCTATGGCAAACCGCTCAAAACTAAATTAATTAGGTAGAAACATCAATCATATCACATATATGACTCTTAGATCTTTTATGAGATTTATTTAAGACAACATATGTCTAAGCATATTTTAATCTCATCTTATGCCTTGGGTCTAAAACCATTTTGATAACCCAATTAAGTTCATCCACTTTAAACGTATAGGAACCACCATTTCCTCATCTTGCTCGCAAACGAATAGAATCAAAGTACCATGCTATGGCAAGCCCACCCAAAACTATCTGAGTGGTCTCAAGTATTTTAATCATGGATTGACATAAAGAACTTAAATGTTAAATAAAGATTCTTTAAAGCAGATTATAAGCATATCAGCAAAGATAATCATAATCGCGCATCAGCTAAGTTTCCAGGAAGATAGATGAGCCACAAGGACTACTTAAGTACCAAATCTCTCCTTCGACAGAACTCTCCTAGACATGCACAATTAGAATACCAGCTCTGATTTGCAACATAATCAATACTTTGTATAAACAATCAGATTCCTTTAAATTTTGCATAAATTGACTTCTTTCTCATAAACAATCAGAAAACCAAAACTTTAATGTTTTAATTTAAACATTCAGCAAATTACAATTCAATGTTTCAACTAAACATCTAACAAAGTTCTTAACATATAAGAACATATAATTTATACATCGCAACAATTAATAAAATCACATTTAAATTAATTAAGCATGCATAAACAATGAATTAATCTAGTATAGCCCTATAAATTTAATTTTCAGAAATTTACAGCAACCAGATTAAGACAGAAACATATCAGATTATAAACATAATCACAGATTAGCAGGAAAATTTAACAAACTGATTCTGCCCAGAATTGACAAGATCTGTCGCGTGACAGAAGCCAACTATGTCGCGTGACAGAGGCCAACTCTGTCACGTGACATAGAGTTGCCAGATTTGCCGATTTTTCTAGCTCTTATCAATTCCAATCATAAAGCAATTAAATCAATAAAACAACCCTTTTACAGATTTAATTCATCATAATCAAAAAATGATTTTCACATTTTTTCACATAAATAATTAAAATCTACCACATACAAAACATGCAATGAACATATAAACAATTTATATCACTTTTCTAGCATGTTAATTCAAACTTAACCATACGAACGGGGCTCTGATACCACTGTTGAGTTTTATGGGTCCATGCGCAGTGAAATTAGCGTCTAAATAACACAAAACCCAAGAGCCCTAAGATCCGTTCTATACGATTAGATTGAATTCCTATGAGATAGAATTTATCAACCTTAATTGCTTTCCGTTCTTGAGCTATCGAACAATCTATCAATGTGATTTTGAATCACAAACTTCGATCTTCAAGACTTGAATCTACAGATTCGAACTCTAGGCCTTGAACGTCGTACGAGCGAACACCCTCTAGTAGTATCCACACCTTTGAATGAACCAAGAACGATTCTTGAGGATTGCTAGATCCTTAAACCTTAAAGAGAATATTGAGAAACCTTTTGTTGTGATTTTTCCTTAGAAAATTCAGCTAGACAATTAGGGTTCACAGACCTCATATTTATACTACGTTAATATTAGTATTTGTTTCCTAATCGTATTAGGAAACAGTCTGTAAACCGCCTCAGGCATGTCCTGTCGCGCGACCTCTAACAGCCTATAGGCAAGTTATGTCGCGCGATGACTCTTGCCACATCAGAACTTCTCAATTTTCTTCCTTTGGTTTAACCAATTCATTCTTAGTTGTGTGTGACCCAATAGGATTATATTATGTTGACAATGAGCCCGATCATATCGACCCTCATAAAACATAAGCGGACTCTAGCAAGCCATTATGTTTATCCAAATAATATAACATAAGAGTTCACGTTTCCAATGGTACACTTCCATTTCTCCCTTTGTCTTACGATGTTATCTTGAACACAAGTCATGGTCCACGTCAACTTGTATTTGTCCAATGCTTTCTCGATCTTGAGTATAATGATAATTCAATCGCATTGGGGTATGACCATATACTTTCATCATTATTACTCATCGAGGGGCCCAAGCTAAACATCTCTCTTTCGAGGGACAAATTCCATCTTGACTTATCATCCTTCCCATCATGAATTCGATCATGCCAAAGATAGCCTTTAAAAATATCGTGTTAAGATATCGTTTGACTAAAATCAAACATAACTTTCATCATATTTAAGGTCATGATAATCTCAGGTCTAGAGACTAAATGAAGTTACCATATGAGATTTAATTATGATATTTGATCATGACATAAATCTCATACGGGTCAAGTCCAGTCACTTGTTCACTAACAAGTACCCATAATTTTAATGTGCATCTCTATGCATATAATCATCATATGATTATCCATTAACAATTATACTAATTATTCACTTAATAATTAGGGACGGAGATTATTACAATAAATATGCAAAATATATAATAATTAAATAATAAACTTTTCATATAATAATAAATAATGTCAACATATAGGTCTATCAACTATAGGCCTAGGGCATAACACTAACAGTGTCTCCCTCGGTCTTGATGTTGTCATAACGGGCTCCTCATATTTCTCATTCCCTTCCTGGCTCATCATGGACCAAGACGGTCATGTATGACGAGGAGAGAAAATTTTACACCTCGACATATCTTCATATGACGAGGAGATAAATTCATTCACCTCGGCTTACCTGCACATGACGAGATAAGGAATTCATTCACCTCGGCTTTTCGGCAAGAAGTCTTAGCAATCCTATTTAAACAAGGATTAAGCAGTTATAATCCAATCAGGATTGTATCCGTCTACATCAATTCAAGTCAAATAAGGACTCTCTAACAGATACAATCCTCCTAGGATTACACCTTATCTCTTTACAGTCCAAGTTCAACATGGATTCTGTCAATCCATCATTATAAATACAAGACATAATTTCCATATTCTGGTACGCTACTTTTATTACCCAAAACTCTGTCAAATTAGTTTCTCTCTCTCTACAAATTGTGAACTTACTCTCACGCTGAAGGGCCTTCGCCGGTGAAGTCCCGGCTTAGTTTACGTGTTTTATCTTATTTTCAGGCTAAGCAATCGCCGGAGCATACCGATCGCTTGAATTTGGGCTGATTCGACATTTTGGCATCATCAGTTTGATTCCATTGCCGGAAATCGATTCAAACGCCCTTTGTTTGGCTTGAATAAAGCTCGCTTGAAACCGGTTTTCCCGCCGGATAATTCTTTGACTTGGACGGAAATCACTATTCTGTTTTGCTCTGTTTTGGATCTTCGCCGGATTCTGCAAACGTTCGGCCAGAATCTATCAACCTAACACCGAGTTGCTTCCTCCTCCACCTCAGCCCGAAGAGCCACCTCCCCTCGCCATGACTCTTCGTTCCATGGGACAGCCAGCTGCCGAGGGAGCAGGTGCAAACCTCCCTCGTAATACTTGACCTCGGGGGAAACGAACAAGTAAGAAGACGACGAGGAATGCCGACGTCGGACGAGCTGAGAACACCCAGCCTGTCGACCGACGTACCTTGTTGCATAGACAAATGGATACTTTGCAACGTATGTATGAGACTCAAGCCACTTTGTTGCAATTGGACCCTGAAAACTCCATGGCCGAGTTCATCATGCCTTCGAAGTCGGGAGGCAACTCTCGTGGAAGGGAAACTGGTGTAGGACGAGATAGCCAGAGGAGTTCTCCTCATGGCCGAGATCCTCCCCGTGATCCTTCTATACCACCTAAGCAGACCCTCCGAGATGACCCTCGTCCTCGGCCTAACAATCAGGAAAACGAGAAGGAGGTAGTGGACCTAAGGAGCCACTTGAATTTAAAAGATCAGGAGGTAAACTCAAAGGACTTACGATCAAGGCTCAGTTTATCCCGGCGTTTATCCCCTCCTCGTCTCGACATGGTAACTCATCATAATCGTCATCGACGTGATTCTCCTAGTGTTAGTGTTATGCCCTAGGCCTATAGTTAATAGACATATATGTTGACATTATTTATTATTATGTGAAAAGTTTATTATTTGATTATTATATATTTTGCATGTTGATTGTAATAATCTCCATCCCTGATTATTAAGTGAATAATTAGTATAATTGTTAATGGATAATCATATGATGATTATATGCATATAGATGGACATTAAAATCATGGGTACTTGTTAGTGAACAAGTGACTGGACTTGACCCGCATGAGATTTATGTCATGGTCAAATGTCATAATTAAATCTCATATGGTCACTTCATTTAGTCCCTAGACCTGAGATTATCATGACCTTACATATGATGAAAGTTATGTTTGATTTTTGTCAAACGATATCTTAACACAATATTTATAAAGGCTATCTTTGGCATGATCGGATTCATGATGGGAAGGATGATAAGTCAAGATGGAATTTGTCCCTCGAAAGAGAGATGTTTTGCTTGGGCCCCTCGATGAGTGATAATGATGAAAGTGTATGGCCATACCCCAATGCGATTGGATTATCATTATACTCAATATCGAGAAAGCATTGAACAAATGCAAGTTGATGTGGACCATGACTTGTGTTTAATATAACATCGTTTACAAAGGGAGAAATGGAAGTGTACCATTGGAAATGTGAACTCTTACGTTATATTAATTGGGTAGACATAATGGCTTGCTAGAGTTTGCTTATGTTTTATGAGGGTCGATATGATCGGACTCATTACCAACATAATATAATCCTATTGGGTCACACACAACTAGAATGAATTGGTTAAACCAAAGGAAGAAAATTGAGAAGTCCTGATGTGGCAAGAGTCATCGCGCGACATAACTTGCCCATAGGCTGTTGGCGGTCGCGCGACTGGACTTGCCTAAGGCGGTTGACAGACTATTTCCTAATACGATTAGGAAACAAATACTAATACTAAGTAGTATAGATATGAGGTCTGTGAACCCTAATTGACTAGCCAAATTTTCTAAGGAAAAATCACAACAAAGGTTTCTCAATATTCTTTCTAGGGTTTAAGGATCTAGCAATCCTCAAGAATCGTTCTTGGTTCATTCAAAGGTGTGGATACTACTAGAGGATCTTCGCTCGTACGACGATCAAGGCCTAGAGTTCGAATCTGAAGATTAAAGTTTTTGAAGATCGAAGATTGTGATTCAAAATCACGATAGATTGTTCGATAGCTCAAGAACGGAAAGCAATTAAGGTTGGTAAATTCTAACTCATAGGAATTCAATTTAATCGTATAGAACGGATCTTATGGCTCTTGGATTTTGTGTTATTTAGATGCTAATTCCGCTGCGCATGGACCCATAAAATCCAACAGTGGTAATCAGAGCCCCGTTCGTATGGTTAAGTTTGAATTAACATGCTAGAATGTTTATATAAATTGTTTATATGTTCGTTGCATGTTTTTGTATGCGATAGTTTTTATTGTTTTTGAAACAATGTGCCAAAATCGCTTTCTGATCATATTGAATTAAAACTGTTAAAAGCTGTTTATTTGATTTAATTGCTTTATGATTGGAATTGATTGAAGCTGAAAAATCTTCAAACTGGCATCTCTCGTCACGCGACAGAGTTGCCCATGGGCAGTCTGATGGACTCGTCTGATCGTGCGACAGATCAGGCCTTCTGAAAGCTTCTGTCACGCGACAGACTTTGCCTGATCTGGGCAGAATCAATTTGTTAAATTTTTCTGCTAATCATTGATTATGTTTACAATCTGATATGTTTCTGTCTTAATCTAGTTGCTGTAAATTTTTGAAAATTAAATTTATAGGGCTATGCTAGATTAATTCATTGTTTATGCATGCTAATTAATTTAAATGTGATTTTATTAATTGTTGCGATGCATGAATTATATGTTCTTATGTGTTAAGAACTTTGTTAGATGTTTAGTTGAAACATTGAATTGTAATTTCCTGAATGTTTAAATTAAAACATTAAAATTTTGGTTTTCTGATTGTTTATGAGAAACAAGTCAGTTTACGCAAAATTTGAAGGAATCTGATTGTTTGTGAGAAACGAGTCATTATAAAAAGTATTGATTATGTTGCAAATTAGAGCTGATATTCTAATTGTGCATGTCTAGGAGTGTTCTGTCGAAGGAGAGATTTGGTAATTAAGTATTTCTTGTGGCTCACCTATCTTCCTGGGAACTTACCTGGTGCGCGATTATGATTATCTTTGCTGACAAGCTTATAATCTGCTTTAAAGAACCTTCTTTTAACTTTTAAGTTTTTTATGACAATCCATGATTAAAACAGTTGAGACCACTCGGATAGTTTTTGGTGGGCTTGCCATAGCAAGGTACTTTGATTCTATTCGTTTGCGAGCAAGATGAGGAAATGGTGATTCCTATATGTTTAAAGTGGATGAACTTAATTGGGTTATCAAAATGGTTTTGGACCAAAGGCATAAGATGAGATTAAAATATGCCTAGACATATGATGTCTTAAATAAATCTCATAAAAGATCTAAGAGTCATATATGTGATATGATTGATATTTCTACCTAATTAATTTAGTTTTGAGCGGTTTGCCATAGCAAACTTGAAATTAAATTAAAGTTGGATCTTAGCCCATTAAATGTATATTATGCTTATTTGCATTGGAAGGTGTATAATTTAGTGGGACCATTTATTTTTATGCAAATGCATTATTCTTTTCATATAATATGTGTTACTTATATGTGTTCATATTTTATGTATATATTTTTGTAGAATAAATGGCATCAAACAATAATCATCTGTCACTGCGATCTGTTCTTGAAAAGAAAAAGTTGAAAGAGAATGGTACAAACTATATGGATTGGATCCGTAGCGTGAGAATTGTTCTCAGGCAAGAGGAAAAACTGTACGTTCTCGAGGAACCTGTTCCACCTGAACCTGCTGCCAATGCTACTAGGGCAGTGAGGGATCAATATCTGAAGCATAAGCATGATGCTACTGATGTTGGTTGCCTCATGCTCTCTTCCATGTGCAAGAGCCTTCAGAAGGATCTTAATCACTTGGGGACAGTTGATCTAAACAATCGACTGATAGAAATGTTCCAAGTTCAAGCAAGGCGAGAAAGGTATAACACAGTTAAAGCCCTAACCTCATGCAAGATGAGTGAAGGACAAGCTGTTGATCCCCATGCTCTAAAGATGAAGGGCCACATCGAGCATCTTGAGAGGCTCAATTTTCCAATTAGCCAAGAGTTGGCTACTGACATGATATTGAATTCATTGTCCGAAGGTTTTAGTAATTTCATAATGAACTAAAACATGGGGGCATGAATAAGAACCTTTCCGAGCTAATTCAAATGTTGAACACTGCGGAAACCAATATCATCAAAAAGAAAACCGATCAAGTGTTGATGGTTAACAAAGGAAAGGGTTTCAAGGGTAAAGGAAAGGTAAAAGTTGCTAATCCTAAGGCAAGTGTTGCCAAACCCAAAGAGGCTGTCAAGCCCAAAGAGGCTAAGCCCAAGTCCCAAGAGGACGCAGTCTGCTTCCATTGCAATGAGATTGGACATTGAAGGAGAAACTGCTTAAAATACAAGAAAGCACTGAAGAAGAGAAAATGTGTTGCTTCGACTTCAGGTATCTTTGTTATAGATATATTCCTATCTACTTCTAGTTCTTGGGTATTGGATACCGGATGTGAATCTCACATTTGTTTAAATGTGCAGGGTCTAAAGAACAAAAGGATGCTTGAAGATGGTGAAGTGGACCTACGTGTGGGGAATGGAGCAAGAGTTGCTGCATTAGCCGTAAGAACTTATGAAGTTACTTTACCTAGTGGACTAATACTTATTTTGAACAATTGTTATTACGTTCCAGCTTTAAGTAGGAATATTATTTCGATTTCAAGTTTGGATAATGAAGGTTTTAATTTTCTTATATGTGATAAGAAGTTTTCTATTTACAAGAGTGATATGCATTATTGTACTGCTATTTCATTCAATGGCTTTTATATTCTTGATGTTAAAAATCGAGATAATGATATCTATAACATTAACAAGAAATCTAAACCCAATGATGTAAACCACACTTACTTATGGCATTGTCGTCTTGGCCATATAAATGAGAAACACATTTCTAAACTCCATAAAGATGGATTTTTAGACTCACATGATTATGAATCATATGAAACATGCGAATCTTGTTTACTAGGCAAGATGACCAAAGACCCATTTACCAAAACTGGTGAAAGGGCGAGCGACTTATTAGGCCTCATACATACTGATGTATGTGGACCTATTAGTAGCAATGCTAGGGGAGGATTTCAGTACTTCATAACATTCACTGATGATTATAGTAAATTTGGATATGTTTATCTAATGAAACATAAAAGTGAACCGTTTGAGATATTTCGAATATTTCAAAATGAGGTGCAAAATCAATTTGGCAAAACTATTAAAGTAATTCAATCCGATCGAGGCGGAGAATATTTAAGCCAAGAATTTGACGGTCATCTTAAGAGTTGTGAAATCATTTCAGAACTCTCTCCACCCGCAACACCACAATGGAATGACGTGTTTGAAAGGAGGAATAGAACTTTGTTGGACATGGTTCGTTCTATGATGAGTCAAGTTGAGATTTCTTTATCCTTTTGGGGACATGCACTAGAAACTGCTGCTTTCACTATAAACAGACTTCCTATCAAATCAGTTCAAATGACCCCATATGAGATGTGGCATGAAAGAAAAACCCAGTTTGTCTTTCATGAAGATTTGGGGTTGCGATGCATATGTCAAGAAGTTAACTTCTGACAAGCTAGCACCTAAGTCTGATAAATGTGTTTTCGTGGGTTATCCTAAGAAAACTAAATGATACTCTTTCTACAACCGAAACGAGAACAAAGTGTTTGTTGCTCGAAATGGTACCTTCTTAGAAAAGGAGTTGATAGACCTATATGTTGACATTATTTATTATTATATGAAAAGTTTATTATTTGATTATTATATATTTTGCATGTTTATTGTAATAATCTCCGTCCCTGATTATTAAGTGAATAATTAGTATAATTGTTAATGGATAATCATATGATGATTATATGCATAGAGATGCACATTAAAATTATTGGTACTTGTTAGTGAACAAATGACTGGACTTGACCCGCATGAGATTTATGTCATGATCAAATGTCATAATTAAATTTCATATGGTCACTTCATTTAGTCCCTAGACCTGAGATTATCATGACCTTACATATGATGAAAGTTCTGTTTGATTTTAGTCAAACTATATCTTAACACGATATTTATAAAGGTTATGTTTGGCATGATCGGATTCATGATGGAAAGGATGATAAGTCAAGATGGAATTTGTCCCTCGAAAGAGAGATGTTTTGCTTGGGCCCCTCGATGAGTGATAATGATGAAAGTGTATGGCCATACCCCAATACGATTGGATTATCATTATACTCAATATCGAGAAAGCATTAAACAAATGCAAGTTGACGTGGACCATGACTTGTGTTCAATATAATATCGTGAGACAAAGGGAGAAATGGAAGTGTACTATTGAAAACGTGAACTCTTACGTTATATTAATTTGGTAGACATAATGGCTTGCTAGAGTCCGCTTATGTTTTATGAGGGTCGATATGATCGGACTCATTGCCAACATAATATAATCCTATTGGGTCACACACAACTAGAATGAATTGGTTAAACCAAAGGAAGAAAATTGAGAAGTCCTGATGTGGCAAGAGTCATCGCGCGACATAACTTGCCCATAGGCTGTTGGCGGTCGCGCGACTGGACTTGCCTGAGGCGGTTTACAGACTGTTTCCTAATACGATTAGGAAACAAATACTAATACTAACGTAGTATAAATATGAGGTCTGTGAACCCTAATTGACTAGCCGAATTTTCTAAGGAAAAATCACAACAAAGGTTTCTCAATATTCTTTCTAGGTTTTAAGAATCTAGCAATCCTCAAGAATCGTTCTTGGTTCATTCAAAGGTGTGGATACTACTAGAGGGTCTTCGCTCGTACGACGATCAAGGCCTAGAGTTCGAATCTGAAGATTAAAGTTTTTGAAGATCGAAGATTGTGATTCAAAATCACACCGATAGATTGTTCGATAGCTCAAGAAAGGAAAGCAATTAAGGTTGGTAAATTCTATCTCATAGGAATTCAGTTTAATCGTATAGAACGGATCTTAGGGCTCTTGGGTTTTGTGTTATTTTGATGCTAATTTCACTGCTCATGGACCCATAAAACCCAACACCTAGACCTCAGCGTGATTCACCCCGTCCTCGTAACTTTGTAAGGCCGAGGACTCCTGAACCGTACAGAATGATCCTTGGTGGCTATGAGGCAGAACTAAGGAGAGACACGGCACCTTCTAGACGAGGAGAAAATCGTCAAAATGATGAGGAACACATTAGGGTGAATGGTCACCCTAGAGATAAGTCCCATCGTAGTTCCCACCGGAATTCCCACCACAGTACTCACTCTAGCACTGAAAAGGGAGTGGAAGCTAAGGAATGGCAACTCTTGAAAAAGAGAATGGACGACATGGAGATGGGAAAGAAGGTTGACGGAGACGATGATGACTGGTCCACCCGTCCTTTCTCTCAGAGGATAACAGATGCACCACTTAATCCTCTGTTTAAGATCCCAAACTTTGAAAAGTATAACGGAACCACCGACGCGAAGGACCATGTGCAAATTTTTTAGTCGACCATGAACCTCCTCACAAAGGCCGATGATATGCTCTGTAAATCTTTCACGAGTACCTTCTCTGGAACAGCCTTGACTTGGTTATGTGAGTTGAAAAAAGGTTGCATCGATAGCTGGAGAGGCATGAGGAGGATGTTCTTGGACCACTTTGCCACTACTGGAAGGAGGAAGAAGAGGTTAATCGACCTTTCCAATATCGAGCAAGGGAAGAATGAGACCACTCTCAGTTATTATAATCGATTTCGAACCATGGCGGAACAAGTGGAAGAAAGCCTCACAGACAGGGAGGTAATTGTTTGTTTCAACTACAGACTAAGATTCGTACCACTCATATATGAACTCTCCGCCAGAGAGCCAAAGTCCAAGGCAGATTTGTACAACGTGGCTTATGCCATTGCCATGGCGGAGGATAAAAGCAAGAAAAGGGGGTCTGACAAGACGGAACCAGAAGCAGCTGTCAATCGCCATGCTTCAACCGGAAATGGGAATGGTAATGGATCTAAGGGGAAGAATAGAACAAGGGGAAAAGCCTAAAATTTTTACCCCTCGTCCGCTGAGCGAAAAACCAAAATTCCCTCGTGACACTTCCAAATTCTGTGATTTCCACAAGGACCATGGTCACAACACTGAAAGGTGCATCGCCCTCAAGCGAATGATCCAAAGGTGGGTCGACGAGGGAAAACTCGACCGCTATGTCATGAAGAAAGATGGCAAGCGAAAGCTGAAGGAGGACGAAAGTGAAGATGATGACAAAAGCGAGGATGGGGAACAGAGGCCTCCTAGGGCCAAACTGCATGTGATCCGAGAAGAGACAGTCTCTACAAGAAAACAAAGGGACCAGATCCATGAACTAAACAAGGTGTACCATGTTCCTGCTTGAGTTCATAAGGCAAAAGAGGTCATTACTTTTTCTCCCAACGAATTAGCAGGGAGTCGTGCCGCCCGTGAACAACCCTTGGTGATAAAGGGTCGAATTGACAACGTGGAATCCGAGAGACTTCTTGTTGACACGGAGGCCTCTCGTGATATCTTATACTACTCTGCTTTCCAATTGATGGGTTTGAAAGACACCATACTAGAGCCTTATTATGGAAGGCTAGAAGGTTTCGCCAACCATAAAGTCGGTGCCAAGGGAACCATTGACCTGGAGCTAGAAGTCGGCGAATATCCCTTCCGATCCAAGGCTACTGTCACTTTCGTAGTCATGGATCTAACAAGTGACTATCATGTGATCCTAGGCATTCCAAGTCAAGCAAAACTTGGGTTGGTCGCCTCCCTTCCTCGCCAACGAGTTAAATTCCCTACTCGTTCTGGAATTGGATGTGTGAGGGCAACCGCCAAAGACTTCTTGGAGCATGTCGTAAAAAGCATGAAAGCATTCAAAAGCGTGGAGGTAGATACCCATGAAGACAATATCAAAATCTCCAAGTCTTTGAAAACTACCCACACAAGCTCTATCATCCGTGAAATACTGGAAGAGGAACCTCTGGTCCTAGAAACTGCAGCTAACCAAGGCATAGTTCTGCCCATCCCGGAGATAGATCCTGTTCTCGTCAATGGCCAAAACTCGAGGGCCAACCCTGACTTGAGGATAGTTGATCTGCCCGATGTTGACGAACTAATCAAGAGGAAGGCCTTGACGTGAACGACAATGAGGGTAGAAGGCTTAGGGAAATCATTATTGAATCCCTGGAATTTCGAGACGGTCCGAAAATGGAGCCTGTGGATGAATTGGAAGAGGTAGTTATCAATCCTGACTATCCTGAACAAAAAATTAAACTCGGGGGCCACCTATCCCCAGAAGAGAAGGAAGAAATCATCTCCCTCTTAGAAAACAGTCTCGACGTCTTTGCTTGGAGAGTCGAGGACATGAGGGGGATCAATGAAGAAGTAGCCCTCCACCGCCAGGAAGTCGATCCAATGGCAAAAACCATCTCACAGACAAGGAGGATTTTTGTAAGGGACAAGGAGGAAGCTATCAAGGAAGAGGTGCAAGAGTTACTTAGCGTCAGAATCATTCGAGAAGTAAAGTACCCTGTTTGGTTGGCCAACGTGGTAATGGTGAAAAAACAAAATGGGAAGTGGCGAATGTGTATAGACTTCACTGATCTTAACAAGGCCTGCCCTAAAGACAGTTATCCTCTCCCCAGAATTGATAAGTTGGTTGATTCCATAGCTGGACACCGAACTCTCAGTTTTCTAGATGCCTATTCACGCTATCACCAAATCAAAATGGCGGAAGAGGACATTGAGAAGACGGCCTTCCAAACATCCGGGGGAAATTATTGTTGTGTTATGATGCCCTTTGGGCTCAAGTACGCGGGCGCCACGTACCAACACATGGTGAATGAGGTATTTGGTGCATAAATAGGTCGCAACATGGAGGCCTACATTGATGATATGGTCATAAAGACCAAGGAGGGAAGTCACGCCCCTGACTTGGAGGAAACAATAAACAATCTCCGAGCCAACAACATGAAGCTAAACCCAAGTAAATGTGTATTTGGGGTGACGGCTGGAAAAATTCTAGGCTTCATGGTATCACAAAGGGGAATCAAGGTGAACCCTGAGAAGATCAAGGCCTTAATTGACATGAAGGAACCTACCAACATCAAGGAGGTTCAGAGATTAAATGGAAGAATAGCGGCACGTGGAAGATTCATCGCCAAATCCGTCGAAAAATCACTGCCGTTCTTTAAGGTATTGAAGAGTACCAAGAGCTTCTCCTGGACTCCCGAATGCTCTGAAGCATTCCTCCGGTTGAAGGAGTATTTGGGTTCCCCTTCCTTACTTAGCAGTCCGATTACTGGTGAGATGCTATATGTCTTCCT
The DNA here is from genome assembly GCA_022495995.1 of Adenophora triphylla var. japonica. Classification (NCBI taxonomy): domain Eukaryota; kingdom Viridiplantae; phylum Streptophyta; class Magnoliopsida; order Asterales; family Campanulaceae; genus Adenophora; species Adenophora triphylla. The sequence goes on from JAFEMH010001055.1 coordinate 472,796, forward strand.
AGCTGCCACAAATCATGCGGTCGCAACTGTTCTTGTACGAAATGATGAAGGAACACAGAAACCAATCTACTATGTCTCTAAGGCATTATCAGACGTGGAGAGCAGATATTTCAACGTAGAAAAGATAGCGTACGCACTAGTTATAGCCTCAAGAAAACTACATGCCTACTTTTCTGCGCATCCCATCACTGTGTAAACCAATGAACCATTGAAGAAAATTCTGCACAAGTTGGATGGCTCCGGACGTCTCCTGAATTGGTCTATCACTCTTACTGAGTTTGATATCACGTATCAACCAAGGAAGACCCTCCTGGCACAGCCTCTGGTTGACTTCATGGTTGAGACTGCCTTCATGGGTGAACATGTCCCCACTTCCCATAAGCAAAACACGACGGAAGAGGAAAAGTCTCCCATCGAACTCCCGTCCAACTGTTGGGTCTTGTACACATATGGATCAGCTACAAAGGAGAGAAGCGGAGCTGGAGTTGTACTAGCAAGTCCGGAAGGAGAGTACACCATGCAAGACATCATCTGATTCAAGTTCTCTGCCTCCAACAACCAAGCTGAATATGAAGCTCTAATATTTGGTATCGAGTTGGCCTCCTTCTATGGAGCAACTAAGGTGGCGGCATTCTGTGACTCCCAACTTGTTGTCAAACAAGTGAAGGGAGAGTATAATACCCAAAATCCCACTCTTACCAAGTATAGAGACCTGGTCCTAGACATGACGAAGAAGATGGAATTTTTTGAGATCAAACAAATAGGCAGGGAATATAATCAAATCGCAGACATTCTATCTAAGCTAGCGACTATGGATGTGTCTGAGTCTAACTAGGGGTGTAAATGGTTCGGTTTGGTTCGGTTTGGGGGAATTTACAGACCGAACCACTAGTCATCGGTTTGGAAAACTTCCAAACCGAACCATAAAAAAATTCAAACTGAACCAAACCAAACCGCTATGGTTTGGTTCAAATCGCGGTTCAATTATGCGGTTCAGACTGCGGTCCAAACCGTGGTTCAGACCATTATTTAGATTACGGTTCAAAGCACGATTCAGACCACAACTCATTTTCATATTGTTTAAATTTTTCGTGATCATAGAGGAAGAGCGAAAAATGCGAGTGTTTAAGAGACTAGAGGAAGAGAGAGGTCGAATGAAGAAAAACACTTTACAATGGCGATCGTGGAGAGAACTTGGTTATTTATGTGTCGTAATGAAGATAACAAATGATGAAGTTAATATTAAATAAAATACAAAACGTGGGTTATGATTAGTTTATGTAAATTTTAATAAAGATACAAAAATATTAAATAAGATACAAAACATATGTTAGGATTAGTTTATGTAATGTGGTTCGGTTTGGCGGTTTGGTCTTGCGGTTCAGTTTGGTGGTTCGATCTCGCGGTCTCAAACCGCGGTTTGGTTTGGTTTGGTTCGGTTTGGGAGGGTCAAACCACAAACCAAACCGAACCATGTGGTTTGTCAATATTTGAGACCGAACCGAACCATTTATACTTGAAAACCAAACCAAACTGCATGGTTTGGTTTGGTTCGGTTCGGTCTCAAACTGCGGTTTGAACCGAACCACTTACACCCCTAAGTCTAACTCCAATCCATACGTAGTTTTTGCTGAAGAACCCGAGTATGAAAGACTACAAATCATGCTCCTAAATGGAGAGGAGAGATGTTGGATCGATGACTACATAGACTACATCGAGAAGAGCCAACTCCCAAAAGATGAAACACAAGCTAAACTCATCAAGAAGAGGTCACCAAGGTTCGTTGTGATGAACAGAGTCCTCTACCGAAGATCTTTCACTAAGCCCCTGCTGAGGTGTTTCTATCCCAAGGAAATTGAGAATCTCTTGGCTGAAGTACATGAAGGCGTTTGCGGCTGACACCCGGGGGTTAGAACCTTAGCTGTCAAGATCATCTCGCTAGGTTACTATTGGCCAAACCTGAGGGAGGACGCGCACGCCTATGTTAGAAAATGTGATAAGTGCCAGAGATTCTCCGACATTCCTAGACTACCGGTAGTTGAGCAGACACTTGTAATACCTACATGGCCATTTGATATGTGGGGGATCGACATCATCGGACCCTTCCCACCCGCCTGAGGCAATTGCAAGTATGTAATAGTAGTTGTTGATTTCTTTTCCAAATGGATAGAAGCGAAAGCATTGGCCAAGATAACGGAAGAGAACGCAATCAACTTTGTCCACGACCACATCTGGTGTCGATTTGGGCTCCCACACACAATTGTATCGGATCATGGACTCCAATTCTCTACGGCATTTACAACGGAGTTGGCAAGAGTAAGAGTTCATCACGCCAAGTCATCTGTGAGTAGACCTCAAGGCAACGGACAAGCAGAGGCTGTTAACAAATTGGTCCTAACAGCCCTTACTAAGAATCTGGAAGGACGCGAGGGCAGATGGTTGGACGAACTTCCCCTAGCATTATGGGCTATTTGCACAACCACCCGGGGCCAACCGGGGAAACCCCATTCGCACTAACCTTCGGTTCTGAGGCTATGGCACCAGCTGAGATGGCTATCCCTACTGTGAGAAATTCCCATTATGATGAGCAAGTCAACAAGGTTAATAGGCTCCTAGACCTAGACCTAATAGATGAGAAACGACTAGCTGCACAGATGAGGATGGTGAATTGAGGATGGTGAATTACAAGCAAAGGACCAAGGCATACCATGATAAGAAGGTCATCAGAAGAGTATTCCAAGTGGGCGATTGGGTACTTAGAAAAATCGAAGCAACTGGTCGGAAGGCAGAACAAAACAAGCTCTTCCCAAATTGGGAAGGTTCCTACATCATAACTCAAGTCATTCGAGAAGGGACATATAGATTGAAAACTAAGGAGGGGAAAGAGCTCAAGCATCCGTGGCATTCCGACAATCTCCGAAAGTACTATCATTAAGTGTTAGTTCATTTTATGTAATAGATTAGTTTTAATTATTAGTCTTTTACCTTTTCAGTATGGTAGGATTGCAATTCGATGTAATCAGTTTCAGTTTATGAAAATTACTTCTTCAACACGCAAAGCAACTACCAACTACTGACACCAACACTGGAAGACGAGGATCTTATCCCCGACTCTTCAAAGTACATGCCCCACGTCTTGACGAGAAATCACCTCGACTCAATGACTACAGGATCTAACAATCAAGACCGAGGAACCTTCCTCGGCCTAATGACTTGCCCCACGTCTTGACGAGAAATCACCTCGACTCAATGACTACAGGCTCTAACAAGTCAAGACCAAGGACCTCTCCTCGGCCTGTTGACTTGCCTTACATCAAGACAAGGAAACACCTTGTCAAAAAACTACTACAGGCATAACACGTCTAAAACCTATGCACGAGTCATCTTCCTCGGCATAAGGAGACGAAAAAGAAGAAAATACCCCAACGGTCAAGACCGAGGAGCCTTCCTCGGCCTAATGACTTGAGGTACGCAGTCAAGACCGAGGAACCCCACCTCGGCCTGATGACTTGTAGGCAAAATTGCCATAACCCTTGAGTGAGCCAGCCTCCTCGTCTTACAACAAAGGGTGAGGAACGAGGAACCTTCCTCGGCTCCTCCCTAATAACAAGACTTGTACTTGTGCAAAGCCCACAAACAAACATCCAAATAGTTCATAATATCAATACGACATGAATTGAAAGAAAAAGACACTTCATTGATATTCAGGGAAAGATTTACAAGGTCCTACCCTATTTACATCAAAAAAAGAAAAAATCCTAAGTAGCCTTGTCTACAAAGGGGTCTTCCAAGAAGCGCTCAGTCTCAGCATCAATGGTGGAATGGGTGACCTGCTCGGTTTGGGCATTGGTTTGAGCCTCCTCACTATTTATCTCCTCGACAGAACCCACCTCAGCTTCCACCTCCACCTTGGCTTCGTCCTCGATCATCTCGATCAAGGCATTGAGGTTATCAGTATCAATTGACGAAGGGACCCAAGCTTCTCAACCATTCCGAGCCTCTATCCTAGCTATAATGCCTAAATTATACTCGGAGTAAGGGACTGCGTTGTGAAGAGCCCGAGCCTCTTCATCATACTGGTCCTTGCAAATGAGCTGGTCAATGGCATTCAGATCTAGACCATGGGAGGTGTCAGCCATAAGACGACGAGCAAGATGCAGGTAGCCATCCTCAAAAATAGTGGCCGTCTTGTTGTTAACGGCATCCTTAAAGGCCTGGCTATTTTTGAAATGAGCCACAGCCTCCTCTTCTTTGAGGGGAATGAGGGCCTCAAGATCTCGACATTTAGCCTCAGCCACCTCGGCTCTCGTCAGGATCTCGGCCTTGAGCTTCTCTAGCTCGGCCATCTTATCATTTTGAAGCCTGAGGGCTTCCTTGGCCCTCTTTACCTCCGCCTCGACCTTGGCATTAGTAGCCTCCAGCTCAGCATCCCTGGCCTTCAGCTCCTCGGCCAATGCTCCCCGCTCGATCTCTCCCTTCTTTTAGGCGGCCTTGAGCTTGAACATTTGCTTGTCCGCGGTCTTAGCAAGAACATTTTCATAGGCCGTGACGGTTGCAAGCTATAATATTGATTAAACATCAGAAATTATACAAGTGAAAATTTTACGAAGCCAAAAGTACGAGATAGTCACCTCGGAGATTAACAGTCCTTTACGGCCTAGCAGGTTTTCCTTGCTTGGCTTATCACAAACAAGCTTCTCGTAGGCCTCCTCATCCAATGCCCTCTGAACAGGAGCTCAGCCTAGCCTCACATGAGCACCTTCTCTGGCAAGCAAAGGGATGCCCCTCAGGGGCCGAGCAGTAGCAACGAATTGTCGAGCAAGCTCCTCGGCATCATTGTAGTTCTTGATTGTTTGGATGGTAAGGGCTGGAGGAGCCTGAGGAGTTGAGGCGTCAGCAACAGCCCATTTGGGAAGGGGTTCCTCAATAGAAACAGCTTGGGGCCTCTTTTGACCGGAGTGCCGGTGGACAAGACCTCTCCCCTCGGCGTACGGGATATCAGAATCCATCTTAGCAGTCTCAACATGGGGGCTATGCCCCTCGGTAGTTGATCGCTTATCTCGGCTTTCGGATGCCCCCTCCTCGACATCCGCAACCTCCCCTCGTAGCTTGACAAGTAAAGGTTGATCCCCGTTGCTACTCAGAAGGAGTTAACGACGAGTTGCCTCATCTTGCCTATCAGAGAGAGCTGAGGTCTTGGCCAGTCGTCTCCTCATCTTGATTAATTCCTTGGGATTAACGTCTTCCATAGAGGCCATCTCGGCTTCTTACTCTGGGGTTAGGTCTGCAAATACGAGGAAAAGAGGGTTACATTACGACATGAATAAAACAAACATCAATTGACAAGTATCAATGACAAGGAAAGAGTAATTACAGCCTACGACGTCCGTTTCCCTAAGGCATTGGTCCTTAGGGTCAAGCTTGCATCGTTCACAATCATCATGAAATACCAGACCTGGATGGGTCCTCCAGTCATTGAACCGTCTCCCCCTCTTGACGGGGACGAGAGGTACCATTCCATCCCTCGGTCCCGGCATTAATCCAGCCTGGACGTAGTAACGGTCATCAGCCTCCAAGGCAGCCCAATCAAGGAGACCGACTTCAGCAAATTCGAGAAGACGTTTTATCAACTTTTAGTACTTCCTTAGAAACAGCAGGCACATCAGAAGGAGAGGGGAACTCCCAGCCTTGTCGGCTTTCTACTCTAATTACATGATTCTCCCAGCCTCCTACCTTGCTAGACATGGGAAGAATGATCTTCAGCTTCTTAGAATCACTCCTTATGACTATGAGCTTAGTGTCCTTGATATAACTGATAGTGAAGAAATGACGGAAGGCAGCTTGGGCAGGCTCGTAACCTAAGCTACGGCACAAGACAATGAAACCAACGAGGACCCTAGTCTCGTTGGCTCCCAGCATAGCCGGGACAGCTCTCATATCACCCAGGAACTCGTTAATAAAAGGATCCAAAGGGAGACGAAGTCCCTGTTGAAACTGTTTGAAATAAAAGTGGACATGGTTGTCGTTATAATAAAACCTGTACTCCTCTTCATCATTTTTAAAAGTTGTATGACCGACATAAGTTAACTTATACTCGTTCCTATCCACCCCGTACTTCGAGTATAACTTCTCCAGCATGGGATCCCCGACCTTAACTGGTTTGGCTCGGGGACGAGTAGCTCTTCCTCGGCCTCCTCTCCCTCGGCCACTTTTCCCTTCAACTTGTTCGCCATCAACGAAGGCGTCAACAATCTTGGTAGACGTGGTGGCCTCTCCCCCTCTTCCCGTCATATCTGCAAAAGGCCGAGGAGCAAAAATTAAGTACATCGTCCCAGGATGATATTGAGACGGGGAAGAGGGATGCCCCTCCTCGTCATTACAGTAAGGCCGAGGAGGGAGCCTTACCACTCAAATGAAGATGAGCAAGATGATTTGAAGACGGGTAGAATAAATTGATGTGCTCAATTATCTTGGCTCTACTCTCAAACAAGATTATACTGGGGATAACGAGTCAACTCGGTCTATCCTTGTCTTGTCCGGATACTGGATGTACAATCTCGTACGTCCGTACTTCGTCAACATTTCTCCGACCTCCACCAAGGTCACCAACAACCATGGCCCTCTCTCTCTTCGGTAACCCTTAAATTGCCTTTGTGGTATCTGTAATGGAATCGAGGGTTGTGGTGGTCCCAAGAACGAGCCATTTCTAAGGGGGAACGAAGGGTCAAATGGAAGTTTAAACAAGGTATTCAAGAAAATCAAAATTTCAAGAAAAATCTTTAAGGGTCAACAATGGAGGTTTCAAAATTAAAACCCTACCAAAACCCTAGAAAGTGCAAAATCAAGTTCGGAAAGCAGTAGAAGAGAAGAATGTATACCTATTTTTTGAAGTTGGTCGGAATCGAACGGAGAATCAAGCGTCGCCGGCAAATTTGGGCACGAGCAGTCAAGAACGCGGTGGTTTTTCAAATCTCCTTGGTTTCGCTCTCAAAATACCTGGGTTGAGAAAAGTATAAAATGAAAAGGGATTTTGTTTTTATAACCTTATCATCCGGGTTAAACCCGAAAGTTAAATGGGTCAACGGGTTGGCGCCCCCAACATTAAATGCATTTGGCAACTTTCAAGACATGTCAGAACATCGTTGACGTGCTCATCATTGTACCACTAACCGGGGGATAATGGAACGACGCACATTTGAAGCGACGCTGACACGTGGCAACCTGTTCGTAATCTTATAAGCCGAGGACGAGATGACTTTCTCCTCGTCCTAAGCCGAGCTAGAAAGTCGGGGGCCACTGAACAGTATAAATCGAGATACGAACATGGGCTTGTCCGGGTCAGGCCCAAGTGGATTGGGCCATAAACATAATCCATCTCAAGTTACGACATGGGCCTCTCGTGCATCCATCTCGGCATCAACAAGGCCGACCAAGTCTTACCAAGGACCAACAAGCAAATATAAATGCCCCAACTATAAGGGCCGAGGAGACCTCCCTCGTATGCCGCGAGATCGCCTCCCTTGAGGACGAGGTGCCTCCCTCGGCCTTAATGTTATCATAACGGGCTCCTCATATTTTTCATTCCCTCCCCAGCTCATCATGGATCGAGACGGCCATGTATGACGAGGAGAAGAAAGTTTGCATCTCGACATATCTTCATATGACGAGGAGATAAATTCATTCACCTCGGCTTACCTGCACATGACGATATAAGGAATTCATTCACCTCGGCTTTCCGGCAAGCAGTCTTAGCAATCCTATTTAAACAAGGATTAAGCAGTTATAATCCAATCAGGATTGTATCCATCTACATCAATTCAAGTCAAATAAGGACTCTCTAACAGATACAATCCTCCTAGGATTACACCTTATCTCTTTACAGTCCAAGTTCAACATGGATTCTGTCAATCCATCATTATAAATACAAGCCATAATTTTCATATTCTGGTACGTTACTTTTATTACCCGAAACTCTGTCAAATTAGTTTCTCTCTCTACAAACCGTGAACTTACTCTCACGCCGGAGCATTCGCCGGTGAAGTCCCGGCTTAGTTTATGTGTTTTGTCTTATTTTCAGGCTAATCAATCGCCGGAGCATACCGATCGCTTGAATTTGGGCTAATTCGACATTTTGACATCATCATTTTGATAATTTTAATCATTCAATTATGAAAATAATAGTAACATTTTTATGAAGAAAAAAAAGGCAAATAAGAATTGAGAACATCTTTACGGGTATGGAGAGAAACATTTGTATATTACAACACTTTTGAATATACAAGTGAGTGAAAACGAAGTATTGAAATCTACCTTTTAACGTTTATTCTTCAAATTCAAAGCCAAAGAAGAAAAAGATTACGGAATTGAAAAAGGTTAGTTTAGTTCCAGACTTTAAGTTTAATATATATTCTTCTCACCTGTATTTCGAACTGTAGCGCTTTTTTCGCTAACGATACATCGAAATGAAAATCAGACAACAAATATAAAAAGTGCTCAACACAATTTAAAATGTTTTCAGCGCTATTTAAAAGCAATAAAAAAATTATATTTGAAAAAAGTATTTTTAAATATTGCTGAAAATATTTTACATTTTTTTTAACGCGCTTTATATTTATTGGGTGATTTTCATTTTGCTGAAATGTTAAAAGCAAAAATCACTAGATTGTATTTTTACGCCCTCCTCCCTCCGTTTTAAAACAAGCGAAAGTCCACTTAGAAAAAAAACAAGAAAAAAAAACAGTACAGAAACAATAAATGATCAGATCTTGGTTCGTTTCGATTTCAACTAATTCGGACAATTCAGTCTGTTTCATGAACTGACATCTTATTTGCTCTGTCAATTTAGTGTCACGTCACGTGTGTGTAAGTGTATAAACTATACTTGTGTGAATGATACTCCCTCCCTCTGTCCGTCTCAAGTGAATACAAACTTATTTCTATTTTAGTCTGTCGTACGTAAATGTAAACTGTCTAAAATGGAAATAAATTTATTATTTTATATTCACCCTACCCCACCCACTCATTCTCTCTCTTCATTTCCTACCACACAATTTATTCAACCAATTCCACTCATTCTCTCTCTTCATTTCCTACCACACATTTTCATTATCTTAATAATATTTCTTAATTATTGTGCCCGAAAAAATGGTTTGTAATCACATGGGACGGAGGGAGTATATTCTAACCTCACGTTTATTTCAAATTTTAAATGATTCAGCTTTTTTTTTTTTTTTTTTATTGAGTTTTAATTAAATAAATAACTTAATTTATTACAAGAATGTGCAATTTGAAGTGTTAAAAATCACAGTTATTGAAGATCGAACACCCCCGATTTATAGTATGAAAATGGATATATCAAATGTCAATTGAGCTAGAACCATTTGGCTAACTAAGATAATAACAAATGTACGATTTTTTTAATAAAATTTTGACATTCATTTTGATACGGAGTAAATATATACTCCCTCCGTCCCGGCCAATTTAGGATTTTTTGGGCCGGCACGGAGATTAAGGAAAAGGTAAATGTTGTGAGTGTAATTTAAAAATAGGAGAGAGAATGAGTGGAGGGAATAGTAAATTATAATGGTGTTGTGAGTATTAAAATAATGTAGGAGAGAGAATGAGTGAAGAGAATAGTGATTTAAGGTTTCCATTTTGGGCCGTCCTAAATCGGGTGGGACGCCCAAAATGAAAATAAATCCTAATTCGGCCGGGACGGAGGGAGTATTATATATTATTTAATATAAAAGTTATTTGTGTTATTGAAATTTGTTTTTGTTCGCATTGTTAATTATAAGTTATTCATATTATTAAATTTTTGAATAAAGATTACTAATTTCAAATATATACATAAATATTGAAGACAAAATAATAACAAGAACCAATAAATTTGAATCACATTATCAATAATAATAATATATCAATTAACTAATTTTTTTTTAATGAAATGAAATAATAAGGAATAATTTAAGAATATTTTTTTGTTTCAAAATTTGAAACACGATTATCGGAGATGATGAAAGATGTGATGTAGAAAATGCACAATTCTAGAAGTACAGTGTATTTTCTGAGCCAAAACGTTGAAAATGCCCCTAATAAATTGATCTAACGATTCAAATTTGAACTTTTATAATATCCAACCTCAAGTGATTCAGATCTCTGATGATCGACAACATATAATAAAATAGTATAATATATAATAAAATGATATAGAAACAGAAAGAGGAAAATGTATAAGACTTAAATCTCACAATCATGCATTCATTGGTGTTCCATTAGTGTATCTTTCCTTTATTAACAAGTCGTATATGTAGGGATCTTCTTCAACTAGGATCCAAAATCAGTCCATCTTTCTTGGTCCCTCTCGCTCCACTCTTTGGACCACAATTGTTTACTTTTCTAGTTCAATTTTCAGGTTGACACCTTTCTTGTATGTTGAATCTCGGCCGCCATTCTTGGCCACAAATCAAGTGTCTGATTTATGTATTTTTCCAACCCTCCGAATGACAAGCGAAGCCCCCAACCAAAGAGCTTTTGTTCAATTGGCATCTGAATGAAGTCATTTCTATACGAAACGTCAACGTCAGGAATTTAAACCCCATTAACAACAATTTTTATCACTTTGAATTGCTACTCTTTAAATCATTCATTAATAAGATAACCCAATTTAAAAGAATAAATAAAGACAAGTGAAGGTCCCTCTTGGTTGCGAGTTAGTTTCCTGTCAATAAAATATAATAATTTGATAACCGTAAATAAGTCATTTTCGTACTCACTAAGTTAAGTGAGTTAGAAATATGTTTTGCTATAAGGGCAATTTGAAAAGTTTGATCGTAATATGTGTTATTAACGCTTCCTAACGTTCATTGACATTTCTAACAATTTTGATTAATTTTACTAATTAATTAATAATATGCAGGTTACATTTGTTGTTTCAATAGTAAGGTGGTAAATATGATAATGTAAAAACTTAATCATTTTGATAGGTTACTCATATACATTTCCTTAATTTTCTCATAGACAATTTTGCAATTTAAGACGGGACTCATAGACCGTTTTGCAATTTAAGAGGGAACGGAGAATTTCCCTTTTTCTTTTGAGATTGTTAGGCTATTAATTCAAGATGAAAAAAAAAAGGGTTTATTACAAAAAAAACTCACTCAAAAAGATGGCATTTACAAAAAAAAAAAAAACATGTAAGATGGGAAATTACAAAAAACTACTTTTTTTTCTTTTTTTTACAAAAAAAAAAAAATTTTGGTTTTTTTTTTTATCAGTTTTGGTCAAAGATAATTTCAGTTATCAGTTGTTCAAACAAGTGATAATTTCGATTATCAGTTGTTGACAACTGAAATTATCACTTGTTTGAAGTACTTTTCAAACAACTGATAATTTCAGTTGTCAACAACTGATAACTGAAATTATTATTTGTTTGAACTGATAACTGAAATTATCAGTTGTTTGACCAAAACTGATAAAAAAAATTGTAATTTCGAACTTATGTGTTTTTTTTTTTTTTTAATTTTCATCTTTCTAAAGTAGTTTTTTGTAAATGCCTTAAAAAAAACTTAATCATTTTTTATACTTTTATTAAGGCTCCGTTTGTTTAGCGTAAAACATTTTCCGGAAAATGATTTCCAGCAAAATATTTTTTGGAAAATGAAAATGTTTTTCGGAAAATAAGATAAGCATGTTTTTGACTAACATTTTTCGGTGCAAAACAAACACCAAAAAATGGGGAAAATGTTTTCCGGGAAACATTTTCCCCAAAACAAACGGAGCCTAAGGCAACATTTATTTCACGGCCCGTCGGTGATCCATCCAAACCCAAAAGATCTCTATTCTGCACAGATGTAGCATTTTTGAAGCCCATTAAAAGTAGCCCATTTCTTAAACATTTTGTCCAATAATGAAGCCCATAGAACGACAGACAGTCAAAGACCAGTCTGACCATTCCACCGTCGCCTACGCTAGTCAACGCCGAAGTCGGGGGGAATACCCGACGAAAGCGCAGCCCAACCTCCAATCGTAAAATGGGATCCATATCCGATCGCCGGCCACGTCCATCGGAACTAAATCATGCTCAAGGCTTGGTAACTTTCCCATCGTTTTTTCTCCACTTCTGTTCATCAATTTTGTCCAATTCATTGGTATAATGGTAGAATTTTGATTCTGGTAATTTATGTTTGTGTTTGTGTTAATTTAGGATCTGAGTAGAAGGGGAAAAGGGAGAGATGGTGAGGCAGAACCGGTGATTATAGGTGGAATGGTGTTGGATATAAATGCAACTCCGTCACTAACTGCAAAACCTAGAACCACCACTCCTGGCCAGGTACCTCTATTTGTTTAACATTTTCTTTTCTTTCAGTATGCACTAATCGTAGTTCTTCTCATGCTAAATTGAACTTTCGTCAGATAATTTTGTTTTCAATGGCATTGATGGAACCAAAATTGTGTTGCTTGTGTACCATCTCTGTGCCCCAATTATTTGGTTACTGTAGTACTCTCTCCATCTCAAAATGATTGTACAATGATAAAATTGCACCAAGTGTCTTTCCTTATTTAGTGACAAGACGTTAATTTTGGGACGGACTAAAAAGAAAACTGTGACATATATTATGGGATATGGGACAGAGGGAGTAGAAAACAGTGGGGCTCTCTGGAGAAACTATAACCACTACTTGAGAAATCCAACTTGCCTTTCTGAGAGTCCTAGAGTGGAAGTGGTTTTAAATTGCACTATTGAAGACAAAATATCGAACTGGAGCTACTCTATATGTATGATAAATCAAAAAATGTACATCTCTAGTTATCTTCATTTGTTACACTTAAATCACATCAATTTTGATTCTTGACCTCATTCTGTTCAGGTCTGTTACGCACAAGGTGGTGTAGGAAGAAATGTTGCTGAGTGCATGTCGAAGCTCGGAACCAGGCCTTACATGATAAGTGCCTTGGGACTTGACATGGCAGGTAAATGCTTATACTCCCTCCGTCCCAGGAAATGGTTCACCATTTTTGGCCCGGCACGCAAATTAAGGAAATAGGTGGGAAGAAAAAATGTTGTGAGTGTAATTTGAAAATAGGAGAGAGAATTAGTGGAGAAAATAGTAAATTTAAAAAGTGTTGTGAGTGTAATAGTGAATTAGGAGAGAGAATGAGTGGAGGAAATAGTGAGTGGGTATAATAGAATATTAATAAAACTTTTCCATTTTAGGAAAGGTGAAGCTTCAAACGGGACGCCATTTTGGGTAAAAGGTGAAGCATTTTCTGGGACGGAGGGAGTATATTATTAAGGAGCCTTTCTAACCTCGTAGTAATAACTGTTTTAAAGTGTGGATTTGCATCAGTTGATTGGACAAGGTTTGACTTTTGAGAGAGTGAAGGTGCTTGAGAGTTTAGAATTTGAAGTCTACTCAGGAAGAATATATTAGTGAGTTAAAAATGAAGTCAATTCATCGTAGCTTCTGAAAGTCCATACGAGGTTTGCAGCCTGAGATATGCAACATCAAAGTGTCTGATTGTAGGCATGGCAAGCTTTATCATGACATAAAGACATGGTTTCGTGATAAGGATCATCACTAGGTTTGATGCAAAAGTTTAAGCCATATTCAGGATCCCCCCCTAGGTTTTATTGCGTTTCACATTTCAGGTATGCACTTTATACTCATGCATGTAGGTCAGGCAAATCTGTAAAAGTATGCGATACACGTATAAGCTCGCATAAGCTGGTAGCCAGACTATGCTGTCAATCTTATTGGGGGATAAACTGTAGTATTCATGCACTATTTGTGTAGATGACTATTGATAGGTTGTATTGATAAGAACAGTTTCTTCATTTATCTTTCTCAAGTAAATAAACTGACACATACCTCTATGACAGGAAATTTGCTGTTGGAGTACTGGAGATCTGCGGGATTGTCCATTGATGGTAGGCTACTTTTTAGATGATATATCATCAAGTAGAAGGAGTGAAGCATATCTGATTGTACAAGTGTATGCAATTCATAGAATAAAAAAAAAACATATTGGTAGAATTGTAGCTTATGAGGGTTGTCAATGAAGTAGCATCTTGTTTTCATTTTTGGGTTAGGCATTCAAAGGAATCAAGAGATTGAGACTGCTGTAGTATGCAACATTTTTGATGCGGAAGGGGAGTTGGCAGCGGCAGTTGCTTCTGTGGAGTCCATTGTAAGCCGTCCTTTAGCAGATTAAATTATACTGTAGTTATTCAGTAGTACAAATCCCGACTTCAGCTATTAAGTTTAAGCCCTGAGGCAGGAAAGATATTTGACACCCACCTGGATTAAAAAATTCAAGTCCAATATATCATCTGCTCCTATAATGTTGGTTGATGCAAACTTGAGTCCTCCTGCAGTGGAAGCATCGTGTAAATGTATGTTCTATTTTTCTCCCCTCTTTCAACTTCTACCTCATTTATTTCTATCTATGTAAAACTAACATCTTTCTCCACAGTGGCTGCCGAACTTGATACTCCGGTGTGGTTTGAGCCTGTGTCAGTGGTCAAATCCAAAAGAGTTGCTTCAGCTGTCAATAATGTGAGTGCTCTGACTTTTCCGCAAAATGCACTAAAAATGCTAGTAATAAGCCTTTGGTAAATTGTACACACAAGAATATTAACTGTGTTTCATTCAAACATGTGAGAGCCTGTAGATTTTATTTTATTTTATTTTCATTGTTCGCCAGAAATTATAAAACATTAAAAGTTGTGGAAATTTCTCTAATTCAACTGTCTAGTTTGTTAAAAACGAATAAATTAGTTTTCACATATGCCTTTCTGTTGCTGATTCTATAGCCTCTTACAGATAACTTTTACATCACCCAATGAAGACGAACTTATTTCTATGGCAAATGCTTTGTCTTGTGAAGATACTTTTTCTCCAATCCAAATTGGTTCCAGCACAACAAGATCTTCACCGGAATCTTTGTTTCGATTGCTGAGACCAGCAATCTGTGTTTTGCTCGATAAAGGTATTAAAGTAGTTATTGTGACGCTTGGACCAGAAGGAGTATTGTTATGTTCTAGAGGAAGACATAGCTTAAAGAAAATTGGAATGAACAGAAATAAATTGAATGGTTTCAGCAGAAAGTTGTGTGAAACTGTAAGTTTAATGTGCCCTCAGAATCGATTTTTTAGTGCGTCAAGGACAGCAGAAAGCTTAGGACTTTTTGCAGTGCATTTTCCTGCCCTTTCTGCATCAGTTGTTAGGCTTACAGGAGCTGGGGATTGTTTGGTTGGTGGGATACTAGCTTCGGTTTGTGCAGGTTTAGATGTTATGCAAAGTGTGGCAGTTGGCATAGCTGCTGCCAAAGCAGCTGTTGAGGTAGAGACCAATGTGCCTTCTGAATACAATTTGACTTCAATTGCAGGTATGCTTCCATATTCTAATCCACATTGTTAATTGGAATAATTACCACACGCCAATTATCAGTTAATGCAACATACTCTTGTTATTTCTGAAATTATGATACGTACAGCGTGCTAAAACTACCAGAGTTATCAGTGTAGCACTGTCACATTAGCACCATGTCAGCATCAGTCATCAAAGTTAAAGTTAGTGCTGACGCAACACAGACATGACACTGGTGTGGCAGTGCCACATTGGCAGTCCCGTTAGTTTTTTGACGTACATAACATATTTTAAGAAATAACAAGTAGATTGCATAAATTGATGAAATTTAAAAAGTAGGTTGTTGTTGGCCGTTTTCGTTACAGATGATGCAAGGTCGGTCTACTTTGGTGCGAAAGTCGTGTTCTCTCAATCAATGCTATAGACCACAGGCAGATGGAAGCCTCCTCTTATATGAACTTGTATGGAGTAGATGTATAATAAGGATCTGAATGGTAGTTCCATTTCCATGGCTATTTTTGGGGCCTTGATGTATAATGTAAGCTCTGAAATTTCATCTCAGTGAACTTTCTGCCATTCACTTATGTCCATCTTATCCAAGCCAAGAAAAAGCTAGTAATACAATTTTATCTTGATACAAACAATATACTGTAAATGAAAAAAAAACACATAATGTATGAAGTTTGGCAAGTCAATTGCAGCATTAGTACATGAGTATAAATCAATCATAATTTTGAATAATTAACTTTAATGGCGATTTCAAACACAAATGTAATCCCACCGAATTATTCTTTACACGTTTTAATAAAAAAATGTTAATCAATTTTACTATTGTTGTGTAAATAATATACAAACAAATAAAATAAAGAACATTCACGACATTTATTATAGGGCTTACCAACGCCAAATAAGACAATTATTATGATTCTTTTCTCAAATAATACCTTTTAACTTTTTTAATTCTCAAAATGACTTACTATTCAAACTTTTGTCCAAAATGTCCCTTTTTTTGAAACTCGCTACACCGTGTAGCGAGTTTGACTTGGGCTAGTCAAACTCGCTACACTGTATAGCGAGTTTAATTTAAAATCAAAAACCCTTCACTCTACCGTCTTCATCAAACCCAAACAAAACAAACCCTTTTTTCAGTCCAGCCGCCGGCAAAGCTTAGAGGAAGAAGAAACAAGACAAGCAAAGCAAGGAGAGGAAGAAGAAACAAGAGCCAAAATCTTGATTTTGTCCATCAACATTTTGATTATTAAAAACCTTGTAAGTGTAAATTCATATTTTCTATTATATACTTGTTTTTTTTTTAGAATTGTTATTAGAATTGTTTACTTGGATTGATTTTTAGAATTGTTTACTTGGATTGTTATTAGAATTGTTAGAATTGTTATTAGAATCGAATCTTGACACGGACAGAGCTTCGCCTCAGTCCTTGACTCGGATCTTGATATTTATTTATCAACGAGGTTGACAAACAAACTTTGAGGTGATTTTAGGGGTGATTTACAGGAATCTTTCAGGGAGAGAAACCAGTAAATGTAGGGGGATTGTGGTCCTCTGAAATATTGAAAGTCTTCAGGTATTTATAGGTGTTGAAGAGGTGTTGAGGATGAGAACAAATACCTTGAGAAGGTTCCAGACTCCAAAATTCATTGGTTGGCCGGATGGATGAAGTTTTATCTCGAAAAGAGGTTGAAATCGACGAGAAAACTGTCATCTGCATTCTGCAGAACACCATTATCTCGCGCGAGACACGCAATTCCGTGCGAGATATTGCAGTCTGTGGACAATTCTGTCCTTCCCTCGTTATCGCGTATGCAGTTTAGTCCCAAACTAACGGTGGTTAGTCAAAACTTAACGAAACATGATGAAATGGTGGATTTCCACTTCTGACTCAAAGCGAGACTTAGAGTGATATAAATGTAATCCGATGGGTTCAGAATGGGGTGTCTACAGAGCCCCTCTTCGACAAGTCTTATGGAAGAAGTCATGTCGACGATAGAAAAGACATCATTCTGAACATCGGGATGGTCGGACCGCATGGCTTCCTACGTATCTCTATCGGAGAATCAGACCATAACGTAGTTCGACTTCAAAACACGAAAAGGCTGCTTTAGGTATTTTGAAAATTATTTTGATAATCGAGGAGATTTTGTTTTTGAAAAGGTAAATTCATACTGAGGAATCAAATCAAGACCCAATTCTGAATATACCTGCCTGTCTGAAGATTTGCCTGTCTGGGCTCCGAACCTGCGGGAAATATGTTAGAAAACAAAGGCTCACCTGTCCGGTCCTTTGAGTTCTGTCGGTTTTTGTGACGATTCGCCTGTCTGGGCTCCGAATCGGGATTTTTGTTGTTGAGGATGACGATTCACCTATTTGAGCGTTGAATCGGGCTTTTGTGATGACGATCCACCTGTCTGGGCGTTGAATCGGGCTTTTGATTTGACGATCCACCTGTCTGGGCATTGGATCGGGCATTTCTGTTGACGTTCCACCTGTCTGGGCGTTGGACCGGGCTTTTCTGTTGACGATCCACCTGTATGGGCGTTGGACCATGTGGAATGAGTTGATCTTTGGATCAATCGGTTTTCGGGCGACTGGTGCCGTACCGGGCGATCGTGCGGGTGTAACGTTCGGCTCGTTTCGTGACTTGCGGAGCCGATTTTTCCACGTTTCCTTTCTAGTGTGTCACTTCCAAGGGTAAATGTGTCAAAATTTTGAATTTTGACGTTGTGTAGACGCTTATTGTCGAGGATAATTTCGTACATTTCCCGAAGGCATATCTCGCGCGAGATATCATGTCTCGTGCGGGACTTCTACTGTCGGGGCAATATATAACAGCAGCTGCTGTTTAATTTGAAAATACCTCTTTTCAAATTCTCTCCCTAGCTTGAGCCAAGGTGATTTTCCTTTGCAATTTTTTGTGTGTTGCTTGTTGATTCCTTCTCCCAATCAACTTTCAATCCTTCCTCCCTCCACAATCCATGGCTCAAGAAGGAAAAAATCCAATTTTGGGGAGTTATTTGCTCGTAAAAGATTACCCCCGTGACGACCTTACTTTTGATAGGGACGTGCATATTTCTACCGCCGTTCGGGAAGGTTTGGTAAGAGCTTCTCTCTCAATTCTTGTTGCTTGTATTGCATTGCCTTTGAACCCATGCTTTTTGAATTCAAACTTCATCAATGGCAGTTTTTCTTTGCTTTTTGTCTAGAACTAGGCTCTACCTTGCATGCTTCGTTTTTGTGGAATTTGTTGGATACTTGTTGTTGCGTTGTGTGCGTATGAGTCCCCTACATATCATGGATTGTAGGAGGGGTTGATTCGGGTAGTCAAATGCATCTTTGGGCATGCTTTTCTTGTGCGCACGCCAAGTATTCGATGAAATGCTTCAATGAGAAATTTCTTCTATTTCTTTGAATTTTTGCCATGGGATGTTGTCTAACATTGCTCTTTTGCTCTTCCTTTGTTTTTGCAGTCATACAGGCCGACGAAAAACTATCGTGGAAGTCCGAAATTTGCTCGAGCTTTGTGGGACAAGTTCAAGGGCCTTAATGGGGTTCGAGCTAGGATGGCTCAAACAGGGCTTTTGACCTTCGTTGATAACCTCCAAGGGATGAGGCGGACTCCCCAAGTTCTTCAGGCAATCCGGGAGAGGTGGTGGGATACTACTCACACCGTGCATCTGCGCTTCGGGAAAGCCACTATGACTCCGACTAATTTTCTGGCTATTACGGGGCTAGAGTTCACCGGTGAGCCCCTTCCGAAGACTGCGGGTTATAAGCCTGCGAGCCCAGCCGAGTGGAGACGGTTGATTGGTTTTGCCCCTAACAAGGTTAAGGGGTTTGCTGCTGAGTTGTCGCCTCTCCGGGCTCAGCTTGAGGCTTATGCTCTTAAGCCGAATGCGGACACTGATCGGTTGGTGCGGGGTGCCCTCTGGTACATTCTGTCGGAGACTATTTTTGCGAACCACTCTTCTACGGCCCGTCTCTCTCTTTTAGGTTTGTTGGTGAACTTGGATGATGTGAGGACCTATGACTGGGGCTCAACGGGGCTGGCCTTCTGTTATCACGCCATGAATGAGGCGTGTAGGCACACCAAGGATTCCCTGTCAGGGTATTCTTATGCCTGGGAGGTATGCTCTTGATTCTGTTTATGTCCTTTATCTGTACTCTTTGTCTGTATTTCGTACTGAATCTGTTCTGTTTTTTGGTACAGATATGGAGCTATATTGTCTTTGGTTTGTACAAGTTTGAGCTGGATAGTCGGACCCCTTTGTTCCTGGATATCAGGAGGTGGAGTCACCCCAATCGGAGTGTTGATGAGGAGGAGGATCAGGAGTGGACCCTTGCGGTTGCAGAGGCGTGGGCCATGTTGGACGGGACGCCTTTGAGTATGAGCGGCTGGGCCTTTATCCATGGACCTTGGTGGAACGGGAGGTTCACCGCGCTTGGGATGCCACTGCGATGCAGAGGATGTTGGTATCTCTGGAGGGGGATACCATGTATCTGGGCGAGCGAGTCTTCCCTTAGCACGACAAAGGTACACTGCCGTATAGGGTGCCAGCGGATCCGCCGAGGGCGATGTACCCTACCCACTTCATTCCAGATGATGATTATGCCGAACTTATGGAGGGTTGTGCAGCGACGGCTCGTGTGGTTCGAGGAGCTTCCTATGCGGAGTTCCTGCCTCGCCTGATGGGTCCCCTTCCGATGGGTGCTAGGCGATCTCTTGCTCGGGGTTCCACCTCTGCCTTTGCCTCAGGTTCATCAGCCCCTAGCATTTCTTCCCAGTATGCCGGTCCTCTGCCCTTCGCACCGGATTATGGTCCTCTGAGCTATACATATATGATGGGGAGTATGCCGATGATGGGCCATATCCCGACTCCGGACCATATTCCCGAGGGTTACCGCCTTCCGCCTGATGTCTCCTCGGTGCGTTTCTGTTCATACTATTTCACGTATTCGTCCATATAAGTGTATATGTCCGACTTCATCTGAGCATTTATTTTCTTTTGTTGTCAGATCACTATGTCCGCGGCTGATTACTACCGTGGGGCGAGCAAGATGGCGGGATTGATGGCCCTGGTGTCGGACCTGTCTGAGAGGCTGTTCCAGAAGGCATCTTTGGCGGCTTAAATGGTGGCCTCTGCGGTGACCCCGACTTGTGGAGCCAAGAGGTCGAGGAGGGATGGTGGCCCCCATGGTGGTGAAGGCGGAGGTGCTGGCGGCTCGAGCGACTTGATGGCGTGATGCCCTCCTTTTCTCCCCATTTGCTTTCTGAGAATTTGTAAATATTGGTCGTGTGGGCCCAGACAATTTTTTTTCTTTTCTTTTTGGTGCCTGTTAGCACGTAGGTGGCACAAAACAATGTTTTCTTAATTCCTAGTCTTAGGTCTAGTTAGTTAGTTTTTTAACTTTCTCGACTTTCCGTGGTTGGAAATGGAATGGCCATCTAGGCCACAATTTTGAGCTTAATTTTGGTGTTGCACTGCATGTTAGGAACTTTACGTGCAGGTTTTCGAGACTTGCTTCGTCAAGTCGGGGCTAGATTGCTTATTTGTGCAGAACTGCTGCTGTTTTTCCGTGGCGATGTATCGCGCGGGACAAGGCATCTCGCGCGAGACACGCTACCCAGGCAGAATCCTCTTCCTTCTTCGAACAGGATTTTGTCAGTTTTTCCTATAAAAAAACACCCTGTAGTTCGGCCAGATAACTCAACCTAGCCTTTCAAACTCTAGAGATATTCTGTTAGGGTGGAGTTCTTGTCTTCTTTTTCAACCCTGTGATCCATGGCTTCCAAGGAGATTGCCCCAACGTCCATGGTTGCTGATGATTTTTCTTTGCCGTCTGAAGTGATTGAAGCCTTCAAGCAAGCATCAAGAGATTTTGTGAGGTCATTTCGCAACCGATCTCGCAATATATTCATAGCAGAATTCGGATTCAGAATCTTTTTCACCTTGAAGAACCTCCAACCGGATTGAAATCTTTTGCAGGGTGCTGGATTTTGGGATCCCTCTGTCCATCTCTTCAATTTTTCTCTTAATGAGATGGTGCCTACTGTGGAGGAATTTGCCATTATCCTGGATATGCCCTTGACTGGTGAGATTGCTGTTCCTAAATACAATAGGAATCATTCAGAGGCCTTGAATGAATTGCTAGGGATCCCCCTTGATACTTGTTATGAGTTGGTTCACCACAGGTGGGTAGATTGTTCTTCTTTTCCTGAGCGATTCAGCGGAGATTCAGATGATGACGCCTTTCATGTTTACAAACGGAACTTTCTGGCCCTTTCTCTTTTCGAAGATGTTTTGTTCACATGCAGGGATGGCTTGGTTGACTCCCAATTGGTGGAAATTGTTCTGCAATCTAGGAAACGTTATAGGAACATCATTCCGCTAATTTTGGGTGAAACCCTGCATGGTCTTGATGAGTTGCATAAGACTGGTGCCATGACTCAAGGGAGCCCTCTTTTCTTGACTATTTGGCTTAGGGAGCATCTCAAGTTGGTGAGTCCCCCATTGGAATATTCCCCATTCACATATCATACGAGGAAGTTGCTGATCAAGGATCTCTCGGTGGAGGAGTGGACCAAGTTGATTGCGATGACTGTAACTGCTGATATCCTTTGGTGTCCACCTTATTGGAGGTTGAACAAGTATGTTGCCAATACCAAGGGTTTTGATAGGGTTGTTCTCCCGGGTTTGCGAGATTCCTCCTTTTATTTTCCCAAGCGGGTGCTCCGTCAGTTTGGTCAGCAGCAGAACACTTATCTTTTCAAAGGGGCCTCTCGTGGTGTGTCTTATATTGGTGTAGAGTTCGCGCAGGTGCTTGCTCAAGCATGGGGCGAAGGAACTAGTCGGGACCGCTGGTCGAACCTTCGGACTTTTGATGCAAGCGTCTTCTTATCTGACAAGTATTTGGATTGGTTTCTTCATACTGGCCACCCTAGTGTGGAGAAGATTGATGATCTGCGGCTTTCACTGTTGGGGGATTCCCTTATAGCTAACAGTATTTTGCGAAGGAGCGAGGCTCAGTCTGATCCTGCTAATGTACGGACCGATCCAAGCCAGGATTTTCTTGATGGGGATTGGTACGAGAGGCGAGGCAAAGGGATGCTTGGAAAGACGCAAGCTTTAGATAGGCCCAATGTCTTCAAGAGGCTTTCGGAGTCCGTCTTTACTCGTCTCGAGGGATGTTCTGCTTCGAAGGGCCCAAAGAGAAAGAAGGATCGCGAAGACGGTGGTGATCATGTCCGCCGACCTACCAAGTCAATGAAAGGCTAGATCTTAAGGAGTACCTGTAAGTACCCCAATCTGGACCGCTCTCCATCCCAACATACGACAAAACCAGAGGCAAACTTTCGAAGGTCATCACTCCTTCATACGAACTCCGATTGAGACGTGCCATATATGGTTGGAAAGCTCTCGACGAAAGCTAGCTTGCCATCACAATCACAAGAGCATGGAAGGTCCGTATGGACCTCTTTGCATGCCAAAAGGTCCGTACGGACCTCTTTGCACCAGACATCATGATTACAGAATCCCCTTAAAGTCCACGAGATTCCCCCAAATCGAGGAAAATCAAAATTTTGGTTTAGCATGGAGGTCCGTACGGACCTTCTTGCACGAAATTTTTTACTATAAATAGAGGGCTCCCCCTCCCTCATTTTTCACACCTCCCTCTTCTCTTCTCCCCCTAAGCCTTCAGGCTCCCCTTCTAAGACCCCTCGGGGCACTCTCGGTCCCTTTCGGTTCTTTCTGGGGCCTTCCGAGCTCCCTTGTGGTGCTCTGAAGCCCTTTTCGAGCGCTCCCGCGATGCTCCCACGCTGCCCCGAGGCACCCTCGAGGTACTCTGAGGCCCCTCGTGGTACTCCGAGGCCTTGCCTGGTCTTTTCCGAGGCGTCCCGGCCCTTTTCGAGCCAAACCGACGATTTCGAGGCACGCCGAACCTCTGCCCGAATCCAACCGACGATTTCGAGGCACGCCGAACCTCTGCCTGAATCCAACCGACGATTCCAGCCCACGCCGAACCTCTGCCCAAATCCAACCGACGATTCCAACGAACGCCGAACCTCTGCCCGAATCCAACCGACGATCCCAACGCACGCCGAAACTCTGCCCGAGTGCACACTTGACAATCCCGAGGCATGCCGAAGCTCTGTCCGCAGACAACCGGCACATCCCGAAGCAATCCCGGTCCGTCCCGGAACACTATTCCATCCTCAAACACTATTCCCCAGCGGAAGACAGACACGAACCAACATTGGTAAGGCTTCCTTCCTACACTATTTCAATACATTTCAATACGTAGTGTACAATGTAGACATCCGATACAGCATGCATTTTTAAAAGCACACACACACACACACAACATTTAAAGAAAGAAGGGGTATCGAAAGACTCGTTTTTATGAGGCTACTCGGGTGAGCTCTAATATTCTAATATTCTCTTTCCGAAGAGTAACCTGACCTCCGAACTCAAAATCTCATCACACAAAAACAGTTTATTATTATTTTAAACTGATGCCTTTTCTCAATGTTTTGGGCTTAATCAAAACGGCGTGGCGACTCTACAAAGCAAAACACAGGGAGACACCTCCACCAACAACGCTGTAAAGCGGAAATGCCAGATGTTGGGGCGCGATTGCGCTGCCTCTCGGATCCGGGCAATTTCAGTTGGCGACTCCGCTGGGGATATTTTGTTTTAAAAACTTTTAAACAAAACAAAAGATTTTTAAAACGATGATGAGGATCAAACTTTCATTTTACCCCTTTCTTTAACTGTTATGTGTGTGTGCATGTGCTTTACTTTTATTTTACAAAAAAATGCATCAATATACATCTGTGTACATACATTTAAAATTCTTCAAAAACTTCTGTTTTACTCAGAAAAAGAATTTTAGCGACCGCACACTACTCGCACTGCTGCCTCGGTACACCGCACGCTACTCACACTGCTGCCTCGGTTACACCGCACGCTACGCGCACTGCTGCCTCGGATACACTGCACACTACAACCCTTAACCCGGAGTGGTCTCAGTTGCAGTCCGTTTGATCTTCCTAGGCCTCTTGGATGCGCACGGGATCATTCCAAACATCCCATCCTAGCCAAGCGTCAACCCT
This sequence comes from Adenophora triphylla var. japonica, assembly GCA_022495995.1. NCBI lineage: Eukaryota > Viridiplantae > Streptophyta > Magnoliopsida > Asterales > Campanulaceae > Adenophora > Adenophora triphylla. Next base: position 497,297 of record JAFEMH010001055.1, read on the forward strand.
GCACGTTTGAGTCTTGAGTCCCACTCTGTCCAGACTCGGTTGGTTTTTACCCAGTCCGTGTCATACAGCCTGGATACATATCCCATGCCGGCCATTTTCTCAGTCGAAGCTCGGAACTCAAGATCCCTTGCGCAAGAAAAGCGATGAAAGGTCATGCTAAAATCTTGACCTGATCTTGATTTTCGAAGCTACACCCAGACGATGTTCCATCCCGGATATACATCCATGCTCACATGACACCATGTCATCAAGCCTTTAATACGTCAGCCATGATGATATGACCCAGCCAACGCCTAACATCACAGATCCCTTGCGCAAGCAAGGTAAAGAGAGGTCATGCCGAACTCTTGACCCGATCTTGACTCAGTGGCCGGCTTGGTTCACTATTCACATGGCTAACGCATTAAAACGAACATGACAGGCTCGATCCTTAGGTTCGGTTTTTCCTTTAGGCCGTTGGAAATCGCTTGCCCTATAAGACCCTCGCCCGGGGCTGTCCACCCTGGGATGTCTAAATACAGGTGCAAAATGAGGGGCTTATAGCCACATAGATGGTCTCCACTGACCCAGGATCTAGCATAGTTGCGAAAAAGAAGAGCGATCTTTTCCAACCTACCTAGGTGAAATTACCCGATCTTTTTCGCGCGCGGGCGGGGGGCGCGGAAAAGGCGGTTGTCTTTCGCGGAGGGGTTGGTGTCTGAGACCTCACTTCATGGGAAGGAACAAAATGAGGAGTCGCCACGCGGTTTTTGTATTTTGAGCCCAAACGTTGAGAAACGGCTATTGTGAAAAGGTGTCGTTTTTATTGGTAGCAAAAACTTAGGAAAAGGCTTTTTAAAAAAGGGATCATTTTTATTGGCAGCAAAAACGAGTAAAAAGCTTTTTGTACCAGAGATTGTTAGGTTCGGAGGTCAAGTTACGTTTCGGGTAGAGTATGACGAGATCGCCCGAAACGCCTCGCATGACGAGTCTTTCTACCTTTCTCGAAATCGTGTGTGTGTGTGTGTGTCTTTTGAAATGGGGGCTTGAATGACAAGCTTAATCTTGGTTTGAATGACAAACGTTGATTAGGTGACTTTTGAAAAGACGAGCGTTTGAATGACAAACGTCGGTTTGAGACAGAAATGAGCGTTTGCGTGGCAAACGTCGATTTTGAGTTTGAAATGAGCGTTTGCATGGCAAACGTCGATTTTGAACCGGGCGAGTCATTATTAACTATTTTTACGGGAAAAATGCGTATTAAATGATTTTGAGTGTCAAATGGCGGCTTTGAGTTTGAAGATGAGCGTTCGGAGGCCGAACGTCATTTCGCGCGTTTTGAAAGAGAGTTCGACGGACGAACTCCGGTTTTGAACCGGGCATTACATTGTTAACGATTTTTACGGGAAAAATGCGTATTAAATGACATGCGATCAACGAATCGGGTTGCGACTCGGACTTTGAAAAGTAAATACTATCACGATCCAAACGGATCGGACTTTGTAAATGACAGTATTTAAAGTGCGGTATCAACGGAATCAAACGATCCGGAATTGTAAATGACGATCAACGAGGTCAAACGGCTCGGAATTGTAAATGACGATCAACGAGGCCAAACGGCTCGGAATTGTAAATGACGATCAACGGATCGATCGATCCGGAATGGTAAATGACATAAAAAGTAAACGGAACGGGGTCGGAACGCCGTTTTAATCCGTGATTACTTCTCTTACGGAAAGAGAAGAGGGTCGAGGGGCTAAAACGTATCGGACCCCGTTAGACGGAGGCGTCTACATTTCGATAACGACGTTCGAAACGGTTATAGCGACTGGCGCGTAAACCGAGACGGAACGGGAGATTTAGAGAGAGGGAGTTATACCTATGGCTAGGGTCGACTCCTTTGGCTCGGGAGGTGTGTACGGGACACGAAAAATGATTCGAAAGGTTGTTTCGAAGTTGTAAGGGGCGTATTTGATCGAAATACGAAGATTTCACGCGAATCGAGACAAAACGGGAGCTCGGGAGGGGTGAAAACTGCTTAGGCCGTGGGTGGTGGTGATTTTTGGTGTAAAAATTCTCCTCCTTTTGCCTTTGACAGCAACTTCTATTTATAGGTGAAATTTGCAGTAGGAGTCCGGACGGACTTGGACTGAATCCAGGGGGTTTTTGGGTATTTTGGAAATCTGGGGACTTCACGCGATTTCGGAAAAGTGCACAGGAGTCCGTGGGACTAGGCTTGCAAATCGGGGTATTTTGGTCTTTTGGCCTTGCTTTGTGATTGACGAGTGACTAGAGGGAGGTGGCATGCAGACACGTGTCCCGGTGACTCACCGTAATGTGGGAGTTCGTTCCCGGTCCCGCTTTATCCGTTTTTTAAATAACAGTCCGAAAATGTCCGAAACGCCCCGAAAGTGCCTAAAATGCTTTTCAGGAAAGCCATACTTTTACGTGAGATGACACGTGCTAAGTACGGTTCGACGTCCCGGGATGCACGGGCGCCCCCGGACGTCTCGTTCAGTACAAGAATCGGGAGTTTAACGAGTTCCGGCAACCGGGAGCGGGCCGCTAACGGATTTTGGTTAACTTTCGACGGATTTGGACGATCCGGATTTGGGTACTTACAGTTAGCCCTCGGCGGACGTCACTTCCGAAGGAGGTGGGGTCGTTGAAAAAGATAAGGATCCAAATCGGGATGCCTTACTTTGAAAGAGACACAGGCGGTTTGGGCCGGACCCTTAGCGAAAAGGATTCCTACGTATCCCGAGCGGGAATCAAGCCGATCGTAGCTCTAAAAGGGGCAAGGGCCGCGCATGGGGACCTTGACTCCGAGCGAGACCGTTAGGAGGCGTCTAAACACTGGATGAGACCATTCGCGAGGTACCTGCACGAATGGAGACTGTCGGGAGGCGCCCGAACTCCGGGACTTCTCAAACCTTCGAGGGCGTGTGGCGCCTCAAACCGGAGTTGCGATGCCGACGAGGGCGTTCGTGCCTTGGTGCCGGGCTTATTGTTGTTGCAGCTTTATCCCTGCTGGGGATGAGCGTTCGGGCTTACCTGGATGGCCGAAGAGGGATTGTTGCAAGGCGTTCGTGCCTTGGGGTTCGGGCTTATTGCTGTTGCCGATGAGGTGGAACGATCGGGCTTACGACTGGCGGCCGGGGAGATGAATGTTCACTTGCTGAAGTGAAAAGGGTGTTCGGGCTTACGAGGATGGCCGAAGAGGGATTGAGTGTTTGAGATGGGACCATGAAAGGTCGAGATGGGAGATTTTGAAATCGGACCGTGAAAGGTCGGGATTGACTGTTTGAGATCGGACCGTGAAAGGTCGCGATTGGAGATTGAATCAGACCGTGAAAGGTCGCGATTGGAGATTGAATCGGACCGTACAAGGTCGCGATTAAGGATTGGAATCGGACCGTGAAAGGTCGCGATTGAGGATTGGAATCGGACCGTGAAAGGTCGCGATTAAGGATTGGAATCAGACCGTGAAAGGTCGCGATTGAGGATTGGAATCGGACCGTGAAAGGTCGCGATTAAGGATTGGAATCGGACCGTGAAAGGTCGCGATTGAGGATTGAAATCGGACCGTGAAAGGTCGCGATTGAGGATTGGAATCAGACCGCGAAAGGTCGCGATTAAGGATTGGAATCAGACCGCGAAAGGTCGCGATTGAGGATTGAAATCGGACCGTGAAAGGTCGCGATTAAGGATTGGAATCGGACCGTGAAAGGTCGCGATTAAAGATTGGAATCGGACCGTGAAAGGTCGCGATTGAGGATTGGAATCGGACCGTGAAAGGTCGCGATTAAGGATTGAAATCGGACCGTGAAAGGTCGCGATTGAGGATTGGAATCGGATCGTGAAAGGTCGCGATTAAGGATTGGAATCGGACCGTGAAAGGTCGCGATTGAGGATTGGAATCGTACCGTGAAAGGTCGCGATTGAGACTTGAAATCGGACCGTGAAAGGTCGCGATTTGAGGATTGAAATCGTACCGTGAAAGGTCGCGATTAAGGATTGGAATCGGACCGTGAAAGGTCGCGATTAAGGATTGGAATCGGACCGTGAAAGGTCGCGATTAAGGATTGAGATCGGACCGTGAAAGGTCGCGATTAATGATTGAGATCGGACCGTGAAAGGTCGCGATTAAGGATTGGAATCGGACCGTGAAAGGTCGCGATTAAGGATTGGAATCGGACCGTGAAAGGTCGCGATTAAGGATTGAGATCGGACCGTGAAAGGTCGCGATTAAGGATTGAGATCGGACCGTGAAAGGTCGCGATTGAGGATTGAAATCGCACCGTGAAAGGTCGCGATTAAGGATTGGAATCGGACCGTGAAAGGTCGCGATTGAGACTTTGAAATCGGACCGTGAAAGGTCGCGATTGAGACTTGAAATCGGACCGTGAAAGGTCGCGATTGAGGATTGAGATCGGACCGTGAAAGGTCGCGATTGAGAATTGAGATCGGACCGTGAAAGGTCGCGATTGAGACTTGAAATCGGACCGTGAAAGGTCGCGATTGAGGATTGAGATCGGACCGTGAAAGGTCGTGATTGAGAATTGAAATCGGACCGTGAAAGGTCGCGATTGAGAATTGAAATCGGACCGTGAAAGGTCGCGGTTAAGACTTTGAAATCGGACCGTGAAAGGTCGCGATTGAGACTTGAAATCGGACCGTGAAAGGTCGCGATTGAGGATTGAGATCGGACCGTGAAAGGTCGCGATTGAAAATTGAAATCGGACCGTGAAAGGTCGCGATTGAGAATTGAAATCGGACCGTGAAAGGTCGCGGTTAAGACTTTGAAATCGGACCGTGAAAGGTCGCGATTGAGACTTGAAATCGGACCGTGAAAGGTCGCGATTGAGGATTGAGATCGGACCGTGAAAGGTCGCGATTGAGAATTGAAATCGGACCGTGAAAGGTCGCGATTGAGAATTGAAATCGGACCGTGAAAGGTCGCGGTTAAGACTTTGAAATCGGACCGTGAAAGGTCGCGATTGAGACTTGAAATCGGACCGTGAATGGTCGCGATTGAGACTTGAAATCGGACCGTGAAAGGTCGCGATTTGAGGATTGGAATCGGACCGTGAAAGGTCGCGATTGGGAATTGAAATCGGACCGTGAAAGGTCGCGATTAAGGGTTGAAATCGGACCGTGAAAGGTCGCGATTGAGGATGTAATTGATGGTGAAAACCATTAGGAATTTTAACGTCTGGAGACGAGCGTTAGTGAAAACTAACTGGGAATTTATCCTCGGGGGATGGGGTGTTAGAAATGTCTAACTGGGGGAAATTTCACTTTTGGGGGCCAAAAGTGGTAAAATTGAAACTGCCAAAAGTTGAGGGGCAACAGGGGCAAGATTTTTCCTGGTGCAGTAAGAGTCCGATCGGACTTTTACTGAATTTCCAGATTCCTTTTTAATGCCGAGGCTGGGAAAGGAAGAGGCCATTTCTTCCATTGTTGCCGGCGAGAGAGGAGAGAAAAGAGAGAAAAATTCCAACCCAAATTGCAAGGTTTGCTCGAATTTGTGAAGGAAATTTGCTATGGAGGGTGAAGGAGGACCAATGGCTCGCCACGGAAGGACCGATGACGAAAGAACTCGATTGGTTCGGACCATTCGAACCACTACTCTTCCATTGAATCCGGCGGAGTTTTATCCGGCGAGGGACCGCCACAACTCCAAGGGAGGGATCGAAAGACAAGTAAGTTTCCTACAAATTCCATTAATTTTAAGAATGTGCATTCTTTAAATGTTAGAAATTTGTTAGGAATGAACTTAGGGATTTTGGTGCCCGAATTGGGGCTTTTGACTTTGCTATGAGCCTTTGTCGAAATTGACTAGGATGTAGTTCAATTGACACTATGGGTGGATGACATAAAAATTTTGGTTGCAAAATTCCATGTCTAGATGCATTTTCCAAAATTAAAGTAGCTTTAATTCGGGACGGAGCGAAATTTTCGAAAAATTCGAAAGAATTTGAAAGTTCCGGATTCGACGGAGTTTTCGAAAGATTTTGAAAGTTCCGAATTCGACGGAGTTTTCGAAAGATTTTGAAAGTTCCGGATTCGACGGAGTTTTCGAAATGATTTGAATATACGTAGGAAATGAATGAGAACCGTATCTGCATTGCATCCTTTTGACATGCGTTGGTGCATTTCTGTTGACGTTGCTTCTGTCTTGTTTGTCTGCAGGGGACAGGGACGGTTAGTACTCATAACCAGAAGAGTCGGGGTGCCTTTGAGGCGGTGCAGGCATTGTGGGGCATTATCCCGGACGTGGCTCGAGAGGGAGAGAGGAGTCCGCGGCAGCTGGTGCTTGACTCCGGGTTGGCCGGGTTTATCAGTGCCGTAGCTGCGACAGTGATACGCCGAGGGGCAGTGTCCACGTATGTCGCACCGAGCGAGTGCGGTGGGATACGACCCACACTTTCCATTTCGGATGGGGAGGCGACGGTGACTCCCACGGATTTTGCCGCTATCACTGGGTTGCCGACTCTATGGCAACACGCCGGGTGTGGGTTGATGGTTACACCCCTGAGCAATTGTCCGGGCTGCCGGGTTTTGATATTACCGATGCCGGGGGCTTAGGCATTCTGTACAGCCGATGGAGTATCATTTGAGGGAAGGTGTCGCCGCTTATCCTGGGCCGGGTCCCCGAGGATGACCGCGGAGCGTCCGCTTCGAGGGTTCCTTTGGTTTGCGATGTCGGCTGACTTTATTCCCGACTTCGACACGTCTTGTCACTTACCTTTGCTCGGGTCGCCGATAGACTTGGATGCCGTGAGGGGCTCGCGTGGGGGAGGCCGGACCGCCGAGCTTTACCACTCCACTCGACGGAGTTCTCGCGGGGAGAGGAGCACTCATTTAGCTGCTTCACACCGGTCTTGGATGTAAGTTCACGTACTTTTTCTCTTCCTCGCCTCTTTTATGTACTTGTATGTATACGCTTTGTAGGCGACATAACTTTCCATTCTCTTGGCGTGTCCGGTGCTACGAGGTGTTCGGTCCGCAGCTTGGGACATCAAGGAGCCGTACTGTCCCCTGTTCCCTGCCATGCTTTGGTTTGGCGAGAAGAAGGCGAAGAGGGCGGTCTCTTCGAGAGTTGGCACTCGAGTGTCATACGAGGAGATATCTCGGCGCCGAACCGGGAGTTCTCGAGAGGATCCACTGACTCAGTGGAGTAGGTTCGATCATGTCGCGGTGCGGGTGCCGGCGAGACTACACGGCGGTGGAAGCTCCTGGTGGGACTTCACTGTGACGCCATGTATTTGGGGGAGAGGGTGACTCGTCAGCATAGGCAGGGGTCTCTTCCCTTGGTGCCGGTGGATCCTCCTTTGTACATGCAACATCCCCGGGAGATGCCGATTGATGAGCTGGAGGGGTACATGCAGGGCGTGTACTACACCGAGTACATCATAGCGAGGGCCGCCTATGATGTTTTCTTGAGGATGAGGCCGAGGAGCCCGCAGTGACAAAGATGAGAGGGCGAGGTCCCTGGAGGTCCTCGAGATTTTCCGGTCCCGCGAGCTAGGCTAGCGTACAAGGGGCTGGACGGTTCGCGTAGGCGACTTGTGATCCCGCTTTCGGCTGAGCCGAGACCACGATACAGGGCGGACCCCAATGCTTCGGTGAGCACCTTTTTTTGATTTTCTGCATTTGATAGTAGCATTCTCGCACATGATGCATCCCCGTACTTTCGCTTGCTTTCGATGACTTTCCCGGTTCGCAGTATCCGGCCGTACGTACAATGACGCCATGAGGCCGGCGGACGGGTGGTCCGCCTACGCTAGGAGGCTCGTGGAGTTCATGCGGTGCGGTTCCGGAGGAGCGTGGACGTCCGTGATCGGGGGCCGTCTAGGCCGAGAGATTCGCCCGCTCCCACGGCCGGTGGGGAGGACTTTACACGGGGTTTGGCCGGTTCGCGGCGGAACGGCCGGATTTGGAGCTTCTTCTTCCGCGCACTCGGGCGCGAGAGAGGGGAGTCCTCAAGTTCGCGTACTCCTAGGAGGCCCTTTGCCTATTCCCGGGCCGGAGGAGTTCGGCGAGTTCCTGTTTGCGCGATCCTGGCAATGCGGCGGAGCAAGACGTCGAGTGTACGGATGACGAGCGGGACTCGAGTAGTCCCCTTTCTTGCTTTCTTTCTTTCTTGCTTTGATTAGACAAAATGCATGTATTTGTCAGAACAAATTTTGATTTGAACCGTATTTGCAAAAAGGCGCCCGTGGGGCGGAACACTCCGTATTTCGCATATTTATTCTATGATCACCTTACGTTATTTTCGGCAAATAAGCAAATAGGTTAATCAAAAATAAATAAAAAAGAGAAATGCATTAAAAATTGAACGGGTCAAAAATTAAGCATGTATGCACTAATTTTTAATTATTTGCACTGTTGCACGAGCCCGGGGCGGAAGGGATATTGACATTGGTTGAATGAAATCAGGGGCAGGCACGCAGATTTCATAGGAGTGAACAGGGTGTAAGTGCTCCAATTTGAGCTTGTTATAATTTTCGTTAGAAAATTAACGAAAGTTATAACATTTCTAACAATTCCTAACTATCCTAACTTTCCTAACAAAGTGAGGGTAAAATGGGCATTGTTATTTAAGGTTAAACCTTAAAAAGAATCTCAAAAAGCAAAACAAAAGAAGAAAACCAAAAATGGCAATGGCCGGAAACACAAAAACCGGTGTTAATTTGAATTTTGAAAAGAAATATTCTTCTTGTCCAAAGTCAAGCCGCATTTAATGAACAAGGCACGCCGACCGGACTCGTCCGCGCGGATAAGTATGTAAAATTCAGAGGGCTATAAATTGAGCCCTCCAGTCACAAAAATGAGGAGGAAGAACACATTTTGCACCGAACCTCTGGCGAAATATAGAGAGAAAACAGTGAGAATTCACTTGAATTGTCACCATTTTCTCTCCAATCTTTCCCAACTCATACTCATCCACTCACTCTCATATTAAAGCCCTAAACACTCATACACTCAAGTCAAACACTCAAGAACACAAGGAAGATTGGTAAACCCTCCTCTTCCTAACCCTAAATCTCATCCATGCATGCATCTTCAAACTACAAAATGTAGTTCTTTCATCTTCTTGCTCTAGATCTAAGAAGATCACCATGGAAGACCATCTCCATGGATGATCTTCTACCAAGATCAATATTATTCTCAAAGTTTTTTCTTGTTTACTTGCAAAAACACACTTTCAAAACCCTAAAAAACCATTTTCAAGCACTAAATCTTGATTTCAAAGGATAAAAATCCCCTTCCCAAGCAAATGAAATGCTTAGTCCTAATGTACCCCAAGGATGGTTTGGTATAGTTGATTCACCACTAAGATGTCTAGTGATCACTAACCAAAACCTAGGGAAATGGGGACAAGCATGGATGCAAAACCCCCTTTAAAATCATATTTTCTTTCTTGAGAAGTTGCTGTCCAGTAGCACTTTTCTCAGACCTCAGTCCATGGTCTTAATTTTTGGACACAGATGAACTTGGAATTTGGTGTTGACTACAAAATACTTTTTGTAGCCAACATCCATAGCTTTCCAGAAATATTTTTACCTTATTTTTTGGGTGAGTAAAACTCCTCTTTTCAAATTTTCTTTCAGAGGCTAGTTCATCAGCTTCTGGGAATCCAGATCTCATATCTGAGGTTTCCAGAAGGTTTTGACCCCTCAAATCTTCTCCAAAATGGAAAATTCCTTCTCACAAACCTTATTTAAGGTGTCTGGAACAACTTTCATTCTCTGAGTTTATCCAGATTATGAAGTTTTAAGACCCTTGAATACATTTCAAAATCAAAGGTCCACTGCCTTTTTCATTCTGGCAGAAATGGCTCTCAACTTCAAATGGTCTTTTGAGTACCAAATCTCAATCCAAAAATCTTCCAAAAAATCATGGGATCAGTTTAAAGTCTTAAAAAGATATCCCAATTTTTACTTTTCTGAGTTTCAACTTATTTTGGCCAAAACACACACACACACACACACACAAATGATTTTCAGCTTGGAAGACTCGTTTTACGAGGCGCGTCGGGTGCACACTAACGTCCTTCCCGACGCGTAACATGACCTCCGAACCTAAATCTCTGATCTCGGGCTTTTTTCAAAGTTTTGGCCCTCAAAATTAAAATGGCGTGGCGACTCCGTTTTCGTTGATTTTTTCAAACACAAAAAATGGGAAAATTTTCGGATATGCACATCATCACAGTGGCGACTCTGCTGGGGACTAAGCTTTTTTTTTTTTTAAAAAAATGGTATTTGGTATATTGGTGGAAACCACTAAATTTCCCGTTATTGCCTCCTAACACGAGTCGGGGATAAATTGTGGTCTAACAATCCCACGTACCGGTATCACCGTTTTCAAAAAAAAAAGCTTTTGAGGGTCAAGCTTCCGTCCCGGCTTTGAAAATCATTTTTGTGTGTGTGTTGATTTTTGCACAGTTTTCATGTTGTTTTGGCCGCCTCGGAAAAAGTCAAAATTTTGACTGTCGGAATAATGTCCCTAATTGTCGGAATTTTCATGCTTACGTGCTTACGTGCTCATAAAAAAAAATCAAAAAAAAAGGGATTTTCAAAAAAAAAAGAAAATTTCCAAAAAAAAAATCATGCATCATATTTTTTAAGACACATAAAAAAATCTCTATTTTACTCAGAAAAAGAATATAGACTGCTTGCACACTACGCGCACGTGACCGTACACTGCACACTACGTCCTTAACCCGGGGAAATCCTTGTCGCGGTCCGTTTGGTCTTATTACGCCTCTCGGATGAGCACAGGACTACCCAAACATCCCATGGAGCCTCGTGTCGACCATGCACTTGTCCGTGACACACTTTGTCCGAGACCCGGTTGGTTTTTAGTCCGGGTCCGTGTCATGCCCCCGTCCGTGTATAGACCTTTCCTTTCAAGCCTTTGTCGGCATACCGACTCAATATCTTTCGGGTCCCTAATCAGTCAAAGTTCTGCCGGTTTTCCGCCGCAGACTTTGACCAAGATATTGACCGGCGCCTTGACTTCGGCTCGGCGGCACAAATTATACACTGACTCCCAGCATTGACCGAGTCATCAAGGATTAATGAATATTCCATGCCTAATTACGGCTTAAGCGACGACAAGTCAAGATCAATCGTGGACATTTATCGGTCCAAATCATGCCGACTTTTCGTCGAGCTCCTCGGACATGATCTTGACTTTTGGCGTCGGCTTTGTCCGTAATTTACATCGAATGCTCGTTAAGACTCGATTACCCGCCAGAGCTTTTAGGATCGTTTTTCTTTCGATCGGTGGGACCCGCTGCCCTATAGGACCCTCGCCTGGGCCGTCCACCCCGGGAGGTCGAAATACGGGTGGAATACGAGGGCTTATAGACGTAGTGACGGGGCCCACCGATCCAGAATCGAGTAGTTTGCGAAAAAGAAGAGCAATCTTTTCCAACCGATTAGGTTAATAAAGCGTGTTTTAAGTAAACATGAACAAATAGCTGCATGTTGCATGAGCCTAAAGCCCAACCACCTACCCTCCTTCCATTCCCAGACATCTGAACCCTCGTGTCTTTCCCCCAGCCTCCGCACAAAGCTTGGTTTCGGGCACCCGGTCACCGTTTGATCGGTTGGGAAGAGTCAAGCGCATCGTCGCTTCACCATTTGTTCCGACTCCGGGTTTCGAATGTCTCGCATCGGCCCGGTAATGATGGGGATAACGTTGCTCCGTCCTCCAAAATCCCTCGAGACAGACCAGATTGGATCCGGTTGGTAGAACAGATGAGACTTCGACATGAGGCTCAAATTGATGACCTGCGGGGGTAGTCGCAAGTCACGGTTTGACTATCAGTCTCAATTCCGATGGCACTTTTACCACAAAGAAGGAAGAGGGTTCTCCTCCTCTTCTTAATAATCCCGGATACATCAAAATGCTACCCCAAGATTCCTATGTTTCCACCGCCGGGACTCCTGCCCGCCGACTTACAGGGCAACTGGCCCCCAAACAGCGATCGGGGACGAAAGATTTCGGTATACTTGTCGGTTGTCCCCTCTCAAAGTGATGATCCCACAAGTATCGGCTGAGTGATGAAAATCGAGAACGATTGAAGAAATATGGTCACCATCAAAGCCCCGGAAGAACGCCGGAAACATACAGCGAGCTGGATTGAAGAGGCCACACGCCACTTCGGGACCTTAACAATATCCCAACCGGCGGGGCTACCTGAAGGACAAACATATGCCTGTTCCCAGGGACCTCAATATCTCTCATTATCCGGCAGAGTCCAATCACTCGCTTCGAGATGAGCCCAAAGCAGCCAGATCCCCCGACCGGTTCCACTCAAAGTCATTCCAGCACCGCTCAACCCGAGGTCCCAAATCCGCCGCAGTAGAACACATTTGGTGGGATATTTGTGGATCGTCCCGATTGCCTTGAAAGGGACTATCGGGGTCGGATACACGAGGATCGTCCTCCTAAGAAAAAGAAAATTTCCTCCCGGCCAAAAATTGAAGGAGAGATTCGAGGCGGTGATAACGGTGTGGGAACGCTCGGGGAGCCATCAGGGGATTTGATTATTATGTACTCTACTCCGGTCGGTCTTCCCCAAAGCAAAAAGGGGTAAAAGAGCGAGAAAAGCCTTGCCAACGACGAGTTGAGACTTTCGGATACCGTAGTACCGCAACGTAAACCAACCCCCCGCGGGGTCGCCCAAGTTTCGCTTGTCCAGCTCCCGAGTATACACCGATGAAGAAAAACCGACGCCGATGGCGCTCCCACTCAATCAACATGTTGACTGGAGATGGCAACCGCTACAAAAGGCATCGGTATAACCCGGGGGCTTCGGCAAAGGCTCTACCTCGCAAGAAAAAGGCACGAAGTGACTGGCTTGATGACTCTCTATCCCGAGACAAGGACCAAATCTATGATCCTCACCTATATGGGAGTATGATCACCTTCTGCGATGAAGATTTGCCAAGAGATGTCTCCCAACACAATGAAGCTTTGTACATCACCATTCGGCTCAACACCATATCACTCCCTGGGGTATTAGTGGACAATGGATCATCGGTAAACGTCCTTCCTCGGCATGATGAGGGCCCTCCGCATAAATGAAAGGCGTGTGATCCCATCTACCCGGATTGTCAAGGCCTACGACGGTTCGTCTCGTCCCATTCTGGGACGGTGACTCTGGAACTGCAGTACGAAACCCAAATGGTGCCCGCAAAGTTCCATGTAATGGATATCCTCCGAGTTCACGGCCCTACTAGTAGGCGCCCTTGGTTGCATCACATGAAAGCCATAGCCTCCACTCTCCACCAATGCCTCAAATTCATCAACCGGCAGGGAGACCTTGAAGTCATAAGGGGTGACAGCTTCCTCATAGGAAACGAAAGCCGAAACAATAGCCAAGAACGCCCACAGTCAAACACCGGGCTACATCCTTCAAAAGGCAAGCCTCGCCGGCATCCTTTGGAATCCGGCGATGCCAACTATGTCAACACACTCAAGCGAGCGGACTCAGAAGAAGTTCGATTCATCAAATTTAATTGCTATTTCCAACACTTGGAGGCGTCTTGGAAGGAAACGCCGAACACCGCCATGATACGAGCACACAAGTCCCCTGGCCCTCAATCACGCATTTGTCGGTATCTTGCAAACCCATTCTTTGGCCTCGCCGAGCGAGGAGATTTTCATGATAAAAGTCGACAAACACCGACGGACTCGGCTCGAATCTATGAACGTCGTGTGGGACGTCCTCCTTCTTGAACTACCGCCAAGCCTTTCCGCTCGAGTATGGGACATGAGATTTTTCTAGCGGCACACCGAGACGCAATACGTCCTTACATCTGGATTGAGCGGTCGGATTGTGACGAAACGGAAATCCCCGTGATTGAGGAAGATCCCTACATCCACATGCTCGGCTTTCGACTCCAAACACAATTGATTACGGTTCGAGACAAAGAGATAATAGCAACGACCGAAGAGGGAGCACAGAGACCATGCCTTTCCCGAGTTGTGAAGCCACCGATAGCGATGCCGCTAAAGAATTGGGAAACTCTCTCGGGCCCGTCCGCGACCAAAGAGGAAATAATCACCAAGCTTGGATTGGTCCCCCGTCCTTTCGTGTCAACCTTTGTAAAGTCCTCCGAGTCTCTCATTGTTGAGTTCGAGTCTCTCGAGTCGTCCAACGGCCTTACGCACGAAGACTACGAGTCCGTAGCGAACGTGGTATTCCCTTTTGTCTTCAATGAAATGATGAACCTTTACGAGTATCCCTTAATTGCCACTTTAACTAATGATGAATTAACTAATAATCTAAAAAGCTTAATAACGATTCACTAGATGAAGAGGCGGACACATTAAATGAACAATATATCAAAGAAGTCTTTAAGCGGGTTGTCAGGAAAGAGGAAAATCGAGCCCAAGTCGCCGAAGAGATTTTGACGAGTGTGAATTTGGGAAGCTGGAAGAGCCTAAAGAGACGCAGATTGGTAGTTTCTTCGAAGGAACCGAAAGGGATGCCCTAATTGAGCCGCTAAAAGAATTTGTGGATGTGTTCGCATGGTCCTATAAAGATATGCCAGGCCTCGATCCTTCCATAGTTGAGCACCGAATACCGCTAGACCCGGAAGTCAAGCCTAAACGAAGCTAAGAAGAATTAAGCCCGAATGGTCCCTACAAGTGAAAGAGGAGATAGAAAAGATGCTCGGGCGGGATTCATCGGGGTCATTGAATACCCTACATGGCTTTCCAACATAGCGACTGGCGGTGACTAAGGCCAACGGAAAATCCGATCTTGCGTAGACTTGTGGATCCGAACAAAGCCGGCCAAAGACGATTTCCCCGCCAAACATCGACATTTTGGTAGATTCCACGGCCAACCATGAAGTCAAATCCTTCGTCGACGGTTTTGCCGGCTACAACCAAATCAAAATGGCAGAAGAGGATCAAGCCAAAACGGCCTTCACAACCCCTTGGGGCACCTCTTGCTACACGGTCATGCCATTCGGACTAAAGAATGCTGGGGCTACGTACCGAAGAGGCGGCTACAGCTCTGTTCCATGACATGATCCACAAAGAAATTGAGGTCTATGTGGACGACATGATAATACATTCCAGAGGATCGATGGCCAGCACTTTGTTGATTTGAGAAAATTCTTCGGCCGCCTCCGAGACCACAGATGAGACCGAATCCGGCCAAGTGCACCTTCGGTGTAAGACGAGGTAAGGTGCTAGGATATATGGTGACAGAACGGGGAATCGAAGTAGATCCCCGTAAAATCAAGGCGATAGTTGAAATGAAGCCACCCCGGACAACGACAAGTGAAATCCTTCATGGGAAGACTGCAATACATAAGCCGCTTTGTAAATCACCGACCTCGATCTGCGAGCCGATCTTCAAATTGATGAAGAAAAATGCCTACAGAATGGACCCCGGAATGTCGGCTTGCCTTTGAACAGATCAAGGCATACCTTGTGAATCCTCCGATTCTCTGCCCACCACATCGGCAAAAGCCGCTCTTGCTATATCTAAGCATCACGGATACAAAGAATTGGGGATATGCTAGCTCAAGAGAAGAAAGATTCCAAAGTCGAAACGCCATCTATTTCAGTAGCGTAAAGCTCCAAGGAAGCGAACTCAATTACTCGCTTGCGAGAAGACTTGCGCGCAGGTTTGGTCTCGGGTAGTGGGAAAGTTGAAACACTACATGCAAAGCCTCACCCGATACATCTTGTCTCAAGAATAGACCCCATCAAATATCTCTGTTCGACAAGCCTTCCATCTCCATGAGGTTGGCAAAATGGTCGTTCTTTTTGGCCGAATATGACATCACTTATGTTTCAAGGAAATCCGTAAAAGGACGCATAATGGCGTAACATCCGGCCGATTTCCCAAGTGATGAGTCCCGAGGACTCGAACCTCAATTTCCCGATGATGGAATCTTCGCTCTAGAAGGAGAAAATCGCTGCAACTCTTCTTCGACGGGGCGTCAAACAAAAGGGGGAACGGGATAGGAATGCTTCGGTCGATCCTGCGACGAACACACCCCCATAGCGATGCAGGCCGAACTTCAAGTCACCAACAACGCCGCCGAATATGAAGCTTGCATAGCCGGGTTGGAAGCCGCCCTTGAAAGCAAATATCAAGGAATTGGAGGTGTATGGAGACTCGCCCTCATCATCAATCGTGTCTCTAACAAATGGAAGACCGTGGATCCGGGTTTGCGTAAGTATCATGCTTACATGGAAGAACTAGTGGCTCAATTCAAAGAAATCGGCTTTCATTACTCGCCAAGAGACCGAAACAGTTCGCAGATGCTGCAGCTACACTAGCCTCTCTTGTCGAAATACCCGAAGGAAAGTCTGTTAAACCATTCGTAGTCTGGGAGAAGAGAAAACCCCGCCTATTGCTTCGAAATTGAAGCGGAAGCCGAACCGATCAATGATCCCCGGTACACTCACATTTACCAAGCACTGAAGGATGGCGAGGCCTCTTTCAAAAATGAAGATGGGGAATATAAAGAAGGAATCAAAGCGAAAAGTCTCTCACCCCTGAAACGGCTCGCCTCCCATTATGTTCTTTTTGGGAAACATGTTATACAAAAAGCGTTATCAAGGCCCCCTCCCGCGATGTATCGCAAAACAAGAGGCTACCGAACTCATGAAAGAAATACATGGTGGTACCCGCGGCCCTCACATGAATGCTCGAGCTCGATGCAAATCATACTAAGAATGGGGTACTTTTGGATCTCCATGGAAACCGATCGCATCCGGGGCCAAAAGCCGCGACAAATGTCGCCGATACTCAAATCTTAATCACTTGCCTCCTCACGAAGTTATACTTTAACGTGGCATGACAACCCTCGCCTTTCGTCACTTGGGGAATTGATGTCATAGGCAAAATCACACCATCAGCAAGAATCTGCCACGAGTTCGTCCCGGTAGCCGTGGATTATTTCACCAAGTGGGTTGAAGCCAAGTCCTACAAAATCCTCAACTCAAGGAAAGTAGCCCTCTTCATCAAAGAAAACATCATGTGCGGTATACGGGTTGCCACCGAAATCATCTCGTATAATGGATCCCACTTCAAGGGGAATGCGAAAATCACGGGCGGAATTCCGAATAACCCGTCACAAGTCATCTCCCTACAGCCCCAAAACCAATGGAGCCGTCGGGCAAAGAAACAAGACTCTGGAAAATATCATCCGGAAAATGGCCGTCCAAGGCGTAGATTGGCCCGAGAAGTTACACCTGGCACTCGGGGCTACGTAACATCGCCGAACGGCAACCGGGGAAACACTTTTTGCCCTCACATACGGAATGGAAGCCGTACTCCCAATCGAGCCGGAAATCCTCGCTCCGTATACCGCCGGAAAGCCGTATCAACGAGGTCGAATGGCTCCAGCAGTCGCCATGATGAATTGGCCCTACTAGATCGAACGCCGACCGAAGGCCATGGAACACATCCGAGCCTACCAAGGAAGAATGGCCGTAGCCTTCGACAAGAAAGTAAAGCATCGGGAAATCCGAGAAGGTGATCTCGTTTCTAAAAGAAAAGCCCCAAATCCGTATCAACCCCTCGGCAAATGGGAGCCCGTATGGGTCGGGCCATATGTAGTCCAAGATCTTCTCCGAGGAGCCATGCAACTTGCGCACCTCGACGGGAATCCCTTTGTACACCCAAAGTGAATGGTGACAAGCCGCGCGGATACTACGCGTAAAACAAAAAAAAAACAAAAAAGAGTGCTAAAAGAGTAATACCCAACAAGGTTAGAAACCCGAGAAGGGTGGCCTAGGTAAAAACAGGTTGCACCAAAAAAAGAAACAAAAAAAACAACAAAAAAAAACAAAAAAAAAGAGAAAAAAAAAAGAGTGCTAAAAGAGTAATACCCAACTAGGTTAGAAACCCGAGAAGGGCGGCCTGGGTAAAAAACAGGGTTGCACCAAAAAAAAAAACAAAAACAAAAAAAAAACAACAAAAACAAAAACAAAAAAAAAACAAGAAAAAAAAAGAGTGCTAAAAGAGTAATACCCAGCTAGGTTAGAAACCCGAGAAGGGCGGCCTAGGTAAAAAACAGGGTTGCACCAAACAAAAAAAAAACAAAAACAAAAAAAAAACAACAAAAAAAAAAGAGTTCACCAGGTTGAACTACGAAGACCCGAGCTCCTCAAAATGAGGGGAACGTAGGCAAATGAAACGGTTCGGTCTAAAGCACAAATAAAAGCCATACTTTGGCATCAATACAATTGATCGTACCAAAGCGTCTCGAAAACTCTAAAGCAATTCAAATATTCATTACAAGTTAAAAGCTCTTTGATGAGTCTAAGCCCGATTCATTCCTACAACTCGACAACCTGCTAAAAGAAACTAAGATACATAATCAAACTAATGTGTCTCACATGACAAGAAAAGGGATACTGAAACCTCGTAGTCACTCCAAGCCACTCGCATCGGCCTCTCCCTTCTTCTTCCCCTCCGAGTCTTTCTCTTCGAACCGGAAAAATGTCGGTATTCCTCCTACCAAGCTCGTATAGGGACAGGTCTATCAAACCAGCCTCCGTCGTGGCCTTAGTAGCCCTAGCGTCATCCCTCATCTCCCGTAACCTAGCCGGTAGCATAGGAGCCCTCCTCTCCGTCTCTTGACGTAAGCCTCATAATCGCCGCGCCGTCTCCGCTCCCGTCATGAGGAGTTGGCCCTGCCGCTCGGCCCTCCTCCTCTCGAAACAATCGGGACCTCCGCACTCCACAATGGCCTCACGCCGTCTGAAAATAGCCACCCGAGTCTCTCCTGCATGCCTCTCATACCAATCCAGTACCAAGTGGTCAGAACACCGGTCTCTGACGCCCGAGAATGACCCGAGGAGGAAAGGCATCATACCTCCATGCTCGGGAAAGAAATGGAAACACAGAGGGATCATCCATGGAAACAGAGCCACCACCCCGGTGGCTATATCATCAAAACCCTCCAAAGGAACTCGCTCCAAGCCAAACTGTCTCTGTGACCGGGCCGGAATGTAGAAACCGGACTCGAGAAAGCCCCTAAGCATAACCACATGGGACCCGTCCCGAAGCACTCGCGAGTCTCCACCCGCCAACGAGGCACCAACCATCTCGATATCTTCAGCCCGGCGACCCGCCATCCAACGCGCCACGAGCCCCGATCATCAAAATCTACATCGACACCTCTCCCCGGCGAAAGTCCAAGGCTCCGATCATATCCGAGGTTTCCCGAAGAACCCCCAAACGCTCCATCGCCCACGTGGTCAAAAGGAACGGGCTGCCCCCGCGCATATACCGCCGTCCGGTAGCTAATCTGTCGAGAGCATGAAAAGTCTCCCCGGGAATCAAAGGAACGACATCTCGCCTGTGCGACAGTGAACGACGACATCCAAGAAAGACCGATGGCGATCCCAAAGGAATAGACCATGAACAGGTGCCAAACATACAAAGTGCAAAGGCATCCCAATAGGCGTCATCCACCAAACCTAGGCCCCTAAATCTGTCGGGAAGACCGGAAATATCGAGATGATCGGGACCGCGGATCATACCTTGCGCTTTCCTCCGGAAAGATGAAGGAGGACGCACAATCCGTCAAGAAAAGAAGCCCCTCCGGGCAAAGGAACCGCTATCTCTTCCACCTCCGGACCTCCAAGTAAGGCCCGAAATTCTTCGACGCCGGAACAATCTCATTGAAGGAAAGGCAAAAGACATGCCTCCTAGTATCCCAAAACGAAGAAGAAGCTCTTAAGAGGTCATAATCCGGAACCAATTCTTTGAGAGACCACAAGCATCGTATCTTGTACCTTTCTTCAAAGAATGATCTTCTCTCATGCATAATCTCCCTACACCACTCCTTGAACTTTTCAAAGAACAACATTTGCCTTTCTTTGGACAATTTTGGAGAATTTTTGGCCATTTCCATGGTTTTTCTCTTTCTCCCGAAAATGGTCAGTTGGACCGGAGGTTGAAGAGGATATTTGAATTTGAAATAAAGCAAGACCAGGTCCGAACCAAAATTAAAGGACAATGTCGAGAAGCCGCCTATCCGCGCGGACATGATTGTCACAAATTTAAAAATTTCGCAACACCAAGTCGCTACATCAAAAGAGGAATATTCTGTCCCGTTGCTCGAAACCCGTGCAAAAACCTCCCCAAACCAAGCCCATATACCAAACACCCTTGCAAAAAAAAAAACCAAGGCTCATGCAACACTGCATTCATATTGCATAGCATTCATAAAATAAAATCCTAAACTATTACATTCCAAAAAAAAAAGAGTGTGCATAAAAAAAAAAAAACAAGCATTCATAAAATAAAATCCTAAATTATTACATCAAAAAAAAAAATGTGCATAATCTGTACAAATCTAAATCTCAAAAAAAAAAATCAATCGGAGTCTCCAGCGCCCGATGTCTCCCCGGCCCCTCTTGCGACTCGGGCCCGCCTCCTCAGGAGCCCTGAAAATCTCGGGCTCAGAATCGTCCTCGTCTCCAGAAAGAGGCTCATCAGGACCAACCGGCACGCTCTGATAGGGCAAGCCGAGATCTGCGAAAAAGTCGTATCCGAAGGTGAAGGCGTCGGACTCCTGCACGTACGAAGACGACCCGCCATGCTGCCAAACGTGTCCCTGCCCGTGTGGATCCCCTAGAATGACGTGATCCGAAGGCGCATCAAGGCGATGATCAAGGAGAGGAGACAGAGGAGTCTCTCAAGAAGTCTCCGAGCGAATAGGGAAGCCTCCCGTCTCGACAAAGTGCCGCCGTGGTCGCCTCGCTCTAGCTTGAGGAGCCCCGCAAGCGACCATCCTCCTGATGAACCTCTTGGCTCCGATCACTTGCTTCGTCAGCTTCTCGACGACCACCTCCGAAAACTGCACAAAAGCAAAAGCGTCAAAAAAGGAAGTGATGCTAAAGATGATGAAACAAAAGAAAGAAAAGAAGGGGAAAAGGTAAAGCCATACCTTTATACCCGGACGAGGCCGGAAAGCTCGTGGAAGCCGCTCGTGCCGAGGGATCCGCACCCTCAATCGGACCCCATCCCGGGATATATGAAAATCCGTCCGAGGGTACCGCGGGATCCCAAGCCCCTCTCTATCCGTAACCCGAGGCATCCTCACCTCCTCAAGACGAATGTCGCATATGGCTCAATCGCCACGAAGTCCGAGAAGTGCCGGCACGCTCGGTAATCATCCCAGTCACGGACCGATCGCTCGGGTGCATCATATCGGCGGGAGGCTCCACCGGTGTCCTCAAAGGCGAGTTCACGCCATGCCGGCGCGTCACCCTCTCTCCCGCATAATAGGCATCGCAGTCGACCCTCAAAATCCTCCGCCGCACCGGCCCGTATCTCGCCTTCTTCACGCGCTACCTCAAAGCGATCCTGTGGGAAGAATATCATCCCCTCATCCGTCTCGGCCTCCGTCAAAGGAAGGCAATCCGCGTACCCGAGAGTCGTACGCCCCGGAGCTTATCTTTCTCCCGGCATGCTTGGACCAAGACCGCATGGCCGGATACGCCCAACGTACTCCGCCGCCGCCGCCACACCGTGACGTGAAAAAACTCCAACGCCCATACCGCGAAAGGTAAAAATCCAATTAATCCAAAGGCAAAAGAAAAGTGCGTGCTCAAAAAAAAAGAGAGGGAAAGCAAAAAGAGAGCTTATACCTCCAGTGGCAAACTCAAAGCAAGACAAGGAGCTCACAGCTCTTCCTAATGTACCTATCAAGAGCAAAATAAAGCTCGCCAGCCCCGGCCTCTCCCCACGAGACATCTCCTGCCGTCTCCATGTCCTCCAAGGACCTCAACAAGGCAAAGACCGCCGTCCTCAAAGATGTCCAAAGAGCGTGCTCGAGAAAGCAAACCACAAGAAGGCCCCCGGCAACTGATCGGCGCCTATCCTCTCCTCCCCACCCTCATAACTCGCTATGGTCTCCACAATCTTGCCGTAGACCACGGCATACTCCATCCCCATCCCCTTTTGGGAATAGGGGAAAATCCCGTAAGAGCCTCGCAGATCGCATCGCCGTAGCCATCCCGCCACTCAATGCCGCGTCCATTAAAGGACAGCCCGTAATCGCAAAGCATAGTCGAGGGCGTAACCGTAGCCTCGCCCCGTAAGAAGTGGAAGGTGTGGGTCGCGTCCCACCAAAGCCGCGCTGCAGCAAACATCAAGCCTTTGCTCTTAGGGAACTTGACCACCCCTCAAGCACTCGACGAACTCCCAGAGCCCCGTCTCGACAACAATCTGTCTCGGACTCGGCAAAGCTCCTCGGCCCGCATCCGGAAGCCGGTCCCACAAGTCAATCACGGACTCCACCGACCCTCGAGTCTTCATCTTGTTCAGCTGCTCCGTCACAAAACGGTTTCCGCCCTGTAATAAAAAAAAAGAGAAAGAGAAAATGTCAAAAAGATTGCATTTGCATTTACAAAAAAAAAAAAAAAAAAAAAAGAGAGGTTTCGACAAAGATAACAAAGATACAATGAGCATAGCCCCATTTTTCTCGCATGAAAGAAAACAGTTTTCAGCAAGTCCCAATGCATTCATCAAAAAAAAAAAGAGATGCATTCCTACGGAAGTAAAAACTCCGTCCCATTTTCATAAAATAACATTTTGCATACATGCATATCATCCATCTTACATGCAACGGGAGGAAAAATCCGTCCCACTTTTCAAAAAAAAAAAATCCTAAACATACATACATCTCATATTGGCAAAATGCCCCTTCTTTCCAAACAAAATGCATGCATTGCATCATCATTCATCAATATCAAAATTCAATTTCAAAAAAAAAATCATCATCATCATCAACATGCAATATTCAATTTCAAAAAAAGAAAAAAAAAATCACAATTTTCGAATTTTCACATGCAATTTTCGAATTAAAAAAAAAATGGCAAAAATGCCAATTCTTTTCCCAAGCAAAATGCACATTTTGGGATACCCACAAATTCATTACAACATGCAAAGCATCAAAACCAAGATTCAAAGACAATGAACATCAATTTCAAAAAAAAAAAAATTCAAAAATCACCCAAAACTCAAGTTTCAAACAAGAAATCAACAAAGGGATCAAAGGGTTTCAAAGTATACCGTTCGGAGATGCGGATCCGAAGCCCAATGTTGCCAAGCATCGGGGTAATGCTCCTCCTCAACCGATTGCGAAAGATTGTAATGCCTCCTCATCCGGACGAGCTCCAATCGCCTCTCCGCTACCGGGCCACGTCCTTGGCCTTGAAAAGCGCCTTCCCCGTGTTCCATTGCTCAAAAAATCGAAGAAAATCGGAAGATTTCGGAGCTCCAAAGGCCAAAAATGGCGGATTTGCGACTTTCTCTCTCTTTCCTCTCGTAAAATTCAAAAAACTGGACTGAGGAAGAAGAAGGGCGTTGGCCCTAATTAATACCCCTGACTTTCCATTCCTCTCCGCGCGGACAGGATTGTAAGGGTCAAAATGACCCTTTTGCCCTTTAAAAATCTGGGACTCTGCAGTTTAGTCCCCAACTTGACGGAGTTAACCAAAGTTAACCAAAGTCAGCCCCTTGTCAAGAAAATATTCCCCGGCAGTCAAACGTAAGACCGAGTGCCCCGAGAAAGATAACGGATCCCGTATCTTTCATCAGAATTACCCCCGGCAGTCAAACGTAAGACCGAGTGCCCCGAGAAAGATAACGGATCCCGTATCTTTCATCAGAATTACCCCCGACAGTCAAACGTAAGACCGAGTGCCCTGAGAAAGACAACGAGATCCCGTATCTTTCATCAAAATCATTCCCCGGCAGTAAAACGTAAGTCCGATCTCCCCGAGAAAGATAACGAGATCCCGTATCTTTCATCAAAATCTTTCCCCGGCAGTCAAACGTAAGACCGAGTGCCCCGAGAAAGATAACGGATCCCGTATCCTTCATCAAAATCTTCCCCGGCAGTAAAACGTAAGACCGAGTGCCCCGAGAAAGATAACGGGTCCCGTATCTTTCATCAAAATTACCCCCGGCAGTCAAACGTAAGACCGAGCGCCCTGAGAAAGATAACGAGATCCCGTATCTTTCATCAAAATCACCCCCGGCAGTAAAACGTAAGACCGAGTACCCCGAGAAAGATAACGAGATCCCGTATCTTTCATCAAAATCTTCCCCGGCAGTAAAACGTAAGACCGAATGCCCCGAGAAAGATAACAGATCTTGTATCTTTCATCAAAACCAAACGGCAGTCAAACGTAAGACCGATCTCCCAGACGAATATATCTGATTTTCCCCAGCAATGGCTAACGAAATCCCCAGCAAAGTTAATGGAATCCCAAAAGCCAACGAAATTTCGAGTAGAACTCGAACTACGAAAGGGCTTGATTCCCACTAGGGATACGTAGGTAGCCTATCATTAGGTCCAGCCCCTCGACCAAAACGGTCACCCTCTCATTCGGCAGCAGACAAAGTCCACCGAAAGGCCATCATCAAGGTCCGAGGCACCTAAAAAGCCATCTTCAAGGTTCGAGGCACCTAAAACGCCATCTCCAAGGTCCGAGGCACCTAAAAAGCCATCATCGTCAAGGTCCGAGGCACCTAAAACGCCATCTCCAAGGTTCGAGGCACCTAAAACGCCATCTCCAAGGTTCGAGGCACCTAAAACACCATCTTCAAGGTTTGAGGCACCTAAGACGCTATCACTAGGAAAACGATAAATCGCAATAATCCCCAGCAGAGACCGAAAATGGTCATTCCTATCCCCAGCCGAGCGGATAGCCATCAGACCGAAAATGGTCATCTCTTATCCCCAGCAGAGTTTCTCTCCAGCAGCCGACTATAGAACTCGCTCATCAGGTTCGAGGCACCTAAAACGCCATCATCTCCAGGGTCAAAGACCCGAACTACGACTGGCTTGATTCCCAATCGGGATACGTAGGTAGCCTATCGCTAGGTTCAGCCACCCGATCACTCGATCATCCCGCCAAATATGGAGCCTTACTCTTATCGACGACCCCGCTTCCTTCGAAAGCGCCGTCGCCGAGAGGCTACTGTAAGTGCTCCAATTTGAGCTTGTTATAATTTTCGTTAGAAAATTAACGAAAGTTATAACATTTCTAACAATTCCTAACTATCCTAACTTTCCTAACAAAGTGAGGGTAAAATGGGCATTGTTATTTAAGGTTAAACCTTAAAAAGAATCTCAAAAAGCAAAACAAAAGAAGAAAACCAAAAATGGCAATGGCTGGAAACACAAAAAACTGGCTGTTAATTTGAATTTTGAAAAGAAATATTCTTCTTGTCCAAAGCTGAAGCTGCATTTAATGAACAGTGCACGCTGACTGGACCTGTCCGCGCGGATAAGTATGTAAAATTCAGAGGGCTATAAATTGAGCCCTCCAGTCACAAAAATGAGGAGGAAGAACACATTTTGCACCGAACCTCTGGCGAAATATAGAGAGAAAACAGTGAGAATTCACTTGAATTGTCACCATTTTCTCTCCAATCTTTCCCAACTCATACTCATCCACTCACTCTCATATTAAAGCCCTAAACACTCATACACTCAAGTCAAACACTCAAGAACACAAGGAAGATTGGTAAACCCTCCTCTTCCTAACCCTAAATCTCATCCATGCATGCATCTTCAAACTACAAAATGTAGTTCTTTCATCTTCTTGCTCTAGATCTAAGAAGATCACCATGGAAGACCATCTCCATGGATGATCTTCTACCAAGATCAATATTATTCTCAAAGTTTTTTCTTGTTTACTTGCAAAAACACACTTTCAAAACCCTAAAAAACCATTTTCAAGCACTAAATCTTGATTTCAAAGGATAAAAATCCCCTTCCCAAGCAAATGAAATGCTTAGTCCTAATGTACCCCAAGGATGGTTTGGTATAGTTGATTCACCACTAAGATGTCTAGTGATCACTAACCAAAACCTAGGGAAATGGGGACAAGCATGGATGCAAAACCCCCTTTAAAATCATATTTTCTTTCTTGAGAAGTTGCTGTCCAGTAGCACTTTTCTCAGACCTCAGTCCATGGTCTTAATTTTTGGACACAGATGAACTTGGAATTTGGTATTGACTACAAAATACTTTTTGTAGCCAACATCCATAGCTTTCCATAAATATTTTTACCTTATTTTTTGGGTGAGTAAAACTCCTCTTTTCAAATTTTCTTTCAGAGGCTAGTTCATCAGCTTCTGGGAATCCAGATCTCATATCTGAGGTTTCCAGAAGGTTTTGACCCCTCAAATCTTCTCCAAAATGGAAAATTCCTTCGTACAAACCTTATTTAAGGTGTCTGGAACAACTTTCATTCTCTGAGTTTATCCAGATTATGAAGTTTTAAGACCCTTGAATACATTTCAAAATCAAAGGTCCACTGCCTTTTTCATTCTGGCAGAAATGGCTCTCAACTTCAAATGGTCTTTTGAGTACCAAATCTCAATCCAAAAATCTTCCAAAAAATCATGGGATCAGTTTAAAGTCTTAAAAAGATATCCCAATTTTTACTTTTCTGAGTTTCAACTTATTTTGGCCAAAACACACACCCACACACACACAAATGATTTTCAGCTTGGAAGACTCGTTTTACGAGGCGCGTCGGGTGCACACTAACGTCCTTCCCGACGCGTAACATGACCTCCGAACCTAAATCTCTGATCTCGGGCTTTTTTCAAAGTTTTGGCCCTCAAAATTAAAATGGCGTGGCGACTCCGTTTTCGTTGATTTTTTCAAACACAAAAAATGGGAAAATTTTCGGATATGCACATCATCACACAGGGCATGGTTTGGAAATGTTTCCAATTTAGGGGCAGCTGGCTGCAGAGTTGACCAAGTCAACTGCAGAGGGAGTCCGGCCGGACTAGAACTGAATTTCCAGATTCTTTAAATTGCAGTTTCAGCTTTGCAATTGGTGAGAAAACTGCGCATTGCTTTGTTCATCTGGCTGAATTCCTTTCTCTTTCTTAAGGTTTTCTTCACCTTCTGACATGGCTCCCTTTCCCAAGTTATCGTCTCGGATGCAAGAGCGATATTTGGACAACTTTCAGTCGTGGGTACGGAACCACACGAGGCAGAACAAAAGGTTTTTCGAAGGCTGTTACGGGATTAAATCTGTTTGGGCTTTGAAGGAGCTCATGCCAGATTGGGATCTCTTGAGAGCCGCTGAAATAGCCCGGATCCGAGAAAAGGCTTCGCAGCCCCGGCATCTGGCAATCTTTCGCGTTGGAGCGGTTCGTTCTCGCCGTTTTGCTTTCGCATTTTTGTAGAGTCGCCACGCCGTTTTTATTAAGCCCAAAACATTGAAAAAGGGCATCAGTTTAAAGATAATTTTAAACTGTTTTTGTGTGATGAGATTTTGAGTTCGGAGGTCAGATGACTCCTCGGGAAGAGAATATTAGAATATTAGAGCTCACCCGAGTCGCCTCGTAAAATGAGTCTTTCGGATACCCCTAATATCCTTTAAATGTTGTGTGTGTGTGTGTGCTTTTAAAAATGCATCTTTGTCATCGGATGTCTACATTGTATGCTATGTATGGAAATGTATTGAAATAGTAATGGAAGGAAGCCTTACCAATGTTGCTTCGTGTCTGTCTTCCGCTGAGGAATAGTGTTTGAGGTCGGAGTAGCGTTCCGGTACGGATCGGGATTGCTTCGGGAGATGCCGGTTGTCTGCGGACAGAGTTTCGACGTGAGTTGAGGTTGCAGGCTGCGTTCGAGCAGAGGTTCGGCGTGCGTGGGGATCATCGGGATCACTCGGGCAGAGCTTTGGCGTGGTTTGGGATCGTCGGTTTGACTCGGAAAGAGCCCGGACACCGTGGAAAGACCAGGCAAGGCCTCGGAGTACCACGAGGGGCCTCAGAGTACCTCGAGAGTGCCTCGGGGCAGCGCGGGAGCGTCTCGGGAGCGCTCGTGGAGGCTTCGGAGCACCACTAGGGGGCTCGGAAGGCCTCGGAAGGATCCGAAAGGGGCTGAGAATGCCTCGCGAGGACTTAGAGGGGAGCCGAAGGCTAAGGGAGGAAGAGAGAAGAGGGAGGCAAGTGTGTCGAAAATGGGAGGGGAGCCCTCTATTTATAGTAGGAAAAATTGCAAAGAGGTCCGTACGGACCTCCCTGGTTATCCAGAATTTTGGTTTTCCTCGATTTGAGGGAATATGTGATGATGGTGAATATTCTGTAATTATGGTGTTCCCTATGCAATAAGGTCCGTACGGACCATCTTGCATGCAAAGAGGTCCGTACGGACCAACTAAGCATGAGGGTAATCATTTTTCCCGGGATTTGAGGGAATATTGTGGACTTTAAGAAGATTCAGTAATTATTAAAGCAAAGAGGTCCGTACGGACCATTATTGCTTTTCCAATTTCCTGAAAATTCCCGAAAGGTCCTTTTGTCCCTTTTTATCCCAGAAAGGCTCCTCCCTTGGTTTGGTTGGGGGTTTAGAGAGGGTTTTGAGTGAGAGGGGTCGTCGAGACTGTGTTGATGAGTCTGCGGTGTTTCCCGTGTGTTTGAAAAGGGGTGTGATCCAGATTGGGGTACTTACAGCCGCGTCTCGGTTCTGGGACGTACGGAGGAATGTGTACTGCCTTTCGTACAACGAAATCACTCCTACGTTTGAAGATTTCCGGGCCATGCAGGAGGACACGAGACGGAATGGCTAGTTCTTCCGTATCTTTGGTGGCATGGCCACCGTTGAGAAGCTAGTGTCTTTGTTGGGTATCTCGGCTGGAGAAGCATACGGGATGCCGATACAGATACCGATTACGTTGACATTTCGAGACCGCCCGAAAGATTTGTCGGAGCCGAGGGAGCATCTTTTCGTGGGACGCGTTTGCTCGTGCGCGATTGCTACTTTGTTCACATTCACGTCTTCGGGTGTGTGCCATCACAAAGATACTCGGACTCGGTGAGGCAGCCGTCGGAGTGGGGGAGACATCGTGCCATCGGGTCTCTGGGGCGAGACGTTCCCGGGCATAGGCCGGATGGCGACCGAGTAGCCAATACATGTGGGGAGGGAGTCCCGCTATGCCGACCATGTGGTTGAGGGATAGAGGCTGCAGATGATGCCCGAGGTGCCAATGTCCCGTGACACTTGGTCTTTCTCGCGACGTCCTTCTGGTGATAGGGGGCAATCAGCCGAGCCGGAGCTCTGGATGGCCGACTTTGCACGCATCACTTGCGATGGTGGAGTTCCCATTGGAAGTTACAGACTTGTAGGACCGCTCGGGAGGGTGCATTGATTGTCGAGTGCCGGGGCCGTCTCGGACGCTCTTTCTATATTCCATCATTGGTTACTCATGGCGTGCGGGCCGGAGCATGCCACCGACCGATCCGAGTTATGCCGCTACCTTTGAGGTGGGATCTTTGCGGATGGAAGATCCTTCGACGCTATTGCTAATCACCCGGTGGTGGCAATACACGTCCTTTCCCGCCAGGGTTCTCTTTCACCGAGAGAGGGCACTGTTGCAGTCGACGCAAGATATGAACCGGTACGAAGAGTGTATGGGGGAGACACGAGATGGCTATCTAGTGGAGACGGAGTGAGTCAGCTGGGTGCGATCACCCGGGACGGCTCGACCTTGAGGAGGACGAAGCGAGGGCTAACCCCGGAAATCGTATCGGCGATGCCATGGGCTGATTATGAGGCAAATGCCGATCGGGAGGCCAATCAAAGCACTATGATGATGGCTCGAAGCGAGGCGGCTCGAGACGAGCTAGAGAAAGGGCTGCGTTAGCTGACGCGGAGGCTTGACGGAGGCGTCGGGAAGAGTCCACGAGCCGGGTAGAAGGCCTACCGGAATATTTCCTGCGAAGGTGAAGAACACTCACGGGGAAAAGGGAAGGGGAAGAAGGATGAAGGACCAAGTACGGGAGACTAGGTTGACCTTGCTGTCCGGAGTATCCACCCATTGTCATTGCAGACACATTAATTGATTAATGTTTTATTGTAGTTTTGCTAGCGTGTAGCGAGTCAAGAGTTGACCGTGCTTGAACTCATCAAAGAATGTTTTAACCGTTATGAATTTGTAGGTTAAATGAAAAGAGTTTTTCGAAACACAAGCAATTGATGCTTATTGTATTTTTTTGTTTTTTAGACCGAACCAAAGATGGCTGCCTACGTTCCCCTTTTACAATGGGACTAAGGGGCTCAGGTCACCGTAGTTCGACACTTTAGGTGAATTTGAGAAAACAAAGATAAAAGAAGTGCGACCCTGTCTTTTACCTGGATCATTAGCGGGAATGTATCCAGTTGGGTATTACTCTTTTAGCACTTTTAATTTACTGAGGGGACGGTGTATGGGGAAGGGGAGTTGACTCGTGCTCTTCCTCAAACGAAGTATCTGCGGAGCTTTCTTCCGTTCACGGGGTTAACGAAAGGGTTTCCGTCCAAGTCTGCTAGCTTCATGGCTCCTCCGGAGAAGATTCTTTGTACCACGAACGGTCCTATCCAGGTAGGCTCCCACTTTCCGAGGGGATTGGTCTGCGTAGGAGGCTTTTCCTTTAGCACCAAGTCGCCTTCTCTGATGTCTCGGATCTTGACTTTCTTGTCGAATGCTCGTGCCATTCTGCTCTGGTAGGCTCGAGTGTGTTCCATGGCTTTCAATCTGCGCTCGTCGAGTAGAGCAAGTTCGTCGTGACGGCTCTGTAGCCATTCGACTTCATTGATCCCGTTTTCCAAGAGGACTCGGAGGGATGGAATTTCCAATTCCACGGGTAACATTGCTTCCATTCCGTAGGTAAGTGCGAACGGAGTCTCCCCTGTGGCGGTTCGGCGATGTTCGGTATCCCCGAGAGGGCTAGATGTAGCTTTTCGGGCCGAGTCCGACCTGCGGTGGTCATCTTTCGATTATCATGGCGAGAGTCTTGTTGTTTGCCTCTCTTGCACCATTGGTTTGTGGTGCATAAGAGAAGACCTGTGACGTGTGACTACGGGTCGGTCAGTAGTTGGTCACAATTTCCTTCGAAGTGAGTCCCATTGTCGGATATGATCTCGTTGGGCACTCCGTATCGGCACATGATGTTCTCTCGGATGAACTCGGCCACCTTCTTAGAATTCGGTACCTTGTACGATCGGCTTCTACCCATTTGGTGAAGTAGTCGATTGCAACTAAAATGAACTTCGTGACCATTGCTCCCTGGAGGAGTGATCTTGCGATGACGTCGATTCCCCATGTGGCGAAAGGCCGTAGGCGTAGTCATGCGGTAGAGTTCGTGAGGAGGATGTGATTGAGGTTGGAGAAGCAGATTGACATTTGTCGCGGCTTCGGACGAGCTGGATGCGTCTGTTTCCATTGATATCCAATAGTATCCCATACGGAGAATGATCGTGTCAATGCTCGGGCGTTCATGCGCGGACCGCGAGTTCCGTTGTGAACTTCGTTCATTAGCTTCGGCGGCTTTTCTTTGTTTACACGCGAAGGAGTGGCCCTTGAGTGGCGCTTCTTGTACAACATACCCCCAGAATGACGAAATGGGATGCCGGGCGTTTTAATGCCATCATGTTTTTGGCTTTGATCCCTTCTTTATATTTTCCATCTTCATTTGTGAAGGAAGCTTCTCCGTTTTGGAGGTCTTGGTAAATTTGATTGTACCGGGGTTCGTCGATCGTTTCTTTTTCTTTTCGATCTCACGGCAATAGGCGGGTGTTTCCCGTCTCGCTCTGTCCTCGAGGGGTTTTACTTGCTTTCCACTTCGGGAATTTCGACAAGAGAGGCGAGGGTTGCCGGGCGTCTGCGAGCGGTTCCTGTCTCTTGGCAAATAGTGAAAAGAGATGTCCTTGGGCGAGCAATGAGTTCCTCCATGTACGCGTGGTACTTCGAAGGCGAGAATCTACCGTCTTCCATTTGTTGGATACTTGATTGATGATCAATCTTTGAGTCTCCATATACATCCGGCTCTAAGATGTTGCGCTCGAGGCGGCTTCCCAAACTTCTGCACGGGCTTCATATTACTGTTTGCATTGTTGGATTGCTTCAAATTCGACTTGATGGCTATGGGAGTATGCTCGTCCTTGGGATCGACAAGGAGCATTCCAATGCCATTCCCCTTCTTGTTGGCTGCCCCATCGAAGAAGAGTTGCCGGCGGTTTGCGGTTGTCAGTGAAAAGATTCCGTCGTCCGGAAATTGCGGATCGGGACCCTTAGGTTCACTTTGCTCGGGAAGTCGGCAAGGCGATCGCCATTACTACGCCCTTTGTTGATTTTCTCTCGACCATGTACTTGATGTCGAACTCGGCGGGAAGAATGACCACTTGGCTAGCCGCATTGACGAGGATGGCTTGTCAAAGAGATATCGGACGGGGTCCACTTTGGAGACCGGGAGCGAATGCGGCGCATGTAGTGTTTTAGTTTCCCGACTACCCATACCAAGGCGGTACAATTTTTCTCACGATCTTTGAGTAGTGAGTTCACTTCCTTGAAGTTTTCGGCTTACGAAGTAGATTGCATGCTCAACCTTGGAATCTTTCTGTTCTTGTGCCGGCATTGCTCCGATTGACGTGTCATTGCCATTGTCGAGATACGAGGAGTAGTGGCTTGTCTTCATGTGGCGGAGCACGAGAATTTGGGGATTAACCAAGTAGGTCTTGATCTTCTCGAAAATTTGTTTGGCACTCGGAGTCCCATTTGATGTCGGCATTCTTTTTCATCGGTTTGAACATGGGCTCGCGAGAAGATGTCAAGCGGTTGATGAAAGCGGCGATGTCTTGAAGTCTTCCCATGAAGCTCTTTACTTACGTCGGGGTTTGAGGCGGCTTCATGTCGATGATGGCCTTGATTTTCACAGGATCGGCTTCGATACCTCTTTGCGTAACCATGTACCCCGATTACCTTGCCGCGCTTGACGCCGAAGGTGCACTTTGCCGGATTCAACCTCATGGAGTGTTTTCTCGAGTCCCGTTGAAGAACTTCCTCGGATCTGTCATGTCTTTGCATGTCGATCCCTTGGAGTGGATGATCATGTCGTCGACATATACTTCGATTTCTTTGTGAATCATGTCATGGAAGAGGGTTTATTGCAGCCCAGGCTGGTAAGTAGCCCCAGGCGTTCTTCGGACCGAACGGCATGGCCAGGTGTAACGATATGTCCCCATGGAGTGGTGAAGGCGATCTTGGCACGATCCTCCTCGGACATCTTGATGCTGGTTGTATCCAGCGAACCCGTCCACGAAGGACTTTACTTCGAAATTTGCCGTGGTATCGACCCGGCATGTCGATGTTAGGCGGTGGGAAATCATCTTTAGGGCTGGCCTTGTTGAGATCCCGGAAATCCACGCAAAGATCATCGACCTTTCCGTTGGCCTTGGTGACCGTCACGATGTTGGAGAGCCAAGTCGGGTACTCAATCACTCGATGAAACCAACTCGGAGCATTTTCTCAATTTCTTCTTTAACTTGCAAGGACCACTCGGCTTGATCTTGCGCGGCTTACATTTGACAGGCTTGGATTCGGGATCGGGGAATTACGTGCTCCACGATTGAGGGATCGAGTCTGGCATGTCTGATATGACCCGGGCCGAACACGTCAACATACTCCGGAGGAGGCTTATCGGGGCTTCTTTTCTCGCATCGGCGAAGAAAGCGCCCACTTGTGTCTCTTTAGGCTCTTGCGGCGACCCCGGAGTTCACTTTGGTCATAACCTCTTGGCGGCTTGGGCCCGGTTGTCCTCTTGGTCAACTACACGCTCGAGAACTTCTTTAATGTATTGTTCGTTTAATGTGTCACTTCTTTATCAATTGAATTATTAACGTCTTTTAAGTTGTTTGTTAACTTATCGGTTGTTAAAGTGGCAATGAGAGGATACTCAGAAAGGTCGAGACTTTTCATTAAACAAGAACGGGAATACATGAT
This sequence comes from Adenophora triphylla var. japonica, assembly GCA_022495995.1. Lineage (NCBI taxonomy): Eukaryota > Viridiplantae > Streptophyta > Magnoliopsida > Asterales > Campanulaceae > Adenophora > Adenophora triphylla. The sequence goes on from JAFEMH010001055.1 coordinate 531,089, forward strand.
TAGCTCTGACAACATTATAGTCCTCTGGCGTAAGGCCGTTGGATGACTCGGAAGGGCCGGACTCGACAGGAGGGCCGACTCGAGAGGGTTTGAGACCGGGTTTAGGGAGATGTGGGTGCGGGCCCGGCTTGTCTTCCAATTACGCTGGCTTGCCCTTGAGTCGGTGAAAGTTACCCAATTCTTCGGTGGCATTCTTTGGATGCTTGATAAGGGTGCGGGGATCGAGAGGCTTGGCTCCTGCTTTGTCCCTATCATGGCGATCATGCTTGTTGTCGGAGCCCCGGTCGATCAAGTTGGGCAACTCCATGACTTCTTCAAGCAGACTCTGTAGAGGCTGGTCCACGAGAGCGTCTTCTATGAATTACGGTTCCTTACGCTTTGGACTTGCTTGTCTCGAATGTGGCCTCGGCTGATCCGAACAACTTGTTTCCCATGGAGAGTACCTTGAGTTGCTCCTCCAAGTACTGGGATTCCCTTGAATGTGTACTCATGCTTTGGGTGTGGTGGCGGTTGGTCAGGTAGAGCTGTGATGTCGAGGAACGCTCCCCTTATCGGATTAGCTTTGAGTCCTCGAAACGCTTGAGGTCCCGTGCTAGGCTGTTCCATTCTTCCTGTAGTCTTGGTGCGACTATCCACTGCTTCTTTCTCATCTTCATCGGTTCCATTTGTCGGTCCCCTCGGTTACTGGCTGTCGGTTCCTTGTCGGTCCCCTCGGTTCTGCTGTCGGTTCCCTTGTTGGTCCCCTCGGTTACGCGTCGGTTCCACTTGGTGAAGTAATGGCGAGGTCAAAGTTGTAAGGTCGGAGGTTGGGTGTGCCGTCGGAGGTTCCCCTTTTGCGGGCTGCTTTGCCTTGGTGCGGGCGAGCCTTTTGTCTTCCTTGATGTCGGCCGGTGTTGGCACGTAGCCAAGCCCTGGACCGTGGTGTGGTCCTTGACTTCAATAACTTGGTGTTGGCCTTGTAGCCTTTTGCCGAGCCCCGGTCATGGGATGAAGTTCATGAGTTTCATCATCCTCATGGCGGGAGGAATGCGATCGTGAGACAGTGGAAGGTCCACGTTGCATATTTGGATCTTGGAGGTCTCCCGAGTGAATCCGATTAATGGCATGTCGTCATTATGCTTGATTTCCAATCTTTGGAATGTCGTTGGTCTTTGGTCCCTCGGTGGTGACACTGTCGCCGTAGGCGTAGTTAGCTCGTTGCCTTGCATGAACTTGAGGCAGCTTTGGTGAAGGGTGGATGCCACGCCATTGATTTGATGCGGCCGGGGACGCCCAGGATGGGCTGTGAAAGTGATTGGAATGTCCAACACTTGGAATTCGGTGGGGATCACCCGCTTGCCGAACCGGATGTTGAGAGTAGCAACCCCGAAGCTGTACGGGAAGTAGAGTCATAGGCCTTGACGGTGTGGGTGAAGGCTTAAGATCTGTGGGCTTGATGTCAAGCGGGTCCATCATCTTGGCGGGCAAGACATTCATTCGGAACCTCGGAGTCTACCAGACACGCGGGGAAAGCGGCCTTTCGTCCAGCTGGCTTTGTGATGTAGAGCGGCTCGTTGTGATCGGCCCCAAATTTTGGAAGGTCCCAAATGCTGTGAAGGTGATAATGTTGCCATAGTGGATGTTGCCGATCATTTGAATGACTTCATGCGGGGTTGCGTCCACGGGGACCATGGTACGGGCCGAGCTTTCCTCTAGCTTGAGCTTGTGAGGATAAGAGGAGGTGGCGAGAGACGAAAGGGAAATGTTCGCTGAGTGCCTTGGTAGTGAGGATCGGGTCCTCTTTCAAGGAATTTGCGTCTTGGGCTGGCCGGATTGCAATTACGCTCCGTCGGCTTTTTGGTGGCCTTAGGTGGTAATGCATGGATTTGACCCGATCGGGTTAGAACAGCGACATCGGGTTTGGTCCCTTACGAGCAAGTGCTCACGAGTTGAGCCATAGTTGAGGAGGATTCCTCGTAGCATAGGGCCATATGTCTTCCCTCGGCTCATTGATTGTGGATGAATTCCGGGGAGCTTCGGCGGCTTGACGGATTACGTCCCGGGATACTTGGCTTGGATGCCTCTGCGGGGAGGTAGCCTACGGTTTGTATGTTGTTCGAATGTCGGTGCACAAGTGGTTGCACAGGCGACGTGCGTTGCGACCCTCCGGGGAGGTTGGAGAGTTCTCGGCTCAAGCGAACGGTCTCCTTGATCTCTTCACGGTATATCGCGTTCCTTTCCTTCTTCTTGAGCATACTCGGGGCATTGCAGGTTGGGTGCAGCGATACTCATGGTTTGCTAGTTTTCCTCCGCTCTGAGCCCGAGATCAACCTTCTTGCGGCGGAGCTGCGTCGAGAGTGAGTGCTGCGTTTCTTCCCATGTGAGAATAGCCGGTGCTTCTTTGAGCTGCGTGCGGCGATCTAGGTAAACCTCCATCGGGGAGAGTTTTCTCCTACTGCTTTATCGAGTGGCGGGTATGTCGGAAGGTGAGTACACGGCTTCCCGAACATCGGCCCATGTGGTAGTTCTTTGTCCAGTTGATCGTTTGTAAAGCGAATGCGTAGGCTTGTGGAATTTCCACTGAGTAGTTGCTCAGACGCAATTTCCATCCTCCTCTTGTTTTTAAATAGACCTTCCTCCACGAGTTGGCCTTTCAATTTGAGTGCGGAAATGATCCGTTCCCATCCTCCCGAGGACCCTTGGGAGTCCGGTTTTGTTGACTTCATGCCCGGCTTGGAAAGAATGGTTTCATCGTCTTCATCGTCGCTTTCACGAGAGAACTTGCTTTCCTCGGGAAGGTAAGCGGCAGGATTCGTTAGCGTGTCGTTCCATCTCTAGGTCATTGGGACCGTTGACCACCCTTGCACAGCGAGAGGGGGTTGGATGAGAACGAGACGGTAGTCGGGAAGTTGCCATGAGCAAAACTCTTGAGGTCGAACTAGTCTAGAGTGGCCTCTAGCTTTAAATGCAGAAGTTTGCTGTGACACTTTAAGGGCTTGGTCCCTGTAGGTCTTTCGAGCTTGGTCTTCGTCCCAAAGACGACTTTCTTGAGCGGCTAGTTCCATGAGGGCTTTCCTTGCGAGACCTAGGCGATCTCCGTAGGTGCGCATCGTCGGCTAGTGTCCCGAGAACCGTGATTACATTCAAATCGCCGAATGGCGGAACACTTGGATTACATTGACGAAGGAAGTCGGGCCAGGACATTCCATGCGGCCTTCCTTGATCTCGATCACCAAGAAGTTTGCCCATATACGCTTGATTGACCCCCGGGGGTATTGAATTGCAATGTTGACGGTCTCGTGATCTCGCTCGATCGCCAAGTCTATCAAGCTAGCGGTCGGCGCGGGATGTACGAATCCGGGGGCCGTGGCGAATTTTGGGAGTAGAATCGGCTGGAGCATGTTGATCTTTGAGGTGGTCATTTCCTATGTCGGAAGGCGGCTACGCCTTGCGGGGAAGACTTTCACGAGATGTTTTCGGGGTGGGCTGCCGGAAGCGTTCCCGAGGTTGATCGACTTGTAGCGGGGTGAGGAGCTTGGTCTCCTTCGTTGTTGCCCTTGGCCTTGGCGGCGTTTGAGGGTATAAGCTTGGCGACGGCACGGGCCGGTTGCAGCTGGGGCAGTACTCGGAAGTAGGGATGAGCTACGAGCTCGCTTGGCAGCGATGCCTCGTTTACCGTGAGCGGGCGGTCATCGAGGGTGACCTTGGTGTTGCGGGAATACGATAACAGGACGGGATCCTTGGCTTCATCGGGATATACGGAATAGATGATATTGACGAAGTCGTCGTCATTCACTTGATCGAGAGGATTCCTCGTTGCGTGAATCACGTGCTTCCAATTATCGGATAGGCACATGTCTTGGACGTTGAGCTTGACAATTTCCGTGGTATTGGAACCTTGGTCGTAGGTGACGATCGGAAGGAGTTCCGTCCTCAAGCGAGCATGTGAATGCGGAGGTGCGCTTGCGGAGTGCCGCATCTTCGACTCCGGAGAGTCCCAGATTCATCGTCATCGATCGCTCAATCCAGGTGTAGGGACGTATTGCGTCGGTTGCGTTGTTGGAGCGGCTAGGAAAACATCATGCTCTTCGTTGGAGAAGAGGGGTGCGGCGGGTAGTTCCTCGTGGAGGACATCCCATACGACTTCCATGCATTCATCACGAGAATGACGGTGCTTGTTGACCTTTATCACAAAAACCTCTTCGCTGGCGGGGCCGAGAGAGTTTGTTTGGAGAATGCGACGAATCTCCGATTGGAGGCTGGGGTTTATGTGCCCGCATCATGGCGATGTTCGAGCGTTTCCTTCCAATCTGCCTCCAAATGTTGGAAACGACGGTTGAACTTGATGTATCGGGCGCTTCAGGGTGCACTGCTCGAGTACGTTTACATAGTTGGCATCTCCGGACTACGAGGGATTACGTGAGATTTGCCCCGGTAGTCCCTTGGTTGATTCGAAGGAGGTAACCCGGTGCACGAGTGCGGACACGCTTGGCTCTTGTCTCGGCTTCGTTTCCTATGAGGAAACTATCCCCTCGGATGACTTCAAGATCTCCTGCCGGTTAATGAACTTGGCGGCGATGGAGAGTGGAAGCTATGGCTTTCATGTGGTGTAGCCAAGGGCGTCCCAAAGAGGCTGTGAACTCGGATGGAATGTCCATCACGTGGAATTTTCTTTGGCACCATTTGGGTTTCGAACCGAGTTCCAGAGTCACTGTCCCCGGGATGGGGACGAGACGAGTTGTCGTAGGCCTTGATAGTCCGTAGACGGAATCAGGTGGCTTTCATGGATGCGGAGAGCTCGCATCATGCTGAGAGGGAGGACATTAACGGCTGACCCGTTATCTACCAATACTCCGGGGAGTGATATGGTGTTGAGTTTGAGAGTGATGTACAGAGCTTCGTTGTGCCCCGAGGCGTCTCTCGGTAAGTCTTCGTCACAGAACGTGATCATGCTGCCATACAGACGGGAGTCGTAGATCTCGTCTCTATCCGTAGAAGGAGAGTCATCCAGCCATCCGTTTCCTGTCTTCCTCTTGCGAGGTAAAGCCTTTCTTTGGAACCTCAGGAGTGTGTTGAGGCTGCCTGTGGCGGTTGCCGCCCTTGGTTAGCACATTGATCGAGTGCGATTGCCAAGCTGACCTTGATCTTCCTTTACCGGTCCGAGCTCGGAAGCTGGACAAATTGAATCTCGGCTGATCCCGCGGAGGGTTAGGCTTCTGACTGGCAGTAAGATTACCAAGATCCGAGGTATTCCGGTGTCCCAGGGCCTGAATTCTGGTTTCAGCGGGACTTTTCGGCTTTCCCACCCCTGTTTGCTCTAAAGCTGCATGGCCTGGAGGCAAAGAGGACTGGCTGGAGTACAGTACGTAGTAGTCGAACCTCCCGGAGGGTTCTCCAAGTGTACCTACACTGGTATCTCCAGCTTCGTATCTTTCTCTCGATTCTTTGTTGAGAGGATTTCTTCTTTTGTTTTCTCGGAGGATTGCTCGGACGGTTTCTCGAGACTCGTACTCCCGAGGCAGGCGGAGCAGATCGCAAACATCGTAGGCGATGTGGACATTAGAGGAGGATCCAGCTGAAAGAGGCAGAGAAACGGGGTTACTGTGGCACTCTTCTTGGGCACCCACTCAATGGAATTCACTGCTGTTATTGTTCGGAAAGGGATTCCGCTGTATTGGGCCACTGGGGGCGCTCTAACTTGCCTTCTTCTATCAAGTTCTGGATTTCGTATCGTAACCCCAAACAATTGTCGGTGGTATGGCCGTGATGCGATGGAAGGCGCAGTATTTGCTCTTGTCGCATTGGCTCACGGGAACTTTGGGTTTTGTAATTGGCAACGGGCTTAAGGAGACCCTCCTTGATTAACCCTTCCCGGCATCTTGCTCGGTGGCATGTCCAACTTGTCGAAGTGTACGGACAGGCTGCTTCTGAGTAGAACTGTTGCTTTGCGGGGCCCAGGTTTGTTACCCATTGTTGTCCACGATGGACGTAGTTGACGGACGTATCTTTCCCTTTGCCGGGGGCCGGTGCGGGATTGAATGCAGCTGTTGAGCGGTATACGTATGGGCGTGCGGTAGCCAACTTTTCCTTGAGATCCTTCTCGAGCGTGAGCCGGCATTGACCGTGGCCGGAGATGCAGGAAGAAATTGTGGCCCGATGAGAGTTACGATGGACGGTCTTAAGCGGGACTTGAAGATCCGCATCTGTTCGTCTTTGGAGAGTGGCTCCATGATCTCGGAGAGTTTCCGGCTCCATCTCTTGTAGAATTCCCCAACACTTTCATCAGCTTTACGCTCGGTGGTGATTAAGTCCTCGCGACTTGTTTCCCGCTCTAAGTTGGATTTGTACCGTTCCGGGAAGATGTTGCTTGATGCGTTCCCAGTGTGGCGATCCGCGAGCTTGACCCTCGAAACCATCGTAAGCGAACTTTTGAGCGTATCTTTGGAAGTGGTCGGCCATTTCTTTGGAGGGTTGCTCCTTTTGCTCTCATGCGAACGTAAGTGTCGACGTGTGTTTGAGGACATTCGGTTCCATCGGAATCGGTCCGTCTCAGAGCATTACGAACATAGCGAGGAGCGTGACCATTCCGGATACGTGGATTTGAGCGTTTCTGCTTTGAGTGCTGTGGTGGCTTTCGGGTCTTTCATTTGCTCGACCATCCGGGCTAAGGTTGGGTCGGTGGTGGGTTTGTGAGGCTCGGCGCCGAGTGCTACCACGTGAGCGGTAGTGATTGGAGGTGGAAGGCTTGGTATATGAGTATATACGGGAGCCATTTAAAGCTGTATCGGGGTTTGTCCCGGTGTTTGAGATTCGTGTATAGGCAACGGGGACGAACAGGGAGGATATTGAGGATATTGGCATCTGAGATGGTCCGGCCCGATGCGGCTGGTGATATTGAGTGATGGGTGTAGCCTTTGGGGTGACCAAAATTGACGGGGTTGCCACTGAGAGGTGGCAACATGGAGCCTAGAGTCATTTGTTTCCTTGGTTGGAAGGCATCAGGTAAGTTGGCGGGGGAGGAACTGATTGAAGGTTTGGTGAAGCTGGTTTTGGGGAATCGTCATCCTCGACCGGGACAAAAATCTAGTCGGCGGGGATAGGCTGCTATACCTCGCTCATTCGGAAAGGCATGTACCACGAAGTCTGGCGATCTTCTTTACGCCTCTTGTGAACCTCACATGCCCGAATGGCTTCCTCGATGTCATATACATTACCGGTGGCGAGGGTCCTTCCCGTCACGATTTCTCGGTGAGCTAGACATGTGCGGAAATTACTGGTGAGGGCGGGGAACCGAAGAAGCTGTCGAGCTGCCGTTGCTTGTGATCTGGCAAGGCGGCGGCCGGAAATCGAACCACTTTACGCTTATTGCGGGGAACGAAAGGAAGGGTTTAGGCTTCGGAAAAGGGTATTTGGCTCAGGTTTTCGGGCTTGTGCAATGTGCGATTACCGATTAAAGTTTACTTAAAGCGCGTTTTCTCGAGTCTAATTGGTTGGAAAAGGCGTGTCTTAACTTTTCGCAACTAATCCTAGAGCTCCTAATCAGTGGATCTCGTCACTACGCTTATAAGCCCTCGTTTCCATTGTAGATCATCTTTCTCGGGACGGACTATCCGGCGAGGTACGATAAGGCAAGCGAGTTCCACCGACAAAGGAAAAAGTGAACTTAAGGCTAGGCGATCACGCAAAACTTTCAACGTATGTGACGTACGGGCCACGGTCGAAGTCAACGTCCTTAAGTTAAGGCGGGGATCGTGCCAAAATTTGGGCATGACCTCTCTGACTCGCTTGTGCGAGAGACCTTAGCTTTTTAGCGTTGGCCAAGTTGTGGGAGCACGGTTCATACGGCGAGTTTGGTGACACGGCGTCACATTGAACCTTTGGGTATATTTTTCGGCGAGCTCAGCGTCAAAGTCAAGGTGAAAAGCTCAAGACTTCGGGTCGGGAACGACCTTCGGTCTAAAACTCTCTAGCTTGACTCGGAGCGGGGCCCGGCGTGAAAAACATACGCTTAGGCTTTATGACACGAGCTAAGCCAAAAACCAACGTTAGGGGTCTTGGACAAAGTGTGACCTGACAAAGAGTGCATGGCTTGCACGGGCTAGGATGGGATGTTTGGGACGACCCCGTGCGCCCCGAAAGGTGTACAGCGAGACCAATCGGAGTGCAAGCGATAAGGCCGTCCCGGGTTAGGGGTTGTAGTGTGCGGTGTAAGGCGGCAAGTGCACGTGAAGTGCGGTGTTAGAGGCGGCAAGTGCGCGTAGTGTGCGGTCACTTTAAAATTCTTTTGAGTAAAACGAGATTTTTCAGAATGTGTCTTAAAGAATTTATGATGCACGGTTCAAAGAACTGACATGAAAATCAAACATGAATGGGGATGCACAAACATGGTATGATTTTGGAAAGTTGACAATGTAATGCCTTTTGAAAAAAAACCGTTCGAGGTTTAAAGGAACACACACACACGAAAACGAGGAAGGGTAAACAAAAGTTTGACCCACGGAAGGCTTTTTAGAAAACATCGGCAGTTTTGAAAAAAGTATCTTGTCCCCAGCGTACTCGCCACCTGAAATTACCCGATCTTTTTCGCGCGCGGGCGGGCGCGGAAAAGGCGGTTGTCTTTGCGGGGTTGGTGTCGAGACCTCGCTTCATAGGAAGGAACAAAATGAGGTGTAGCCCACGCGTTTTGTATTTTGAGCCCAAACGTTGAAAGCGGCTTTTGTGAAAAGGTGTCGTTTTTATTGGTAGCAAAAACTTAGGAAAAGGCTTTTTGAAAAAAGGGATCATTTTTATTGGCGGCAAAAACGAGTAAAAAGCTTTTTGTACCGAGAGATTGTTAGGTTCGGAGGAGTCGTTACGTTTCGGGTAGAGTATGACGAGATCGCCCGAAACGCCTCGCATGACGAGTCTTTCTACCTTTCTCGAAATCGTGTGTGTGTGTGTGTGTCTTTTGAAATGGGGGCTTGAATGACAAGCTTAATCTTGGTTTGAATGTCAAACGTTGATTAGGTGACTTTTGAAAAGACGAGCGTTTGAATGACAAACGTCGGTTTGAGTTGAAATGAGCGTTTGCATGGCAAACGTCGACTTTGAGTTTGAAATGAGCGTTTGCGTGGAAAACGTCGATTTTGAGCCGTGCGAGTCATTGTTAACGATTTTTATGAGAAAAATGCGTATTAAATGATTTTAAGTGTCAAATGAGCGGCTTGGAGTTTGAAGATGAGCGTTCGGAGGCCGAACGTCATTTGTGCATTTTGAAAGAGAGTTCGACGGACGAACTCCGGTTTTGAAGCGGGCATTACATTGTTAACGATTTTACGGGAAAAATGCGTATTAAATGACATGCGATCAACGAATCGGGTTGCGACTCGGACTTTGAAAAGTAAATACTATCACAATCCAAGCGGATCGGACTTGTAAATGACGGTATTTAAAGCGGTGTCAACGGAATCAAACTTGATCAGGATTCGTAAATGACGATCGACGAGGCCAAACGGCTCGGAATTGTAAATGACGATCAACGAGGCCAAATGGCTCGGAATTGTAAATGACGATCAACGAGGCCAAACGGCTCGGAATTGTAAATGACAATCAACGAGGCCAAACGGCTCGGAATTGTACGATCAACGAGGCCAAACGGCTCGGAATTGTAAATGACATAAAAGTAAACGGAACGGGATCGGAACGCCGTTTTAACCCGTGATTACTTCTCTTACGGAAAGAGAAGAGGATCGAGGGGCTAAAACTTATCGGACCCCGTTAGACGGAAGCGTCTACATTTTGATAACGGCGTTCGAAACGGTAATAGCGGCGGTGCGTAAGCGAGACGGAACGGGAGATTTAGAGAGAGGGAGTTATACCTATGGCTAGGGTCGACTCCTTTGGCTCGGGAGGTGTGTACGGGACACGGAAAGTGATTCGAAAGGTTATTTCGAAGTTGTAGGGTGCGTATTTGATCGAAATACGAAGGTTTCATGCGAATCGAGACAGAACGGGAGCTCGGAAGGGGTGAAAACCAGTTTGGACCGTGGGGGTGGTGATTTTGGTGTAAAAATCCTCTTCATTTGGCTTTTGACAGCCATTTCTATTTATAGGTGAAAATTTGCGGTAAGTCCGGACGGACTTGGCACGAATCCGGGGTTTTGTGGTATTTTGGGAATTTGAAGGACTTCTTTGGCAATTTCGGAAAATGTGCCTGGTGAGTCGGTAGGACTTGGCTTGCACGGACCGGGGGCATTTTGGTCTTTTACCTTTGAAATTGATTGAAGGGTGACTAGAGGGAGGTGGCATGGCTGCCACGTGCCCTCTGAGTCACCGGCCATGTGGAAGATTGTTCCCGGTCCGATTTTGTCCGTTTTTAAAATAACGGTCAGGAAATGTCAGAAACGCCCAGGAAAGTGCCGAAAAATGCGTTTTTCGGGGAAAGCCATACTTTTACGTGAGATGTCACGTGTTAAGTACGGTTCGACGTCGGGATGCACGGGGCGATCCGGGGACGTCTCGTTGGCAGCGGCAACGGGAGTTTAACGAGTTCGGTTAACCTGGGCGGGCCGGTTAACGGATTTCGGTTAACTTTCGGACGGATTTGGACGATCCGGTTGGGTACTTACAATAACCAAATCCTCATGGCCGAAGGAAGATCGACACAAAAACAGCGTTCACCACACCTTGGGAACGTTACTTTCTGCAGATCATGCCGTTTGGTCTCGAATCTTTGGGGCTACTTATCAAGAGCGATCCATGACACTATTCCATGACATGATCCACAAGGAGATAGAGGTATATGTGGACGACATGATTATCCACTTAAAAGGGACGAGATGGTCAACACTTTAGAGATCTCGGAAAATTCTTCAATCGTTTAGAGGCACAAGATGAGGCTCAACCCCGCCAAATGCTCATTCGGAGTGATCAAAGGGAAAGTCTTGGGGTACGTAGTCACGGAGCGTGGCATAGAAGCGAATCCCGCCAAGATAAAAGCCATCACGAGACATGCCTCCACCTAGAACACGAAAGAAGTAAAGGGATTCATGGGCGAGGCTTCAATATAGCGATCGATTCATCAATCAACTAACTACAATGATGTGATCCTATCTTCAAGCTACTTAAGAAAAATGCACCTCAGAGTGGACCGAAGAATGTCAAGAAGCATTCGAGGAAGTTAAGCACTACTTGACTTCCCCACCTATCCACAGTTCCACCGCACAAGGAGAAGCCACTTGAAGAGCTATACCTCACGGTTACGAACAACGCATTAGGAGCTATGCTCGCTCAAGAACAAACCGGCCTCCCACACGAGAGAATGCCATCTATTTCGTCGTAGCGAGATTCCAAGGCAGCGAAATCAACTACTCTCCACTCGACAAATCATGTCTTTGCTCTTGTTTGGGTATCACAAAGGCTAAAGCACTATATGGAAGCCTTCGATCCAGTCTCATTGCAAAAATGGATCCATTGAAATATATCCTAGACAAATCAAATTTGTCTTCAAGGATAGCCAAATGGTACTTCATGCTCGCGGGATATGATATCACTTACGTCACTCGGAAATCCGTCGGGGAGTGTATTCGCGAATCGGTTGGCCGAATTTCCTTGCGACGAAGTGAAGGGGAAGACCGCGATTCCACGATGAGGACATCATGAGTATAGAAGAAGAAAATAAGTGGCAATTATTTTTCGATGGCGCGGCCAACATGAGAAGGGTTCGGCATTGGAATGTTATTAGTAGACCTAACGACATCTATACTCCAGCTGTGATACGTCTTGACTTTGACGCCACCAATAACACCGCAGAATACGAAGCTTGCATAGCGGGACTTGAGCGGCTCTAGAACGCAGCGTGGCGGAACTCGAGGTATTCGGGGATTCCCAATTGATCATCAATCGAGACATTGAAGAAGTGGAGGGTCCAAGATCCGGCCCTTGAGAATCTGATGCCCGTCTCGAGTTGGTGCAACAATTCCAAGATGTCTCGTTCCACTACCTCCCTAGAGACAAAAAATCGGTTTGCGAGACGCATTGGCCACACTTGCTTCTTTGGTCGAAATCCCTAAAGGAAACGGTCAAACCCTTCAAAATAACACGACGTGCGACTCACGCATCTTTGCGCCGCTATAGATCTGCATGGTGCAAAGACAAATGGTTATCCGAATGTGCCCTTTGTTAAGAACTCAGGAAAAACCATGGTACCACGACATTTGGCATTTCATCCTAGATGGAACCATCCCACTTTGAGACGGACACGAAGACTCGAGATCGCCCTTAAGAGGTTGGCCACTAATTACGTCATCACCGCGGCCGCCTATTCAAGAAACATTCCCAAGGAAACCTCCTTTGTGCCAGGAAGAGGCCCAAGAAATAATGGACCACGTTCATCAAGGCATATGTGGAACCCATATGAGCGGAAATATGCTCGCCAAAAGATCATCGAACAAAGGGTACTTTTGGGCGACCATGGAAGCATTTGTACCAAAATGGTCGAAGTGCCATAAGTGCCGGATACACGCCAATCTTCGGCATGCACCGCCCTCCTTTGTACCCTATGACTTCTCCTTGGCCATTCTCTGCATGGGGGATAGATGTGATTGGAAAGGTCACACCCATAGGAGCCAACGGACCATTGCTTCGTCCTAGTGGCCATCGACTACTTCACTAAGTGGGTTGAGGCCGCCTCCTACAAAGTTACGAATGCCGAAAGGTTGCGGGAATTCATCAAGCACAACATCATCTGCGGTATGGGGTTCCGCATGAGAGGTGATATCCGATAATGGGTCCCACTTCGAGAAAGAAACCGATCGTCTACTAACCGAATACAAAATCACAAGGCACAAGTCGTCTCCTTATAGGCCTCAAACAAACGGAGGCTTGGTTGAAGCCGCGAACAAAACAATCGAGACTATCATCGGAAAAATGGCGGTCATTTGGAAAAGAGGCGGCCCGACAAGCTACCTTTCGCCTTTGTGGGGATACCGCACTTCGGTCCGAACGGCTACGGGAGAGACTCCTACGCCCTCACATTCGGAATGGAGGTACATCTTCTTCTAGATAGAATTGGAAATACCATCACTACGGGTTCTCTAGAAAACCCAGTGAACGAGGTCGGCTGGCTAGGAAGCGGAATACGAAGAGTTAGCCTTGTTGGACGAAAGAAGGTTGAAAGCGGCCGAACATACTCAAGCTTACCAAAGAAGAATGGCAAGAGCTTTCAACAAAAAGGTCAAGACGAGGAACATCGAGTAGGTGACACTGGTTCTCAGGGAGCACCGTCTGGACCTTTTAACCCTCTAGGCAAGTGGGGACCAAGATGGATAGGACCACTACATTTGTGAAGAAGATATTCTGCAGGGGAGCCCTTCGGTGGTGGACTTAGACGGAGATCAACTACCGAAGCCGGTCAACATGGACAAGCTCAAGAAGTATTTCGCGTGACTTGGCCTCCTTAAAAGAAATTGCTCGCTAGGTTGAAAAGCCCGGAAAGGACGACCTAGGCAAAAACTAGAGCTAGCACAAGAAAAGAAGTCCGCTAGATTGAAAACCCGAAGGGGCGGTCTAGGCAAAAGAAAGGGTGTGCATATATATATATATAAAAAAGGGGGGGGGCTTATCTCGCGCGAGATTACCCCTCGGCACGGAGCCATATTTTGTCCTTTTCTCAAAAATGAACTACGTTAGACACAGGCCTCTTATTTAATTCTTTGTAAAAGAGGAACGTAGGCGGCCTTCGGGTTCGGTCTAATCAAATAAATAAATCTACTTTTGTCCTTTTATTAATCGAATGCATTTTATTAATGACAAAGGAAATCCTAACCACAGCGACTAATTTGCTAAGCTAACAACCTTGAAAAAAAATACTAATAAAGCAAAACTATTGATCTATCAAAGCAATCTCTTGGTACTCCTAAAGATCTAGCCTTTCATTGACTTGGTAGGCCGACGGACATGGTCTCCACCGTTGTCGTGATCCTCCTTGCGCTTTGAGCCCCTCGAAGCAGAACATCCCTCGAGCCGATCAAAAACGAGAATCAAGACGATCAAAAACGAGATCCCGAGAGCCTGCTTGAAGACATGGGGTCTATCTAGAGCTTGCGTCTTTCCAGGCATCCCTTTGCCTCGCCTATCGTACCAATCTCCATCGAGAAAATCCTGAGTTGGATCAGTTCGCACATTAGCAGGATCAGATTGAGCCTCGCTCCTTCGCAAAATGCTTGCTGGCTACAAAAAGAATCTCCTAGCAATGAAAGCCGCGAGATCATCAATCTTCTCTGCGCTAGGGTGACCGGTATGGAGGAACCAATCCAAGTACTTATCGAGACAAGAAGATACTTGCATTAAAAGTCAGAAGGTTCGACCGAGCGATCCCGACTATTTCCTTCACCCCATGCTTGAGCTAGCACACTGCGCAAACTCTACACCAATATAAGACACTTCACGAGAAGCTCCTTCGAAAAGATAAGTGTCTAGCTGGCGACAAGGCGACGGAGCACCCGCTTGGGAAAATAAAAGGAGGAATCTCGCAAACCGGAAGAACAACCACTGTCGAAACCCTTGGTATTGGCAACATACTTGTTCAACCTCGATAAGGTGGACACGAAAGAATGTCGGCGGTTTCGGCCTTCGCAATCAACTCGGCCCATTCATCCCTTTGAAAGATCCTTGATCAATAACTTTCGCGTATGATATGTGAAAGGGAATATTCGATGGAGGACCTACCAACTTGAGATGCTCCCTAAGCCAAATAGTCAACGGAAGAGGACTCCCTTGAGTCATGACACCGTCCTATGCGGCTCGTCAAGACCATGCGGGGGTCTCACCCAAGATTAGCGGAATAATGTTCTAGAGCGTTTTACGGCACCTGCAGAACAATTTCCACAAGTTGGGAGTCGACCAAGCCGTCCCTACATGTAAACAGAACATCTCAGAAAAGGAAAAGAGCCGAAAGTTCCGTTTATAGACATGAAAAGCGTCATCATACTGAATCACCGCTAAAGCGTCCCGGAAAAGAAGAGCAATCAACCCACTTGCGGTGAACCAACTCATAAGCAAGTATCAGGGAATCCCTAACAATTCATTCAAAGCTTAGAATGATTCCTATTGTACTTAGGAACAGCAATCTCACCAGTCAAAGGCATATCCAAGATAATGGCAAATTCCTCCACCGTAGGCACCATCTCATTCAAAGAAAAATTGAAAAAGATGAATGGAGGGATCCCAAAATCGAAAGCTGACACCTGCACAAAAGACTCCAATCCGGTTGGAGGTTTCTTCAAGAGTAAAAAGGATTACGAATCCAAATTACGCAATAAACTTATTGCGAGATCGGTTGCGAAGCTTGATCTCACAAAATCCCTTGATGCTTGCTTGAAAGATGCAATCACTTAGGACGACGAGAGAAAAATCATCGACAATCATGGACGTTGGGACAATCTCCTTGGAAGCCATGGATCGTAGGGTTGAAGAATAAGACAAGAGTTTCACTCCAATAGGAATATCTCTAGAGTTTGAAAGACTAGAATGAGGTATCGGCCGGACTACGGGGTGATTTTATAGGGAAAAGCGGCCAAATCCTATTACGAAAAGAAGAGATCTACTGCACGACTAGCGTGTCTCGTGCGAGACACACTTATCTGCGAGATATCCCTACGGCAAAAAACGACAACAGTTCTGCTCAAACAACAATCTAGCCCCGAGCTTGACAAAGCAAGTCTCGAAAAACTGTGTGTACGGTTCATAACATGCGGTAAAAACACCAAGATGAGGGCTCAAAATTGTGGCCTAGCGGCCATTCCATTCCATTTCCAAAAACATGGAAAGTCGAGAAAGTTAATTAACTAACTAATTAGACCTAGGATTAGGGGTTAAGAAAAACCATTGTTTGTGCTACCTACTTGTTCCTAACGGTACCAAAAGAAAAGAAAAATTATGCTGGGCCCACTTTGGTATTATATACAATCATCAAAGATCAGATAAAAGAGAAAGGGAGGGGATCACGCCATCAAGTCGCTCGAGCCGCCGGCACCTCCGCCATCACCGCCACGGGGGCTGCCATCCCTCCTCGACCTCTTCGCTCCGCAGTAGGGGTCACCGCCGAGGCCTGTCGAGGCCGCAGAAAAGCCTTGTGAAAAAGCCTCTCGGACGGAGTCCGACACCAAAGCCATCAGTCCCGCCATCTTGGTCGCTCCACGGTTGTAGTCGGCCGCGGACGAGTGACTGACAACAAAAGGAAAAGAAAATGCTCGGAAAAGTCGGACATATACACTTATATGGACGAATACGAAGACAATACAAACAGAGACATCACAGAAGAGGCGTCGGCCAGGGAGGCGGTAACCCTCGGGAATACTGATGCGGAGACGGGATGTGTCCTATCATCGGCATGCTCCCCATCATATACGTGTAGCTCGAAAGGGCCGTAGTGCGGGGCAAAGGCGAGAGAACACGTAGCACGGGAGGAAGTGCTAGGGGCTGAAGAACGAAGCCTGAAGCGAGAGGCGGATCACGAGCATCGTGATCGCCTATCCCCCACGCGGGAGGGGACCCGTCAGCCGAGGCGAAACTCCGCATAAGAAGCCCCGGGGATCACGCAAGCCCAGTCGCCGCATCACCCACCAAAAGACTAGCATAATCATCCTCACGAGGAATAGAGTGGAGTGGGATACATCGACCTCGAGGCGAGATCATGGCGGCGGCACCTGTATGATAGTCTACCCGGAAACCAAATCTTTGTGGGAAGACCCGCTCACCGAGATACATGGTATCTCCCCTCCAAAGATGCCGGCATCCCTCTCTGCATCCCGAGTAGCATCCCAAGCACGATGCACCTCTCGGCTCCAACGAGGGGGTCCAAGGATATAGGCCCGGCCTGCCTCATACTCGAAGGAATCGGCTTACATAGCCCGCGCCTCACGCCACCGTCGAAGTCAATCACTGGTCCTCCTCCTCATCAAGCGGTCCGATTCAGGTGCAGCTCCACCCTCACTTATATCCGGAAAGCAAAGGGGCCCAGCTCTCCGAGCGAACTCAAACCTATACAGCCCAGACAGTGTAGCCCCATATGCACAAGAAAACGGGAACATATTCAGTAAGGGAACCACGAGCCAGAGCATACGGGCAAAGAGCGAGAAACGGGAATTAAGAGGCATACCTCCTAGGCATAAGAATACCCTGACAGGAATCCTTGAGTGTTCCTACACGCCTCATCCAT